>JALPQD010000384.1:1737483-1833159 GCA_023101885.1 Typhlomys cinereus | reverse complement strand
ATTTTGCGAATGTGTGATTGACCCCTCTCTCACTGTGGTCCCCTTATTTTATTCTATCTACTTTTGAATATACTCTTATAACAAGACTCTAATTTAACAGGTTTTTATCTCTGGCCAAGGAGTGACATCCAATACCCATCAGGATGGAGCCAAGAGCATTGCAGGAGCTGCAAAACTGAAAAAAATCAACAAACCATAATGCAGAACATCAGAGATTCTATATCAACCACCTGGAACCAGGCCTGCCCTATATCTCTCCCCATCCTGAAGCTCAGGGAATTTTGCATAAGAGTGGAGTTTAAAATTGTAAGGGCAGAGGATGGGAGTAGTAATATGCAACATACGCCACACAATTAGGACTGAAGCAATCATAATAGGACTTTGATGACCTACGCAATGTCCAACACATTATTACTCCACAATTCCAGCATGGACTAAAGGTACTAGGATCCTTGGAGGCTAGGGCTGACAGTCACAGTAGTGTTCCTAAGCTTAAGGGGAACACAGGACAGGGTTCTGGAAAAATGTCCCTGTTCCTTGCACCTCATCCGAGAGGAGAACCCAGAGGAGAGTTTGGCATGCACATTAATGGATGCTCCAGGGATAGGGGGGCACTAGGGGATGCGGAGGGTAGGGGTAGGGGAGGGGGAGCAGAGGGGTGCGGGGAAGGGGGGGAGGTGGAGAGAGGGAGGGGACTGGTGTGCCTGTGAAGTTTGTATGAGTGGAAATAAATAAAGTTAAAAATTGAAATACCAAAAAAAAAAAAGATTTAATATGTTGATGATATATGAGGGTAAGTGGTATAGTCCCTGAAGTTTTATATGGTTTGGTGGTGGCTATAGGAAAAGTTAATCTACAGTAATTAATTATTGAAAGAAGCAGGATGATAATAGGGGTTTACTTATCTTTGGGCTGGATGTGAAGAATCTCTCTCATGTGATAGGATGATTTTAGGGACTTCAGATGTATGGCGTTTGTTTCCTAGGCATGGTTTGGGTTTTCTTTGAACTCTGTTAAAATGTGAGGAGCAGTGTGTCCTCTCTGAGATGCAGGATGACAAGGAGCATCGGCGTTGAGTAGGCAGATGGATCAGAAAAGGGGCTGGTGGCCGCTGGCAGCGCAGTTCACCTGGGACCCAGGGAATGGCCTAGAGGGCCAGCCTACCCTGGTTAGGCTGGAGGCTGCTTAGGCTTCCAGGCAGGAGGAGCTGGGACAGGCTGGTGGGAGTTACCTGAGACTCAGGGTGCCGAGGAGCGTCGAGGGCGGATGGACGGGTGGGTGGACCAGCAAAGGGAAAATGAAATTTCTTCAGTCTGGGAAATTGCTGGCAGGCAATAAAATGTCCACTTCCCTACTTCTCTACTGTTCTCTGAAATTGCCCTCTGGAATGCTAGAGTTCCTGCAAGAACTGTGGAAAGCCATTTGGCCAGAGAGCTGAAAAGAAGACTGCATGCTAAGATTGTTAAACACTGTGTTAGCTAAACTGCTTTGTTGGGGAATGCAACCACCTTTGTCCCTTGTGTATAAAAAACGGTATGGAGATGTATTTCAGGCTTCACACACAACACCCTGCCTGTGTGTAAGCCTTGGTACCAGTCTCTCTCTCTCTCTCTCTCTCTCTGTCTGTCTCTCTCTCTCTCTAATAAGCCTGTCAGTTGTGCTTATGTTTGCCGTTTTCTCTGTTCGGTGGTGGACCTCAGCTGCTGGATTGAATAAAATGCCTTGCTTTTGCACACATGTCTTGGATGAATTTTGAGAGATATCAGACCCTAATGAGAAGTTCACAAATGATCCAGCTCTGTAAATGAAGCATTGCTGAAGCATTAGATAAATGTCTGAACAGTAAACTACATACGTCTGATTTTCTCAGATTCCTCATTCTCTCTGCAGTGAGAGTTGTGGTGTTGGGTTTAGAAAATCCCCCAGGAGGGGAAAGTTTACTGTTGTTTTGACTGTACTCCCTGCCCAGACGATGAGAATTCCAATAATACACGGTAAGCATATATTTTATAGGGAAACTATATACCTATACTTAATAGCCATCAGTTCATTCATTAAAAAAAGAGACTTCTCACATGAAGTTTGAGAGCTTTTATAATCCGTGAGTTGAACATGAAAGTTTAGAAGGTATTTGGTTGTCCTGTCCACTTAGAAAATCAATGTCACTTGCTTCTTTCCTAAGGCATGTGACCTTCACATATATTTATTCTGAATTTTGATGGAATTTATTGAATGCATACATAGATTTGGAAAGTGTACATAGTGTCACAATATTAATTTTGTCAGTGAAAAACATAATAGATGCCTTTATCTGGAAAAAAACTCCAGAGGACTTTTCTTTCTAAAATAAATTCACTCACATTGTTAAAAATCAAGACAAAATTCAAAAGGAGACTAACCTCATTCCAAATTAAACCAACACAGTGTAACCAAATATACAGGTTTCTTAAAACAATGATGGAAATTGATGCCATTGTCTTCTAAATACTCTATAGATGAAGTGGGAAAAGAAACAATTGCTTTCTGACATGCCCATAGAGAGTGGGTTCTGTCCACTTGGCATTATTCTCTACAATTGTCTGCATACTATATGTTTATTTGGTATCTGAAGCAACAAAGAACATGGGACTAGCCTAATCAATATATTGTTGAAGGTACATAATGCTGACTTAATTTTTAATACATATTGTGTTACAATTTCTTGACTATTTTGCTGGCATAATTGACACCTTTAAAATGAAAATTTATTAAAAAGTTGTGGCATGCTAAAATTACATCTTTCATGGTGAATTTCTGATTTGTTTTTATGAATAAACTTTTGTGTGTGGTTTCAGGGATGTAGCTAAGTTAGTAGAGTACTTGCTTGGCATGCATGAGTCACTGGGTTCTATCATTTCACATACCTAGTCAAAGTAACTGTTCACAGAAAAGAAGTGTGTATAAATGAAACATTACTGAATATAAAACTATTGAAAATTTACATTTTAACAGATTTGGAGTGATGCATTAAGTGTCCAGACCAACAATATGCCAGCATTGAACGAAACCAATGCCTCCCCAAAACTGTGACGTTTATTGATTATGAAGACCCCTTAGGGCTGAGTCTGGCTTACATGGCCTTATGTTTGTCTACGCTCACAGCCCTTGTACTTGGAGTCTTCGTGAAGCACCGAAACACTCCTATCATGAAGGCAAATAACCGCACACTCAGAAACATCCTGCTCATTGCCCTTAACTTCTCTTTTCTCTGCTCCTTGCTCTTCATTGGACATCCCAACACAACCACCTGCATCCTGCAGATGACTGCATTTGGAGTTGTATTCACTGTGGCTCTGTCCACTGTCTTGGCCAAAACTATTATGGTGGTTCAGGCCTTCAAGGTCACTGCTCCAGAAAGAAGGATAAGGTGGTTGCTGGTCTCAGGAGTACCAAACTTCATAGTTCCCTTGTGTACCATGGTCCAACTTATTCTCTGTGGAACATGGCTTGGAAGGTTTCCACCCTTTGTTGACACAGATGCACACTCTGAACATGGCCACATCATCATCATGTGCAACAAGGGCTCAGTCATTGCTTTCTACTGTGTCCTGGGATACCTGGGGTCTCTGGCCCTGGGGAGCTTCACTATGGCTTTCCTGGCCAGGAACCTGCCTGACACCTTCAATAAAGCCAAGTTCCTGACCTTCAGCATGCTGGTGTTCTGCAGTGTGTGGGTCACATTCCTTCCTGTTTACCACAGAACCAAGGGGAAGGTCATGGTGGCTGTGGAGGTGTTCTCCATCTTGGCCTCCTGTGCAGGTCTGCTAGGCTGTATTTTTGCCCCAAAGTGCTACATCATTTTGTTAAAACCAGATAGGAACTCTATTCGGGTATTGAAAGATAAAACACATTGTCAGGATAATAAGTATCATTAAATATTTTATGAATTTTAAGTGAGCATTTAAGGTAATAGTTTTCATTGTGGCATTTTTGTGCACGTACTGCATTATACTTTGTTATTGTTCATTTCTTCACCTGGTTGATTGCTGTCACCCACGCTGCATACCTTTTGTTTATCTTTCTTCGTCACCTCCCTCAAAAGTCCCCATTTCTGACTTGGACAACATGTATTCCATCATCCTATCTGCGGGCATATATACCACCCTTATATATGATCTCTTTTTCCCCTTTTCTTGTACCATTTCCATATACATGTCCTGTACACACACATTCACATGCATACAAGAAAGCTCAGAGAGCAAAATAGAAAGAACAGGAAGTGGTACAAGGCTTTAAGACTTCAAGCTCCACCTCCTCCAACATAAATATTCCATACACTTATCATACAGCATCATCTGATGAGGACCAAGTATCCAACCCATATGTCTATGGCAGGATGTTGCACATTGCAAACTCAACAAACCCCTAGCTAAATGGAGTGTTTAATGTTTGATTAACTTGACAGGATCTAGATTCACCTGTGTGTGTTTGTGAAGATAGTCCTAGTCCAGGTTCACTGAGGTGGAAAGATCCCCAGTGAATTTGGTCACTCTATCCACTGGTGTGAAGTTCTGGACTGAATAAAAAGGTGAAAGAAAGACAAGCAACAGCATTCATCTTTCTCTGCTTCCAGATTACAAATGCCATGTGGCCAGCTGCCTAATGCACCTGCGACCATGAATTCTCTCTCATGATGGATTACACTCTTGAATTGTGAGCCCAATAACCTTTGCTTCATTAAGTTGTTTAATTTCAGGTAATATATCATAGATACAAGACAAGTAGTTAATAGGCCAAACTATCAAAACAAAGGAAGTCACAAGTTACAAACTTAGAAATGAAAATGGACAGGTTAGGACAGATTCCACTGCAGTCCAGAAAATTAGTCATAACTGTTTTTGAAAAAATGTTCAAAGCAATTTAAACAAGAAATTCCAAGAAACCTATGACCTAGCAAAATCAAATCAAAAAGAAGATACAAATTACTGAACATTCATAGTTATGACACTGAAGCAGTAGTACAGAGCCTCCCAAAGAAGAAAAGTCTGGTTTAGGAAAATCTGGTCTTTTCTATGAAACTAAAATGCCTCCATGTTTGCTCCAGCCTCCCTTTAATAAGGAAATTTCTGAAAACTCTTTACCTCTACTGTTTATCAAAATTCAGAAAAAGGAACATTCTAACTTCCTTAACTTCTATTAGGGTGTGCAATTCTTTGTTTCTTGGGCTGTGATATGCATTATTTCTTAGTTTATTAGGCTGAGTGACTGTTTCCTAATCGACCACAAAAGAGAGTGTGACACAAGTCTCACATGAATAAAGCTAAAGGTCAGAGATACTCCTGCATTAGGGATAAAAGATTATGTGGCAGTCTAGTTAGATTGTCTACAAGTAGGTCCATGAAACAGACAAGGAAGAAATAACACCAGGCATATTCTAAAAAGTCACTGCTACAAATGGCAAACCCTGATGACATCTTCATTTGTACTTCCCTGTTTACTAGCACAGGCTATGAACATGAATGCAGAGACCAGAAGAGAATGACAGGTATCCCATTTTAAGATTGTGTCTCCCTGGAGACAAGCTACTGATCAACTTGAAATTCTCCTGTCTCTGTCCCCTACAGATCTGAGGTCACAGATATGCAGAACCCCCTTCAGCTCATGTGGATACTGGAGAAGTGGCATATTTACATATACTTACTGACTGAATTGTCCCCACAGGCTCCTGTGCTTGAACACTTGGTCACCACTCCAGGTGCTGTTTGTGAACTTTAGTAGGTGGAGCCTGTCAGGAGGAAGTGTATCACTAGTGGGTCGGGCCTTGAATTTATAATCTGACCTCCCTTCCTCCCTCCCTCCCTCCATTCCTTCTTTCCTTCCTTCCTCCGTTCCTTCCTTCCTTCCTTCCTTCCTCCCTTCCTCCCTTCCTTCCTTCCTTCCTTCCTTCCTTCCTTCCTTCCTTCCTTCCTTCCTCCCTCTCCTTCCTTCTTCCCTTCCTTCATTCCTTCCTCCCTTCCTTCATTCCTTCATCCTTCTTTCCTTCCTTCCTTCCTCTCTTCCTTCCTTTCTTCCTTCCTCCCTTCCTTCCTTCTTTTGCTCCTTTCTTCCTTCTTTCTTTTCTCTATTTTTTCTTTATTTTCGTTCTCCTGCCATTTCTCTTTGTCTTCTTGCTTCTCTCCCTCCTCTTCCTCTTTCTTCCTCAATATGGTTTCAAAGTAACAGCCAGCCTTCCATTATTCTCACCGTGCTCTCTGTGAGTGCTATGGTGGATTCACATAAAGCAATATATTAAGCCCTTTTTCCCTCTAAGTTGCTTAATAATTATAACACATATTGTGATAATTATATATAAAGATCAACTTGTTTGGGAGTTGAAGGCTAAGATCTGGGAACATCTGTGAAGAGTTGGTAGTTTAGGCAATTCCTGAGAAAACTTAAAGGAGATTATTTACTTGATGTAGAATGACTCAGCTCATAGTGGGTGAGACTTATTTGGGAAGGTGGATAAGAGGGAGAGAGCTGCTGCAGTACTTTGGCATTCTACAAGCACCCTGGGACAGACTTGCAGTCTAGCAAGAGAGAGGTTTGCCCTTCTCTCACAATGGATAAGTCATGGTCAGCTACTTTGGCTCCTAGTTTTTGTGTGAGCTTTCCTTTCAAGCTGAACTGAGAAATGTAACCTGCAAATGATAAGTCAAAATAAAGACATTTGTTCCTGTAAGCTGCTTGGTCATGAATTTATCAGCAATATGTAGACATCTGAGATACCTATGAAGGGTTACCTAATTAAGGCAAGCCTCTGAGCAAGCCTGTGGGAGAATATCTAACTGATGTGGGAAGATCCATCTCATCATGGGCGGTACGATTCCCTGGGCAGATGGGTACAATGAAGGGAGAGAGAGAGATGGGTACAAACTATGGTGTTGGAAAGCTGGCAAGTTGGACATCATTCTCTGCTCTTGGTCTCTCTGCTCTTGCTGGCAACATGGTGTAGTCAGTTCTCTCAGATCCTGCCCTCATGATTAACTGGAATCTGTAACTGGGAATCTGATTTAAAATCCCATTAGTCTCCTAAATGGTTTGAATCAGATATTCATCAGTGTAACTGATATGAAATGGAGTAAGGCAGTCTCACGTGAAGGTGTGCTACTTAGATATAGCATTGACGGATAAGCTCTGGGATATCTATGAAGACTCACCAGCACATGGTGGGTGGGACTATTCACTGGTCAGGTGGGTTAAATGTAGAGAACTGCTTAAATAGATCAGCTGAATTGCCATCCAGTGTGTGAGGTTTGTCCTTCTTTCAGGGATCCCTATGGATAAGGTGCAGCCATTTCCATCAGTTCCTGAGGTTGATATGAACTCTCCTACCAAGAAGGTCTGTAATGGAGAACTGTAAGCAAGAAGAAAGAACCCTTTCCCCCTTAGTTTTTTTTTTTTTTTTTTTTTTTTTTTTATCAGCAGAGTTAGGAAAATATCAGGCTAACACTCCAGCCTCAGCATCCAGAGAGCTGGAGACTCAAACCTTCCCACCATGCCTGGATTCCTCTCCAAAGTCTTTTGTTTCTGTCTGTCTGATTTTCACTGCCCTTCTTCTTAACTTCCTTCTCCTCACATGTTCCCAGCTCCTGTGGACCCTGTTTTATTCTCTTTACTCTTTCCTTGTTTTCCTGACTCCTCTTACCAGTGTCCCTCAGCACGCACTTTACATTTGGGGTTGTCCTGATTCCAAATTTCTCCACAGCCACAAAACTCCTCTTCATCTCTTTTCCTCTAATACTTCCCCATATGAAATATGTTCTCCATCTCAGAATCACCCATGTCCAGCCTTCATTTTAGAGTTTCTTCTCTGACTTAGAACTTAATATTTTTTTTCTCTCTTGGCAACCTGTTCCTCTCTTCTCCAACTGTTTTTTTTTTCTAAGATTCATTTTATGTGGAAGGAAGCATGCATGGATCTGTGTGTCTATGTGTCTTGGTGTCTGCTGTGTGTGTGTGTGTGTGTGTGTGTGTGTGTGTGTGTGTGTGTGTGCTTGCATGTGTTTGACCACTGCTATATTTCAAATTTGCATAAATATATTTGATAGATATGTAAAGTTACCTTCCTCTGATTTTGCCTTAATAAGCATTTTGTAGAGGATTCATGCATGCTTCCATTCTTCATCATGAAGGTTCCAATGCCTAACACAGTCTGTGCTTCCTTCTTGGTCGATAATCAGTACTCCTCCTGGGATGGCCACATTCTCTCACTATATTTGGATCCTGTGACTATGATTCCTAGGAGCTCAGTACCATCCCAGCCTCCCATCTTGGAGGCAAGTGGTATAAGCACATTTTCCCAGGTGTGCCTAAAAGTTCAGTTCTCAATTGTCAAGTTGAGACAACTTGAGACATGGAGGCATCCCTACAAAATGGTTCATCCTGAACTATTCTAAATAGGGGGAAGTAAGATGAAGGTTTAACCTTGTTGAAAGAATGACCCTTTCTATCTCACCTAGACAATGCTTCACTATTTACACCTTAGAATGAGCTTCCTGCCACTCTTGATCCTCAAATAGATTAATTTACTCTGCATCTTTCAGATTTTCGTAGATATTGCATTCCACCTGTTATGGTTGCATTTGGTGTCGACCTTACAGTTGCAGACTGTTTGGGGCACAGCTATGGAAGGTTACTAGATGGAATGGCCCCTGAACAAGTCTGCAGGTACTCGATTGATTTCTTTTTTTTTTTTTTATTTCAGTTCATACAAACTTATTAGGTACACCAGTTCCCTCCCTCCCTCCTCCTCCCCCCGTACCCCCTGCTCCCCCTCCCTACCCCTCTCCCTCCCTATCCCTCTCCCTCCCCATCCCCCAGTGCCTCCCACCCCAATTCCCAGAGATTCCTTTCTTGTGCATGACTGATTTTCCTCTGGGCCCTCCTCTCCGATGACGTACAAGGACTCAGTGGCCTTTGCCGAACCCTTTCCCGTGTTCCCCTTAGGTATAGGAACACTGCTGTGGCTGCCAATCCCTTGCCTCCAAAGATCTTGGTGCCTTTAGCAGATGCTAGACTTTGTGGGGTCAACAGTGTGTTGGACAATGCGCAGGGCATGCAAAGTCCAATTATGATTGCTTCAGCCCTAACTAGTATAGAGTATCTTACATATCATTGCTCCTCCCATCCTTATGCTCTTACATTCTTACCGCCCCCTCTTCCGCAAATTTCCCTGAGCTTCAAGATGGGGAGAGACTAAGCTGGCCTAGTTCTAGGTGGTTGATATAGAGTCTCTGAAATTCTGGATTGTGGTTTGTTGATTTTCTTTTGCAGTTTTGTTGCTCCTGCAATGCCCTTCACTCCATCCTGGTGGGCATTGTATGTTACCCCCTGGCCAGAGACAAAAAGCTGTTAGAGTCTTGTGATAAAAGCACATTCAAAGGTAGATGTAATAAAAGTGGGAAACCACAGTGAGGGAGGGGTCTATCACCCATTTGCAAAATTGTTACTTTTATCTGCCAGACTATATGCCCTCCTCTTCTGTTGAGATCACTCCCCCTCAGTAGTAAATGATCAGAAACATAAGTCTGTGAACTTAATCAGATGTCTCATTACTTATTTGGGTCCTTGGTGGAGGCCTATTTTCCCTGCTGTAACATGGTCCCTTCTCTCCTTCTTTCTGGTGTGGCCCTCCTACCCCATCCCTCCTGTTCATAATCCTTGGAATTCCTGTCTCTAGGTGGGCTGGGTGGGTTTGGTACTAGGAGCCACCTATTAGGGAGTACATACGGCGCTTAATTTTCTGGGTCTGGGATACTTCACTTAATATAATTGTTTCTAATGACATCCATTTCCCGGCAAATTCCAGTAATTCATCATTTTTGATGGCTGAGTAGTACTCCATTGTATAGATGTACCACAGTTTCCTTATCCACTCGTCAACTGTTGGACATTTGGGCTGATTCCATGTCTTTGCTATTGTAAACAGTGCTGCTATGAACATGGTCGTGCTTGTGCTATCGAGGCGAACCTCTGCTGTATGGGGGGTTATTCCCAAAAGTGGAATAGCAGGGTCATATGGCATTTCAATCTTTAATTTCTTTAAGAATCTCCAGACGGCTCGCCAGAGTGGCTGTATGAGCCTGCATTCCCACCAGCAATGTAGGACAGTTCCCCTCTCTCCACATCTTCTCCAGCATTTGTCGTTGTTAGTATTGTGGATTTTTGCCATCCTGACCGGGGTGAGATGATATCTCAGGGAAGTTTTGATTTGCATTTCCCTGATGGCTAAAGAGGTGGAGCATTTTTTCAGATATTTGTTAGACATTTTAATTTCATCCCTGGTAAAGTTTCTTTTAAGTTCCAGGGCCCATTTTTTAATTGGGCCATTGGTTTTCTTGGTGTTTAGTTTTCTAAGTTCTTTGTGCACTCTGGACAATAGAGCTCTATCAGATATGTGGTTAGTGAAGATTTTCTCCCATTCTGTGGGTTGCCTTTGAGCTCGCGTTACAATCTCTTTATCTGAACAGAAGCTCTTTAATTTCACAAGATCCCAACTGTTGAGAGTTGGTAGCAGTGACTGTGCCATTGGATGTCTGTTTAGGAACTGTTGGCCTAGCCCAATCAGCTCGAGGGAGTTCCCTATCCTTTCACCTATGGTTTTTATAGTCTCTGGCCTGATATCAAGGTCCTTGATCCATTTGGAATTAAGTCTTGTACATGGTGACAAGTACGGGTCCAGCTTTAATCTTCTGCATGTGGAGATCCAGTTTTGCCAGCACCATTTGTTGAAGATGCTGTTCTTTTTCCATTGGATTCTTTGGGCCCCTTTGTCAAAGACCAAATGGCTGTAACTTTGTGGGCTTATATTTGGGTCTTCAATCCTTATCCATTGATCTGTGTGTCTATTTTGGAGCCAATACCAGGCTGTCTTTACAACTATGGATTTGTAGTATAGACTAAGGTTTGGTATGGTTATACCTCCAGCTGTGTTTTTGTTACTCAGGATTGTTTTTGCTATCCTGGGTCTTTTGTGCCTCCAAATGAACTTTGAGATTGTTTGGTCAACTTCTTTGAAGAATTGCTTTGGGATTTTGATTGGTATAGCATTGAATCTGTATATTGCCTTTGGTAGGATGGTCATTTTCACGATGTTGATTCTGCCAACCCAGGAACAAGGAGGTCTTTCCACCTTCTGGTGTCTTCGGCTATTTCTTTCTTTAGGGTTTTAAAGTTTTTCATTGTAAAGGTCTTTTAACCTCCTTAGTTAGGTTTATACAAGTATTCAATTTTTTAGGGGCTATATAAATGGTAATTGTGTCGCTCAAGGCTTTTTTCACTTCTTTCATTCTGGCATATAAGGAAGGCCTCTGATTTTGCACATTTATTTGGTATCCTGCCACCCTGCTGAACTTCTCATTAGTTCCAGAGCTTCCTGGTGGAGTTTTTTGGATCACTCGGTATACAGATCATGTCCTCTGCAAATACGGGATAGTTTGACTTCTTCCTTGCCGATTTGAATCCCTCTTATGTCCCTTTCTTGTCTAATGGCTTCAGCTAAGACTTCAAGTACAATATTGAATAGAATGGTGAGAGTGGACAGCCTTGTCTAGTTCCTGATCGAAGTGGGAATGCTTCCAGTTGTTCCCCATTGAGCATAATCCTTGCTGTGGGCTTGTTGTATATAGCTTTTATTATATTGATAAAGGTTCCTTCCATTCCTACTGTCTCTAGCGTTTTGATCATAAAAGGCTGTTGGATCTTGTCAAAAGCTTTTTCTGCATCTATCGAGAGTATCATGTGGTCCTTGGACTTTGGAACTGGTTTTAACATGATGAATTACATTTATTGATTTGCGTATGTTGAACAACCTTGTGTGCCGGGGATGAGCCTACTTGGTTCCCATGAATGATCTTTTTAATATGTTTTTGAATCCGATTTGCTAAGACTTTGTTGAGAATCTTTGCGTCTGTGTTCAACAGGGAGATCGGCCTATAGTTTTCTTTTTTAAGCGAATCTTTATTAGGTTTTGGGATTAAATATGATATTAGCTTCATAGAGGAATTTGGTAGTGTTCCTTCCTTTGCTATTTGATGGAACAGTTTAAGGAGTATTGGTGTTATTAACTCCTTAAATGTCTGGTAGAACTCTGTGCTGAATCCATCTGGTCCAGGACATTTTTTGGTGGGAAGATTCGAGATTACTTCCTCAATTTCCTTATATGTTATAGGACTATTTAAATAATCACAACTTTTCTGATTCAATTAGGTAAAGTTGTGTTTACTTAGAAATTCATCCATCTCTTTTGTGTTGTCAAACTTCACAGAGTATAAGTTGTTTGAAATATGAGGTTATAATTCTCTGGATTTCTTGGGATCAGTAGTGATAACTCCATGTTCATATTCCTAATTTTGTTAATTTGGGTTTTTCTCTCTTGCTTTTGGTTAGTTTCGCTAGGGGTGTATCAATCTTACTGATTTTTCAAAGAACCAGCTTTTTGACCTGGTTGATTTTTTTCTATCGTTTTCTTAATCTCGATTTCAGAATTTTCCCCCCTTATTTTGTCTAATCTCCTCTCTCTAAACTATTTTTGGGATCAGATTGCTCTAGCCTTCTCTAAAGCTTTAAGCTGCATTGTTAAGTTGTTTATTTCTGATGTTTCCATTTTTTGACGTAGGCATTAAGAGCTATGAACTTACCTCTTAGAACAGCTTTCATTGTGTCCCAGAGATTTTGGTAAGTTGTATTTTCGTTATCATTCACTTTCAGGAAATCTTGAATTTCCTTTTTAATTTCTTCCTGAATCCAGTTCTCATTCAGCATCATAGTGTTAAGTTTCCAGGAGTTAGTGTATTTTCTCTTGTTTGATGTGTTGTGGATGTCCAGCTTTAGGCCGTGTGGTCTGATAGGGCACAGGTTAGAATTTCAACTTTCTTGTATATGTGTAGATTCATTTGTGGCCCAATATGTGATCTATTTTGGAGAAAGTTCCGTGTGCTGCTGAGAAAAATGTGTATTCTTTGGTGCGTGGGTGAAAAGTTCGATAGAGATCTGTAAGGTCCATTTCTTTCAGGGTTTGATTAAGTTCCAAAGTGTCTCTGTTAAGCTTTTGACCTGTTGATCTATCCCATGTTGAGAGGGCGGTGTTGAAGTCCCCAAGATTATCGTTTGGGGATTGATTTCTTGCTTTAGACGCTGTAGGGTTTTCTTAATGAATGTGGAGGGGCCCGTATTGGGTGCATATATGTTCAGTATTGTGAGTCTTCCTGGTGAATTGTACCTGTGACTAAAATGTAGTATCCATCCGTGTCTCTTATAATTTTCTTTGGTTTGAAATCCACTTTGTCTGATAGCATAATGGCTACCCCTGCCTGTTTCTATGGACAGCCCAGCCCATAGTGAGTGGTGCTTTACTGTGGTGGTCCAGACAATAGGATGTAAAAGGAGGAGGTACTTACTCTTCCCTTCTTGTGTCCACTTGCTGTGCAATCCCTCTCTGAGTGTTGTTTGCTTCAGAGCATCATGGCCTTCTTTATTGTTGTTCCTGCTGGCTCAATCCTTTGACTGCCTTGGAGCTTCACTTCTTCCATCATGTTGTTGCTGTTCCCAATGCCTTTAGTGCATGGTCCCTGTGCCTTGCTGCTGTTTGCTGTTCATTGATGACTTTGGAATCCAGCTGTTCTTCACTTACATCAGAACACAATGTCTTTGAACTTTTAGTAAAGTAAAGGCTTTAGATCTTCTTGGGATGTTTTGGATTTGTGAATCTAGCATAACCAGACTAGCATAACTAACTTCAAGGCAAATATTGGTGATAACTTCTCAAGTGTAGTAATACCATTTATTCAGTTCCATCAAAAACACACAAGAACAAAAAAAGGTCTTAAGAAATAAAATGAAAATGCCCAGGTCACAGCACAAATCCACGAGAAATAAAAAAACTAAAGAATAAACCCCATAATGGTACATTCCAACCAGGACAAATACACAGAAAATAGCCAAGAAAGCTAGCTAAGAGAATGAATTTCAAAGCCTGATTAATACTATGATCAATACTATGAAAGTGGAAATCCAGGTGGAGTTAAATAACTGCATCAATCACTTTGAATAGGAATACAAAAGACACTTGGAGGATAAGTTGAAACAAAAGAAGGCATATAGCAGTTAAAACAGTACTTAAAACACTCTCAATCAGAGTTTAAAACTGAACTAAAAGACAAGTTATCTTTAAATCAGAACTCAACAGAGACTCTTATCAGCAGAACTAATTAAGCAGAAAACAGAATTTCAGATCTTGAAGACGAAGAGAATAATAAAACAGCTCAATGGAAGAGGTCATTAAAAGCCAAAAAGATACTTGGTATGAATATTCAAGACTTATGGGATACCTAGAAGAACTAACATGTGCATTCATGGAATACCAGAGCAAGAATCTCAAAAAAACACACCTGAGGACATTTTTTTAAATCATCATAAAGGAAAACTATACTCATCTAAAGAAAGAAAGGCCCATTCAAATACAAGAGGCATTCCACACCCCAAACAGATATGTCCAAATAGAGACTTGAAACTGAAAATAATAGGCAAAACACTAAAGATACAAGTTGCAGAAAATGTGCTGAGAGCTTTAGGGGGAAAAATCACTTTTCAAGGTAAACTTATTAAAATAACAAAGGATTTTTTCAACAGAAACAGTGAAAGCAAGAAGAAGAGCTCAGAGACACATACTTCAAGTATTGAATGAGCAAAAATGTCAACCAAGGCTGATATACCCAACAAGACTATCAGTCTTGATCGAGGGCGAAAGACAAATTTTAAACATAATGACAATTGAAGGCTTACAGACTACTAAACCAAATCTTCAAAAATGCTAGAAAAGGTATTCAAGCGTGAAGTAAAGAATAAGCATATCCAGGAAAACAGAAGGGAAGTAGAATACCACCAAAATATAAAAGACAAACAATACACATATGAAAGCCACTAAACACAAAAATTGTAAGGAATTAAAAGTAAATTCTCCAAACAACACTAAATGTCAATGGCATTAACTCATCAATCAAAAAACACAGATACCAAACATGGATTACAAATCACAACCCATCTATCTGCTGCCTTCAGGAAACTCATCTCACCACAAAAGACAGGCACATTCTATTTTTTAACATTTTTTTATTTATTATTTATTCAATTGTGCGTGTATGCATGTGTGCTCGTAAGTGTATGTATGTGTGTGTGTAGAACCATGGATGAATTCGGGAACCACCATGGACTGCCTCCAACTGCTCCTTGTTTACTCTGCCCCGGGATTCACAGGTTCCGCCCTACCAGGAGAGAAACGCAGGCCACCCTGATTCCGCCAGCGTCTATACATGGGGTCTAGGATTCGAACTCAGGACCTTTGCCTGCAAGGCAGAGGCTAAATCCTTGAGCCACCTCTCCAGCCCGACAGGCACATTCTTTTTTATTATTATTATTTCTTATTTATTCAATTGTGAGTGTGTTGTGTGTGTGTGTGGTGTGTGGTGGGTGTGTGTGGGTGTGTGGTGTATATGTGTGTAGAACCACGGACGAAGCGTGTGCATGCACGCGCGTGTGTAAAACGGTGTGCCTGTCTATGGAAGCCCTAAGGTGATTGTTCTACCTCCTTATTGCTTTGCCCTAGAATTTCCTAGGCTCTGCCTTCCAGGGCCAGAAGTGAGGCCAATATTTTCACCTGGTGTTTTGTTTTGTTTTGTTTTGTTTTTTAATTTTATTTATTCAATTGCATGTGTGTGTGAGTGTGTGTGTGTGTGTGTGTGTGTGTGTGTGTGTGTGTGTGTAGAACCACGGGCGAAATCGGGAAACACCATGGACGCCTCCACCTCCTTCTGCCCCGGGATTCACAGGTTCCCCCTAGCCTACCAGACAGAAACGCCCGCCCCCCCTTCCGCCCGGCATCTATACTGTGGTCTGGGATCCGAACTCAGGACCTTCCGCCTGCAAGGCAGAGGCTTAACCCCTGAGCCACCTCTCCAGCCCTCACCTGGTGTTTTTATGTGGAATTCGGTATCTGAACTCAGGTCCTTCTGCTTGGGAGGCAAAAACTTGATTCTTGAGTCATCTCTCTCTCTAGCTCTCTCTCTTTCTCTCTCTCTCTCTCTGTCAATGACAAGGGTCTCATGTGGCCTAGGCTGACCTCAACTCCTCCTATAGTTGAGGATGGCCTTGATCTCCTGATCCTCCTGCCATCGCCTCCTGAGTTGCTGGGATTACAGGTTTTGCCACACACAGCCCATATACACATACGTGAAAGAAAAACAAAACAAAACAAAAAGAATCAGGTGGCATATGCATTGTGAATTATTTTATATACTGCTTGGCAAAAGATAAAACCTACTTGCCTTCTGTGGCAGATTTTGACCTTTGGGTAACTTTTCTAGCTCTGTTCCCCTAGCAACCTAATGGAGTCATACATCTATTAGGTTGCTAGGCAACATGACCTATGGGAGAAATGATCTCTGTATGGCAAACTTTTTCTGGAATGGGAGAACTAGACATGCTTGAGGGAAAGCCACAGCTTTGGGTTTTTCCAAGTGCAGAGGTTTTGGGAACAGGAATGTCTTTTATGAATCCTGGAAGCTATGTCTATGAGGCTGTTATAAAAGAAAGATACTCCCATTAAACAGAGCCAAGGCAGCTCCCACAATGGTTTAATGGGTCTCCTTCACACGAGCTGTGTACCGCATGGACAGCTATAGAGGCTCCAACAGAAGAGCAACATCTGGTTCTGTCCTGCTGCCGGGCTGTGCTGCCTCATCTGTATCCTTCCAGGTGAGTGGGATGCCAAGAATTGGAAACATTCATACTTCTAGACCTTCAGTTGAGCCTACGCAGCCGTCTGGATGCATGGTGGTACTGTCAGCTTGCTTTTCTGGGAATAGCAGATGCTCCACAGGGGCTATGGGTGCACAGTAAAAGATGTGCAACTCTCTGACATGTTTTTAAAAGGAAATCCTAAGCATACCCTTCCAGGTCTTTATGACAGATGATCCCTGTCCCATGTCATCAAGACATGAATCTCAGTGGATGCCTTCACTCAGAATCCCGGACTGTGCTGTTTAATACTCAC
This sequence comes from Typhlomys cinereus, assembly GCA_023101885.1. Lineage (NCBI taxonomy): Eukaryota > Metazoa > Chordata > Mammalia > Rodentia > Platacanthomyidae > Typhlomys > Typhlomys cinereus. The sequence goes on along the minus strand of JALPQD010000384.1, from coordinate 1,816,091 downwards.
CCTTCTTCATCAAAGAATATAGTTCCCATCGTGACTCCAGTGATTTTTTTTCTTTATTGTATGGGGAATTGAACCCAGGGCCAGAGGCAGGCTAGATAAGTGCTCTATCCCTGAGATACATAACCAAGTTAACCCATTTTTATTTCTTTTTTTTCCCCGTGTGTGTGTGTGTGTGTGTGTGTGTGTGTGTGTGTGTGTGTGTGTTACACTAGAGTGCACTGTGTATGCCTGTGGAGGTCTAAGGGTGACATCAGGAATCATCCTAAATTGTTCTACCTCCCTATTGCTTTGCTCTGTGGTTTTCCAGGTTTTGTTTTCCAAGGCCCAAAATACAGGCTGCCACCATTTCTGTCTGAGATCTGGAATGCGAACTCAGGTCTTTCTGCTTGCTATGCAAAGACTTTAACCCCTGAACCATCTCTCGAGCACCCAATTTTTCCTTTAATTTATTTTAAGATAGAGTCTTATTAAATTGGCCAGACTGGCCCAAATTCACTGTATTTCAGGCTAATCTTAAACTTCTAATTCTGCTACCTCACCTTCCTAAGTAGCCAGGACACTCACTACACCTGGCTTCCATTGAGTGTGTGTGTGTGTGTGTGAAAGAGAGAAAGAGAGAGAGAGAGGTATGCAAGCCCTGTGCAGAGATGTTCGGTGTCCTTCTTTATCAGGTCTCTCACTGAACTGGGTATTTCCCATTGCAGTGGGCTGGCTCCCACTGAACTAGCAGGATCTGCCTTTCTCAGTCTTCAAGTGCTAGGTTTACAGGTCCTTATGCCCATATAGGTGGTGCATATGGATATAACCAGCCACTTCATGCCCTTGCCACCTGCTTTCCCTACCATGATAAACTGTATCCCATCTTAACTGAGTCAAAAAAAACCCCTTCTTCCCTAAGGTTGTTTCTTGTCAAGTATTTTGTTACTACAATAAGAAAACCACAATTGTCAACGAAAAATTGAGAATAGCAAAATCTTGTACCCCAGAAGATTAAAACTGATGCTAAAAGTTCACCTTTGGCTATCAAGATTCTTTATTTATAATTATATGCTGACCGGCCTATGCTAGAAACCAACCAAATTGTTTCTATTCCCTCAAAACTTTCATTTGTCTCCACAGATGCATTCTTTTCTGAAAAGAAAGTAAATTTCCAGCACAAGGAAAAGTTTGGGCCTAAGATGGCTCAGCAGGTAAAGACACCTGCGCGCAAACCTGGTGACCAGATTTCAATGCTCTGAGCTCTCGTGGAGGAAGGAGAAAACTGACTTTCAGAAATTGTCTCTGACTTTGACACACGTGCACCATGGCATTCTCTCGCTCTCCTTGCTCAAATAAACAAATAAATAAAGTATAAAAAAATAAAGAAAGTAGAGTGACAGGATTCAGCATACTAGTTATCACCAGCGACTGGTAATAATATACATTAAACAAACTCTAAATAGTCAGAGACGCAACAATCCAAGACAGCTTAGAGAATCAATACAATACAAACATCAGCTTTCATAACCTGTTTTCTGCCATGTCGAGATATAATAAAAATGGCTGGGCATGGTGGCTCATGCTTTAAGTCCAGCACCTAGGGAACTGGGATTTTTTTCTAAGTTCAAGGCCAACCTGCTGCACATCTCCAGTTGCAGGCTAGGTGGGGTTACACAGTGAGACCCTATGTCACCAAAACCAACAATAACAGTGAAACACAACACACACACACACACACACACACAAATTGGCCCAAGACTAGTAATAAATGATTCTGGGTATGTGAACCTGAGTCAGAATTTTTATGTGTGTGTGTGGGGGTGGATGATAGGGGTGAAACCCAGTCTTAAGTAACTCAGGCTAGGGGCTGGAGAGGTGGTTTAGGGGTTAAGCCTCTGCCTTGCAGATGGAAGGTCCTGAGTTCGGATCCTAGACCCCACGTATAGACGCTGGGCTTGCATTTCTGGTCCTGGTAGGGCGGAGCCTGTGAATCCTGGGGCAGAGTAAACAAGGAGGAGGTGGAGGCAGTCCATGGTGGTTTCCGAATTCACCCGTGGTTCTACACACACATACGTGCACACGCACACGTGTACAACTAAATAAATAATAAAAAAAAATTTTAAAGTAACTCAGGCTATCCTTGAACTCATCATGAAGCTGTGTTAGCTTTGAACTCCAATCCTCCAGCCTCAGCCTCTGAAGTGCTGGGGTTACGTTACCGTATGTCATCAAGCCAGAGTCAGACTTTTTGTTTTTTATTTCTCTCTCTCGCTCTCTTTTTTTTCCTCTCTCATCAGGGTCACATGTATCCCAGACTATCCTCAAATGTCCTATGTAGCAAGAATGACTGAATTTCTTCTGATCCTCTAGTCTCCATATCCTTAGTGCTGTGATCGTAGGCATACACCACCACGCCCAACTTGTGTAGTGCTGGGGCTTGAACCCAAAGCTTCATGCATAGTGTGCTGGTATACAATTGACTTATAACCCTAACTCACTTTCTCTCTCTCTCTCTCTCTCTCTCTCTGTCTCTCTCTCTCTTTCTCTCTCCTCCCTCCCTCTTTCCTTGAGACAGACTCAGGCTGGCTGGCCTCAAGCTTGCTATACGGCCAAGGATGATTTTTGAATTCCGCATCTTCTTGCTTCCACCTTCCAAGAATAGAATTACAGGTGTTCTGCAAAAGCACCTGGAAGAATTTCTAAGTTTTGCACCATAAACCTCCATCCGACTTTGGGGCAAGCTGTGAACCATCTGGCCTCAGTAACAGAACCAAAAACTAAGTTAAATCATCAACCAAATGAAAAGTCAAGTCATTTAAAAAATCCTAATTTTTTCTTTTAACTAGAATTTCTCAACCCTGGCACTACTGACATGTTTTGTTTTTTTTTAACTTTAACTACATGGTTCTTTGTGGTGGGGCCCTTTCCTCTGTGGTAGATTAGCCTCTCTGGCCAGTGCCCTCTGGATGCCAGCAAGACCCTGTCTCTGCTTGTAGCAAATAAACTGACTCCATACGCTGTCATGTCCTCGATGGGGCAAATACACCTCCAATTGAGAATTACTGTCTTATAGTGAAATCTCTAACCTAAGATTTTCTTAAATCCAGTGATATGATTAGGTCACACAATTGCTGAGAAAGGTCATAGTTCTCCTGGAGGAAGCAGGCAAAAAGGATGAATTTCGAGATAGAAAAGTCACACTGAAATCTCAGAAATAAATTAAATACAAAACAAAAATAGCATAACTTCTTGCAAGATGAATCTAACTAACCATCTATTTTAAATATCCTGTCGCTAAGGATCCTACTTTCATTCCTTAAAGTCTTTCAGACAGGGCCTCACCATGTGCCATGTAGACCTGGTGGTCTACAACTTGCTATGTATCCTAGACTGGCTTCAAATTTGCAGCAGGGCTGAGATCACACATGTGTACCATCAAGCCCCACCCCAATGTACCTATTTAATAGCTAATGTTTTATCTCAGACGAGAAAAGTGCTTTTGTCTGATAATCGTTAATATATAACTCTTGATTTAATCATTTGTGTCTCTGTTTGTTTTATGTGCTGGGGATTGAATACACGTCCTTGCATCAGTAAGGCAAGCATTCTACCACCAAGTCACATCCTTAGCTCTGTGTAGTTATTTTTCAAATGACATGTGGTAAAAAGTCAGTTTTTAAAAATTTTTTTTGCCTCTGTGTGTGTGTGTGTGTGTGTGTGTGTGTGTCTGATGCACGCACATCAGAGAGGCCCACAGGCAATTTTGGGAATCACTTGGATTTCTTCTATCTCCTATTTGCTTTGTTCTGGAGTTTCCCAGGCTCCGCCTTCCGAAAAGTTCAGGCCACTGCCATCTCTGTCTGGTGTTTTTACATTGGATCTAGGATCTGAACTCAGGGCCTTCTGCTTGTGAGGTAGAGGCTTAAACCCCAAAGCCATCTCTCTGGCCCAAAAGGTCAGGTTTAAAAATTGCTACTGTAGGGTGTTCCTCATGGCCTGGCACCGAGTCTTTGTGGGCTAGTACCTCACCACCGGCCACATTTTGATGTCACAGCAACATTAGTATTTCTGAATACTAACTCTAAGACAGGACGCAATCCACAGAGTAGCACATACTGTTGCTGCCATTTTAGACATGCTGTTCTAAATTTTAATTATTTCCAAGAATTACAATTTAATAATTATATGTAGATCTGTAATAAGTGCTTACTCAGCAGAAGGTACTGACTTCATTACCTAAGGCATCAAAAAAAAAAAAAAAAACCCAAAGATTTTCTTTTTTTAAATGTTTTTTCCTTTTTGCACAATGCCTACCTTTGTAGGGCTGGTAGGGCCTTGCACATAATGGGCAAATATGTACTACTAGTAAACTACATTCCCATCTTTCAAAAAAGATTTATATGTTAGGCAAGATAGCTCAGGAACTAAGGTACCAACTGTCATATCCAGAGATCTGAGTTTGAACCCTTGAAGCCTACATGGTAGAAGTGACCTCTGACGTCCACCATTATGGGATGCATATGCATCTCTCTCACTCTCTTGCTCTCTCTCTCTCATAAGTAAATATTTAAAGATCAGTTTCTAACTTTTCAATGACCAGACTAAAATCTGCAATTTACAATGCTTTTGATTTTTCCTGTTAATTTTTAAAAGGTAGGAAAAAAAGGGTTTTACCATTTTTTTGAAACAAATGACTAAAATTAAAGGAAAACAAAGGGATTTCTCTTAAAATCTGTTTTGTACATTTGACCATAAGAAATCTATGAAAGTACCTCAAGTACATCCTTCAGTCTTGGGTCCTAATGACCCTTTGCTTCATTAAAGAAGTCTGATCTGTTTGATTAGAATGATTACAGGACTGCAGACTGGACAAAAAGCAGATTGGCTGTAAAACCTGTTGAAGTAACCTTTTCCTTCCTTTAGGAGGATCTTCTAAAAGCTAAGCAGTTTGGAGGCACAGCTTGTTTAGACAGGCTTGGGTATAAACTAGGTAAAAGAGTATCAGGGGTGGGTACATTTCTAGGCTGCATTGAGATGCCTCTTAGAAATGGCTAGAAAAATCAGGGGAACATCTTGGCTTTTGCTCAGTTGGTTTGCTTTATACTTGCAGAACAGGGTGTGTGTGTGTGTGTGTGTGTGTGTGTGTGCGCGTGTGCGTGTGCGTGCGTGTGTAATTGTTAAATATTCAACTGGGCAAGGAAGCCACCCAGCCCTGGTTCATAGACTCTTCCCAGGGCTCCTACAGAATTTAATTCGACTGGGACAGTGAGCAGGTCTCATGAACCTTCCAGCTCATTTCCACGCCTGTCTACACAGACACACTCCAAGCATGGTCTTTGCTTTCAGGGGTACCTTTAACCACCACGGAGCCAGACAGCTCTGTCTGCCTTCTAGCAGATCAGCTTTCCCTTTCATACTTCGCCAGGAAATTACAGTGTGGAATTTATTAGGAGAGGCTTGGCAAAGGGAAGATTGATCCCCAAACAATATATTCTCGCCCATTTTTCAGAGAAAGATGACAAAAGAATGCAGAAGACTGAGACAGGAAAACTAGATGGAAGATTTTCTTCTCTTCTTCCTACCCAGAGTCTGCAGGTCAGCCAGGAAACCCGGCTTGGGGCCAACCTTGATTCCCTGCGACCTAAGGAGAGGCGGGGGAAGCCCTCGCAATCCAAGGGCTCCACACCAAAAAGCTATCAGTCTTTTGAGTCACACGATATCCAACTTCTACCACGTAGTCTAACAAAAATGCAAGGATAACAACAGTGGGAAGAAAAATGTTCTTCTGGAGGAATTCCGCAAAAGTGAACAAATGGTAGCTCCCATCACAGGGCGAATCAAAAAAGAACACCTTCCAAAGCCATCGCCTGCCGGTGTCCGGCTATGGAAGAGTCTCTGGGTCTGGTAGGTTGGGCCGCATCTCTGGTCTGTCGTCGTCTGCAGCAGGATCGTTCTCCTCACCGGACTCCACGTAGATGGGCCAGTCGTCCGGGTCGCTCTTCTCGTGGCTTTCCGACGAGGCCTCCACCAGGCTCAGATTGATGGGCATCAAGTCGTCGTCATCGTCTGGCGCATCTGCCACACAGGTGCAGCTGTCGCACAGCCCAAAGCGCCGCAGCCCATGCGACAGGTGACTCGTGAAGGTTCTTCGGCAGCCCTTGCAGATGGTGGGGCGGCTCGACCTGTGGATCTTCAATCACAAGCAGACACGTGACGATCAAAGAAAGGGGTTGCTTGAGACTGGGGGCTACAGGCTCGGTGTCACCTGTCCCTTGCCTGACCCCCTGGTTTCGTTTCCCATTTCCCTTCCCCTTGCTTTCCTCACCATAATCATCGTCTCGCCAAGATCGTTTCCACCTGAGGGCCACTGGACACGAGTGGCCTGGTCCCCAGTCCCATCACCAGCCCCTCACTCGTCTCTAGTGTGTTTCAGGGAAGTGTTTCTTGAGGGTTCTGGGCAACCTAGGTGCCCCCCTTAGATTTCTTCCTTCACTTCTCAAAACATCACTGGTAAAATTCACCAGACTTTATGCCCCACAAGAACAGGGTCAGAGTGTGGGCCATTCATTCCTGGATCCCCCGTGCGTGGCCTAGAAAAGGCACTCAGTGAATTGAATAGGATTTGAAGCTCTTGTTCGATACACCTTTAATGACCCTGCAAGGCAGATTGAACCAGATGTGTTAGCAGATGTTTCACCCTTGACTTTCTCACTTGATAAATCATAGCTTCCATACAAAGGCTCTGCATATTTAAAAAAAAAAGTGCCTGATTTCCCATCTCACATGGCTCCTCCTGAAAGTAGAATCCTATTGAATAAAAGAAAGATTTTCTAACATGTGCAGTCCTCGGGAAGGTCTGTGAACCGTGCTCTGGACACAGATGCACACAAGAGAAGTGGATGCAGGCCACCAATAATCACAGCTATCCTGTTGACATTTCCTGGTGGGCTGTTATTATTGTTGTTTTATGATTGTTATTATTTTATTCTGAGGTGACGTCTCACTACGTTGCTCAGCGAGGCTCAAACTCCCTTTGCCACCTCAGATCTCACATGGCTTGTGCAATCATGTGTAATAATGGCTTCAACTTTAACCTATGAAGAAGTATATATTTGCTTATTTTGAGGTATCTATTCAAAGACAGAAAGACATATGTCTATTTGCGTCCCTTATTGGATGATTTGTCTTTTCTTAATTTATTGTAGACCCTCATCAAAAACATATGCTTTGCAAATATTTCAAACCATTCTGTGGATTTCACATCTGGGGATGTGATTTGGGGGGAGATGTCTGATAATCAAACCCAGGGCCTCATACATGCAGGCTAGCACCTCACTACTGTGTGCGTGGTGTCTGTTTGTTGAAACAGCAGCTCACTCAGCGACCTAAGCTGGCCTAGAACTCATACGCAGCCCAGGCTGGTCTGACTCATGACAAGCTTCTTGCCTCAGTCTCCCAAGTGCTGGGACTGCAGATATACCACCATGCCCAGCTTCCAGATTCCTGATAATATCCTATGAAGTTCAAATTATTTTTATGTGGTGTTTCCCAAAAACTGATCACTTTGCTAATGATGATAAGAAATGCAATCTTTGTAAAAGGCTCAGATGCTCTGTAGCTGGTGGGAACCACTAACTCACGAGGAGAACAGAGTTCAAGAGGGCAGTGAATTACAGCACAGGTCCTAATTAGGCTGTGGACCTTGGTGCACTGCCCACAGGAGGCTCTGGAAATGGCAGTGCAATGCCCCTGCCCTGACGCCGGGGTCCTGGGGTTGGTGAGAAACAGGATTCTGCTTACTGCCCATCAAGTCAGTGAGAAGGGACCTGTGATAGTTAATCTCGTATGTCAACTTGACCACACCTGCATTAACTAAGATCAGCTGTCAGACTACCTGAAGAGATGATCCAGATCAATACATTACAATGCAAAGACCAGACCTAGATCTGATTGGAACCTCCCAGTAGAGGACCAGATACAGGGAACCATAGAACAGAAGACTTAGAAGAGAGACTCTTCAATTCTTTGATTCTCCAGGATGTTTGCAGTGACTCAGCTGCCTCCAGCTTCAGCCACCAGCCATGTCGCCTCCATCACAAAGGACTGTTTTCTCCCTCTGGAACCATAAGCTGAATAAATCTCCCTTAAGTTGCTTGGCTTTGAATGTTCTCTCACAGTATCCAGTATCCTATCCCAGCCCTGCTGTTCTCAATCTCACACACCATCCCCTGAGCAGGATCTAAACATCCCTGACTCTTCCCCTTAGCATACTAGTCTGTGGCCATACATGCTTTTATGTTCTCTAAGTGCCATAAGACCGGCTTTAATTCAACAACAGACACATGATTAAAATTCTCTGAAAACCCCTGGCGGGCAGAGAGGTGAAAGACAGGCTGGTGTTCTAGGTAACATGGGGTACAGCCCTTGCAGCAGCAGCACTGGGGGAGGCGCAGGGATGGGACGACAGGACACTTACACTCAGGGAGTGGCTCCGCAGGTGCTCCAGTCTGGTGAACCTCTTGCCACAGGTCTCGCAGGGGTAGGGCCGCTCCCCCGTGTGTGAGCGGATGTGCCGCTTCAGGATGCCCTTCTGCTTAGCCGTGTACGGGCAGAAAGGACACTTGTGGAGCTTGATGGGAACCACCAGCACATCACCTGAGGAATCCAATGAACTGATTTAGCTGTACCGTAAGCGGCAACAACCCCAGCCACCTTCAAGAGTGGGAAGCTGGGGCAGATGGAGGAAGAGGGGTGTACCTGTATAATTCCGGTGTCTAGTTCCCAGGAAGTCAAAGGTCAAGTTCACCAAGTGCCAATTGTTTGTTTGTTTGTTTTCCGTGCTGGGAACTGAACCCAGGACTTTGAACATGCTAGAACAATGCTCCACCACCAACTTTCACCCCTCACCCTTGGTATTTTTATTTTAATTATTTATTCAATTGTGCGTGTACGCATGTGTGCAGATGTGTGTGTGTGTATGTAGAACCACGGACGAATTGGGGAACCACAATGGACGCCTCCACCTCCTCCTTGTTTACTCTGCCCCAGGATTCACAGGCTCCACCCTACCAGGACGGAAACGCAGGCCGCCCACGCTTCCGCCTGGAGTCTATACGTGGGGTCTAGGATCCAAACTCAGGACCTTCCGCCTGCAAGGCAGAGGCTTAACCCCTGAGCCACCTCTCCAGCCCCACCCTTGGTATTTTGAGACAAGGTTTTGTTATCTAACTTTAATTGGTCTTGAATGGCTTACATAATTCCAATCAGTCTGCCCCTGATTCCTAAGTGCTGGGCTTCCAGGCATCTGCTATCATGTTGGGCATGTTGGTTTCAAACAGGCTTCTGAGGTAAGTAAGAATGAATGCCACAAGGTACCAGCGCTCACACTTCTCTAACCTATGATCAGGTATACAGCTTACATCACAGCCTTTGAACACACAGACTCCGTCCATCCTCCATGTGGACGGCTGAAAAAACAAACTCAAATAGTACTCAATCTGAGAGTATCTGCTCTGCTCAATTTCATTTTTATTTATTTGTGTGTGTGCGTGTGTGTGTGTGCGTGTGTGTGTGTGTATGTGTGTGTGCTCACCCTGGATTGCATTATCTCCTTTTTGCCTTGCTTTGGAGTTTCCCAAGCTCTGCCTATCAGGGTCAGCTGCCATTTTCTCTGGTGCTTTTCCATGGAATCTGGGATCTGAACTCAGAACCATCTGCTTTTAAGGCAGAGGCTTAACCATTGCGCCATCTCTCCAACCCTACTTGATTTCATTTTAAGACAATGAGAAGACTTCGTTAGATACTGAACTGTGACTCCCCAGAATTTTTTTTTTTTTTTTTTTTTTTTTTTTTTGACTCCCCAGAATTTATACCTTGAAGCCTTGAGTCCCACGTGACTACATCTGGAGATAAGATTTTTAAGCAGATAACTAAGATTAAATGAGATCATAAGGGTAGGGCCTTAATGATAGGGCTGTGCTCAGTATAAGAGGAAAAGAGAGAGCGCCAGTGAGATGGCTCAGCAGGTAAAAAGGGGTGCTGCCAAGTCTGATGTCCTCAGTTTGATCCCTGGAACCCACATGTGCCCTTTCTATGTGTATGGTGTGCGTGCATGTGCACACACACACACACACAAAATAAATACATGTTCTTTTCTTAAGGAGCTATGATGTGCCTGTCAAATTGCATTCTAATCATATACATTTATGCCTACAGATATATATATAGCTATAGTCAAAGGATTCTGTTTACAGTGTGAGGCAGAAACAGTGGAGATTCATACTAGTCTAACTGCTGGGACTTAATGTCTGTGACTGTGTCTGTGTTAGTGCTGTAGCATAGCAGCCCAGTGCTGGTCACAAACAGAAGAGGATATCGCTCCCTCTAAGACCGAGGGGACATATCAGAGTGGAGGTTGAAAGACTTGTAAGAGCCAGGGGAGTGCGTAAAATATTGTAGAGCTGATTGCTCTAGACTGAACATGACTGTTGCCGGCATGAACTGCGATAGCTGTGGCTGTCTGCATGAGACCAGGCTCATTAACACTTCTTCATGGAGAGAGGAGGAAGGCTCGCAAGGCGTGTAAAGCTCATGGAGGCTCGAGAACCTACATGAATTCCTCAGAGTTACATACCAACAGCTATGTTTGATTCCTATCTCTGAAATTATGGAAAAGGTAAACAACTGCCAAAGACCAGACTCATCCATAGTGGTAGCTGCATAAAAGTTGCCTGGGGATTCCAGTGACAGTTTCCTGAGGCATCACCCTGCTGGGTAAGATTTTTTTGGTTATATAGCTGCTTTTGAATCACCCATACTTCTGTGAGTGACCCCAAATCTATGCTGCTATAATAAGTAAAGCCAATCCATCTATTGGTTCCACAAACTGCACTTGGATAGAATCGTTTCTATGGTCTAAGCGTCCTATTTGGGATGAACAGACATTTCTCTGTCTCCCCAGTAAAAAGCAATATGGGTGACATCAAAAGCTGACAGACGAGATGCATGGCCAGAAGACCCAGGCGGCTGACTCGACATAACACCGTGCGTGCAGAAACTTCACTTTGCAGACCTTGGACACTAGACTGGAATGAAAGCAGCACATTGACTATGTCTTGATGCTTCCTGGAGTCCAGGCAGGGGGCTGAGAGACAAAATCGCCAAGCTGAAATCCTCTATTACTTCCACTACATTTGTCCAGCTGAGTGAAATGAAGCCAGTCAGTCGTTCCATTTAAACCATGCTGCCTCCTTACCAATTCTACATTATCAGGAAATGAGCCAAACCCCTCTTGGTCTCCACATTTCCTCTGCCAAACTCCAGGGGGCATTAGGAGGTTTGTGAAAGCAGGAACAAGCAAGGAAACACTGTCACATCCACAGAAATGAGAATGAATTTCAACCAGTTCCTACAGTGCAGTGGTCACTGAGTTAATAAAGACTTCTGAGCTAAAGACTGGCTAACCTGAGTCTCTAAGGGCCAGAAGCAACATTTCAAGTTTCTCAAGTCTAGTGTCTCTGCTTTAACAAGAAAGATAAAAGGAAGGGAGGGAAGGAAGAAGTTAAAAAGTCTCAAGATGGTCTTTTTAACAAGTGCTGATGTAGCTTGTCTAATATGCACAAGGTCTTAGCACAATTCATAAATAATAAGGACTGAAGGTAGCTGATTTCCCTTTATTTAAAATATCTTCACTACCTGATATGAAGGACACATGATTCATTCAGAATTGGCCCAAGGCTCCAAAGTCACTTTTCCTTAGTAAAGCAATGGCCAAATTTATTTCTATTGCCTACAAAACACCTTGCACCCTGTTCTACCTTCTTATTGTTTGCTCTGGGGTTTCCTAAGTTCTCCCTTCCAGGGCAGAAAATGCAGGCTGCCACCATTTCCACCTGGAGTTTTCGTACGGGATCTGGGACTTGAACCCAGGTCCTTTTGCTTGCTTGGGAGGCAAAAGCTTAATCCCTGAGCCATCTCTCTAGCCCCAACATCTCACATGTGAAGAAAAGTTAACTAGGTTAACTAATTTCTCAGAATTTCCCAGAAAGCACCAGTGTCTAAAGCAAGCAGTGTTAGTGCACACCAGTATTACAGTACCTGGAAGGCTTACGAGTTTGAGGTCAGCCTGGACTGTGTAGGTAAAACTCTGTCTCAAAGCAAACAACATCATCATTATCACATGCACCTATCTATGGATACATCATATGTTTAGCATATATGAGACCCTGGGTTTGCCAACTGGTTGCTTCCAATACCAGGACCAAAATACCACATACACATACATATATGCGCAGAAGCCTACCCGACTGTAAGAAAATCAACTCCTATGAAGCAAATTCAGGTTTGAAATATTTGGAGGCAGACCACATCACCAACCATGTCCAGTTCCCAAGTACCGGGAACCATGTCTGACACAGAAGAATGTAAAGTCAGACTTTTTTCCTTGTCATGGTTCTCTAAATAAGGCTAACAAATACTCACATAGCTTTATATCATATGTAACTAACTAAGAGGTGATTAAACTATATAGTAAGTTATGTGCAAGTAATATACCATTTTATAGAATGACTTTAGGATCCACAGATTTTATTATCAGAGGGAAATTCTGGAACCAATCTCTCGTGGATATCCAAGGAGCACCTTCTCTGCTGTACAGGTAAATGAAAGGACACACGAAGATGTGCCGCATATAACAGGCACTCACATAATACTTATACGTAGCAGGAGTGCTGGCAGTATGACGGTTATGGCAGCAATGGCGGTGATGATGACAGAGGTGACAAGGACCATGAAGATGAGAATTGTGAGGCGGTGCTGGCAGATGATGGGCACGGAAAGAGCTCACCTGTGTCCTCTCCATACCAATCACTTTGAACATCCATCATGGAGTTCATGGCCACTGCTGCACTTTCTGGCGGGACCTCCAAACTACGAGAAAAGTGACGGTCCCTGTCATCTTTGTTCTGGACCGTACCATTGTGCAGGAGCGCCTCCAGGAACTGCTTCACATGGTAGTTACCATAAGCCAAGTCCACGGGCTGACCACTGGGCAGGCCCTCCTCCACGTGGGCCAGGCTCAGCGGGGCAGTGTACTGCTGCGGCAGCTGGTCCCCCACCTCCACCTCTACCTCAGTGGCATCGAATTCCACCTTGGGCTCCAGCCTTCTGGGCAGCGTGGAGAGGTCACTGTCGCAGGAGCCAGAGCCCTGCCCCCCTTTCACCACTAGCTCCAGAGGGTAACAGCCCCTGCAGTCACGCCGAGGGGACAGCCGTGTGCAGTCCACACTTCCTTCCCCCTCCACAGGGGAGGACACGAAGCTCTTGGTACCGCAGGATGTCCCCTCCTGGACAGAACCCGGGCTTTTCCCACCGTCTATCTGATGAGCTGCAGCTGCCGCCGCCGCAGCTGCTGCCACTGCCGCGGCCACTGCAGCCTCCTTCTCCATCTTGCGGCAAATGTCCAGAGAAGACCTGATGTACGTCTTGCAGAAGTTCACAACATCATTCATCTGCAGGTAGCTGGCTGCGGACATAACTTCAATCACATTCTCGCCACACAAATCCAGCTTCCCAGAGTAGAGGAAATCCAAGATGGTAGAGAAGGCATCGGAGGTGACGATGTCCAGGGAGGCCGTGCTGTGCCGCCCACTGTCCTGGATGTAGTGGATGAGGAGGGCACGGAAGTAGCCGCTGTTGGCAAACAAAATGTTCCTGTGGGCCTTGAAGATGCGCCCTTCCACTATGATGCTGCAGTCACAGAAAAAGTCTCTCTTGCGCTGCTCGTTCAATTCCCCCAAGAGCTTGGCACAATAGGACTGCACCTCCATTTCTCCGCCAGCTGCTGTAGCTCTGCGTAGATTTTTATTTCAGTTAAAATTTCACAAATCCCAACCGAACAAATTAGCTGCTTTTTAGGCAAGCAGCCTGCATCTGAGCTACATCTCTGCCCTGAGACGTTTATTAAAACACGAATAATTCTAAAATGCCTAGTTCAATAGTATCTTCATAATACGGGCTATTTTGAATCTAGGAAAACCTAAAGTGCACTGGAAACATAACTAAGTTGGTAAAGTGCTGGCTATACAAGCATGAGGACCTGAGATCAATCCCTAGCAGCTCCGTAAAAAGCGAGGCACCAGCGGTATATGCCTGTACTCCCACCAACGGGAAGGAAGAGATTGGAAGCTCCCGCAGACTCATTAGTTAGCCAGTTTAGTCAATTAGCCAAGCTCCAGGTTCAGTGAGAGACCCTATCTCAAAAAATATGGTGGAGAGTGATAGAGGAAGACAGCTGATGCTGACCTCTGACCTTCACAGGCACACACACTCACATGCACCTGCACACATGCGAACACATACAATCATGTACACACACGCACATTACACATACATTATCAGGTTTTCCAACTAAAGTATGAAAAAGAACAAAAGATAACTCTAGCTAATGTGAGCATGTGACCATGTGAGCACATCACTTGGTCTTTTACATGGATTCTTTCTACAATTTTTTAAAACCCTCTGCACGGTGCTACACGCGTGTAATCCCTACATTCAGGATGCTGAGGCAGAAGGATCACAAGACTTGAAGTTAACTTGGGACACAGAGTAAGACCCCCATCTCAAACAATAATAATCATAAGCGAATATTTAAAAATAAAAACTGCAAAAAAGTGAAAAATAAAAAATTTAAATTGTGCATAATCCTAGCACTTGGTAAGTAGAGGAGAGAATCAGGAGTCGAAGATCATCCTTAGCCATATAGACAGTTTGAGGCCATACTCGGCTGCATGAGACCATCATGTTTCTTTCTTTTTAAATTAATTTTAAAGAGAGAAAATAGGTGTGCACACGTGACGCATGAGTGGATGTCAGATGACAACTTTTAGAAGTTCTCTCCTTCTACCATGTGGGCTTCAGGGAATCGAACACAAGCCACCAGATTTCCAAGTAAGCATCATGTTACCCACTGAGCCATCTTGCAGCTGGAGACTCTGTTTCAAAAAACCAAAGATGTAAGAGATGTAGATCAAATGTTAGTTAGCAGGCCTGTCTAACATGTATGAAGCACTGGGTTCTGTTCCTAAACAGGGCATGGTGGCACATACTTGCCACCCCAGCAGGGATTAGAGGCAGAAAGATCAGGAATTCAAGGCCAATTTGTTACAGAGTGAGTTCAAGGCCAGTCTGGGATGTATGTCTAAATAAGTAAAGACATATGACCCACTAAAAGTATCAGGGAAGTTAAACGAGGGTCTGTTGTTGGCCTTCTTTGGTCCTATAGTGGGGGGGGGGCATCCCATAAAAAATTCAAATATTGGCTCCATTTTTCCAATGTAGAAACTGAAGGTAGGAACTGATCTAGCTACAACAGAGCCAGGACTCAAAACTGGGTCTGTTGGCCTCCAGTACCAACGTATTTTAGGCATTATGTTCTAATTTCTTCAAGATTCAAGTTATAGAAAGTACCTGAATCTAGAAAGTACAATTTAGTTTCCAGTGTCCCAACCCAGACATGAAGGCTCATAAGAACAGCCCCAGATCATACTTCCATCACCACTTTGTGAAGATAGTGGGTGGATCTCTGGATGGGTGAGTCCCACTCCGAAGGTTTGGTTGTTCTTTATAAAATTGGGGGGAGGGGGACTGTGAGTCCCTATGGGGGACCAAGGGTTCAGAAATCATCCTGGATTGCTTCTACCTCCTTTTTCTTTCACTCTGGGATTTCCCAGTCTCTACTCACCAGGGTCAGAAGTGCAGGCCACCACCATTGCTACCTGGTGATTTACATGGGATCTGGGATCTGAACCCAGGACCTTCAGCTTGCCGGGCAGAGTCTTAACCCCTGAGCCATTGCTCTAGCCCTGGTCTGGTACTCTTTCAGTCTTTGGTAGCATCATCCCTCCTGGCTCTTTGCTTTATATTTTGCATAGAGCTGATTCATCCACCTCAGGCTCTAGATATGTAGGATGCTGCGATCAATGCATCTTATTCTCTGATCATCAGTGATTGACTTGGAGATAGCACTGTGGCTTTGTCAGAGCCGATAAAAAGCAACGGAGCCTTCACTGGGCTTTAAAAGGAGCGCTGTGCACCGTGGGAATACAGAATTGTGAGAGATGTCACTGCCACATCACCAGAGGAAGCAGCCTAACAAAAATCTGGGAATACAATCTAAGCCTCAGCCCAGGCCGCGCCAAGCCAATTAAATCCCTTTTGGCTTTAGTTGGTCTGAGTTAGATGTTCCTGTGCTTGCTACTGAGAGAGAGTCCTAGTCTATGACCTATTACTCCACAATCTATTACTGCCCTGGCCCCTCTCTGTTGGTGGATTACAAGCTCTTTGAAGGCATAGGTATGTCTTACTAAATCTGATAGCCTCACAGTATGAGGCAGAGTGCTTTGGAATAAAACATGTTTTCTAAATTAAAAGGCACACTTCTTTTTTATTATTATTCTTAAAGATATAAGAAAATCAGTGTTCTGCCTCATTATTTTTTGCATGTGTGTGTGTATGTGTGTGTGCGTGTGCGTATGTGTGTACCAGAAGGAGCTGAGTGTGTTGCCTGTGCAGGTGTGAAGGGAATCATCCTGGATTGCTCTACCTCCTTATTGCTTTGTTCTGGGGTTTTCCAAGCCTTCCAAGGCTGGGATCACAAGCTGCCTCCATTTCTGCCCAGCATTTTTACATGGGATTTGAGGATCTGAACTCAGGTCCTTTTGCTTTTGAGACAAAGGCTTTAACCCCTGGGCCATCTTCTCCACGCTCCTTTTTTTAACTGCTAAGTAAGATACACATAAATCAATTTAAAAATCTTCCTGATAAGTGAGGAAGACAGAAGTGCTACCTCTCTCCAACCTCTCCCTCTAGCTCCCATCAAACTACAACCATCTCTTTTACCTACTGACTCACGGAGCTCATAGACATTCTGACAACCAAGTACAGTCCGGCCCTCTAGAGCAGTGGACTATGCATCTGTGTACTCAGCCAACTGTGGAATGAAAATACTTGAGAGGAGAAAGTTGTATCTGTGTTGATAATGTGCAAATATTCGCCTTTCACATTATTCCCTGAGTAATATAACAATAGTTTACACAGTACTTACATTGTATTAGGAATTAAGTGATCTGACTTGAAGTATCTGGGAAGCATGAAACCCTGGGTTGGTCCTCCAGCATCCCATACACTGGATATATGGCACATGCCTGTAATTCAGCCCTCGGGAGTAGAGGAAGGAGGATCAGAAATTTAAGGTCATGCTACATAGTGAGTTCAAGGACAGTCCATGCTTACAGGTGACGCTTTCTCAAAACAAAAACAAAACAAAAGTCTATCAGGGGATTATATGCAAATACTATTATTTTAACTAAGGGACTTGAGCATCTGGGGATCTGGGATCCTCTGGGATCCTGGAATGAATCCCCATAGAGACCCAAAGATACTGAGACTTGCCAATCACTACTAACAGCTCTAACCATTCCTCCTTTCCACACAGGGAGCATACTTCAACCAATCAGAATCGAGGTACCCCTTGTCCTCTCTCAGGCCTATGCATTTACACAGAATGCACCCATGAAAGGTCCACTGTAGGGCTGGAGAGGTGCCTCAGGGGTTAAGCCTCCGCCTTGCAGGCAGAAGGTCCTGAGTTCGGATCCCAGATCCCACGTATAGATGCCAGGCGGAAGCGGGGGTGGCCTGCGCTTCTGGTCCTGGTAGGGCGGAGCCTGTGAATCCTGGGACAGAAGGAGGTGGAGGCGGTCCATGGTGGTTCCCGATTCGTCCGTGGTTCTGGACTCACACAGACACACACGTGCGCGCGCGCATACATACTCACACACGCACAATTGAATAAATAATAATTATAAAATTAAAAAAAAAAAAAGAAAGGTCCACCATAGCCTTGTTAAATGTTACATCTACTTTATACATATTTATCACAAGTGAAAAACCTAAAAACTAGAAAACCAGTTAGGAAGGGAGGAAAAGAAGCCTCTGAAGGAAATAGATTGACAAATTTAAAAGCGAGTGCTAACAGAAGGGAAAAAATTAAAAAGAGAAAAGAAAGAAAGCAGATTTGGACATTCTTTCAAAATACCAGACTGATTCCATTAGCTAAGGGTATTAAGTGCTCCTACATCCTTGAAATGGCCTAAAGACATTACTAAATTATAGCTTAGGGCTACATGATAGGCCTAAGGCATCAGGAAGATGTCTATATTTTCATATTTATTTTAAACTAAAAAAAATTACATTATAATTTTAAGAATTTTCTCATCCAAAATAGTTAAAGTTGACATTTTGGTTCAAAAGAAAGAGAACCGTCATCTATCTGTAAAATTCTATTGTTCCCAAATAAATCAACCCTGAACGTTCCCACTGGCTTTGATGCTCTTCTCAACTCTTTCACTGACCCAGCCTTGTATTCTCAGTCTCACTGACTTTGGAACGGGCAGATGAGATGGCTCAGCTGGTAAGGCGCCTATGTGCAAACCTGGAGACCTGAGTTTGATCCTCAGAAACCCACATGGAGGAAGTAAAGAAGACCTCCACGGCACGGCATGCATATTCTCTCTCTCTCTAATAAATACAATTTTTTTAAAAGTAAGGAAAAAACAAGATCTAGAAAAATAAAATTTTTGTTTGCTTGTTTGTTTGTAACCCTAGCTGGCCTAGAACTCACTATTATATACTAGGTTGGCCTCTCGAGGGCTGAGATTACAGGAGTATGTCACCATAGTTAGTAAGATCAAGAAAATACTACAATGAGCACTACTTTTACTCTTCTTCAGAACTAAAAGGAAAAAAAAAAACACCTATAAATTGATAAAATCAAATGTTTCAATGTGCTAATACCTCATGTTGTTAGGGATAAAATTTAGATATTTTAAACTATTTTATTTATTTATGAGATAGAGTGAAAAAAACGCATGCATATATGCCATGCACACGGGTAGGAGTCAGAAGAAAACCTTCAGAAGTCAGTTCTCTTCTCTTGCCATGTGGACTTCCAGTAATTAAACTCACGTTGCTAGTTTTGTGAACAGGTGCCTTACCTGTTGAGCTATCTCTCCAGTCCTAGACATCTTTTAAAAAATGAGAGAGAGAGAATGAGAGAAGACATACACACTCATGCCTACAGGTCTACAGGTGAAGAACAGAAGACAACACTCAGAAGTCTGTTCTTTCCGGCCACTATGTGAGTTTCTGGAGATCAAATACAAGTTGTCAGGTTTGGGAGCAGACACCTTATCCACTGAGCTAACTCTCTAGTTCCTAGGCACCATTTTAAAGGACAGTTTGATAATATCAGAAGTTACAATGTAAGTCATATGTAGTGGCAATGTGCCTGTAGTATGAACTACTGGGAGGCTGAGGCAAAGAGACCGCTGAAAGTTAGGAGTTTCAGGCCAGGAACCTAAATAACAGCAAGACACCATTTCAACAACAGCAACAAAAACACGTGTACCTTTTCTTCGACAAGTTCATGGCTATAAATCTACATACTTCAAATAATAAATTCAAAGAGATATACTGCACCATCCTTTGTTTACCGTCTTGCTTTATTTTTAATATTTATAGATAATAATTATAGATTTATAGAGAGAGACATGCCATGACACAATTGTTGATACAAGAGGACAACTTTCAGAAGTCAGTTCTCTCCATCTACCATGGCGATCAAACTCAGGTTGGAGGTTTTGGAGCTAACACCTTACCCACAGATTCATCATGCCAACTCCATGAGTCTCACTTTATAATCCTGGCTGGCCTGCATCTCCTGTACAAACCTGGCTGGCCTTCAGCCAACACTGATCCTTCTGCCTTTGCCTCCCAAAGCTGGGATTACAGGGCTGCCGTGCCTGGCCGTACCACACTGTTGTAATGTCACAAAAGTAGAAACAACTTAAATGTCCATTGATAGGGAACAAGTGAAACGAGGTTACAATCAGTATGCACTATTTATCAGAATCAAAATGAAGTAATTGGCATCAGGCTCTAGCAAAAAAAAAAAATCAAATAAAGCGGACAAGGCATAATAAGAGGATCTCATGTTTATTTCTGATAACAAGAACTATCGCAAAACATGGCCAGAACCCCAATCTTGCACAAAGGCGACTACAGCCTTTATACATATAACATTTCCTCCGGACAGTCACCCAACACCTGCCTGTTTTGTCTTAAACTGACATCACTCTCCTTGTTGATCCTTGTAGCCAAGGATTGTTGATACAAAATACCTTGTGCAAACAACCTCTTTTTTTCTTTGAAATATTCCCTTTGGGCTAGTGAGATGGCTCCACAAGTAACATCTCAAGTAAAGTCGTTTGCTGCACAAGTCTAATGATCTGAGTTTGAATCCCTGAACTGACCTAAAGGTGGCAGGAGAGAACCAAAGCGATAAAGTTGTCCTTTGACATCCACATATACCATGACACACATGCACCCTTATCTCTGTATCTCTCTCTTTCTGTCACACACATATACACATTCAAATAAATTAATAAAAGAAAAATTTTAAAGAATTTCTAAAAAAAATAAATTTTCCTTTGATTTGACCTCCTTGAATAGGCACATAATTTACAAAGGTACTTACATTCACAGTACTACATTACTTAATACTTAATTACTTAATCCAGAGAAACTGATCGTTATTCAGGTTGACACAATCATAAAGAATTTTCTGTTTTCAAAGGAAAATGTCATCAAGATATATTAGGAGGAAAAAAAAGATCCAAAACAAAACGGAACATGCATATGTGTTTATTTTTTACTTTTTACTCTGCCTATAGAACAATAGAACTGGCTGGTCTGGCATTTGGTTCTGATCTTCCCTCCTCTACCTCCCAAATGCTAGAGGACCACAGATGTGCTCTGTAATGCCTGTCCAGCCTATTCTTTCTGACGACCCTCTTCCAGTCCCTCCAACATGAGAAAATTACAAGCTACTCCTCGATTGTTAGAATCTACTAAGCGCTATTCTTTCTGAAGCATTATGCAAACTACTTTACAAGCACATTCATTTTAGCCACACACTAACCCAGTGCACTGCGTGTGTTCATTATTCAGAACAGGAAACAGGTTCAAAGAGATGCAGATCACAAGCGTCCACCGCAGGATTTGGAATCCATACTTAACTGATTCCTGGAGCCGACATCCTTCACCAATGTTTACTGATCTCCCCAAACCCTCTAAAACACCATGTGATGATCGTGGGAAGTCACTCCTTTTTCAGACATGGGGAGAAGAGTTTTTGAGTGCACAAGTAGAATTGCATCGTTGGTTCTCCCGCTAAATTGCTTTCAAGACCGTGGAAACAATCCCGTCTAGAGACAGATGACCTGCGGATCCCACTGGGACCAGGCACCGAGCATAGTGCCCGGCCTCAGAAGCTGGGAGCCCAAGGCCTGGGCCCTCTCGGGTGGCCTCCCACGGCCGAAGTGACCACCGTTGAGGTGGGAGCCGTCTCAGCTTGGTCCAGCCCTCGAATCGGGACATCTTGCACGATCAGATGAGTAGGCACCCCAGACTACCATCCGGACGTGGGTGAGCAACGCAAAGCCAAGGAGGGGTAGGGGCTCCTGGCCGCCCCTCCCCAAGCCGGAGAAAGCGGGCCCGTCACTGCGCGCGGCTTCGCGCAGCCGGGGTCCAGGGGGTTGCTAGGGCCCGGAGAGGCCACCCCGAAGGAGACTGGAGAAAAGAAAACCCTGCCGGCTACCCTCATCCATCCCAGTGCCGGCCTCCTCAAGATACTCCAAATTCCACCCCCAATCAAGGAAAGCCGCAGCGCGAACCCGCTCCTTCAGCACTCACCTGACTCCGGGTTCCAGTCGCGCGGCCAGCGAGCTGCGCGCAGCGCCACGCCCCCCTTTCATTCACCTGGAGCCCCCTCCGGTGAGAGGCAGGGCAGCTGGCCAATGGTGGAGGCTCCTGGGCTCGGGGAGGCGGGCCCTTCGGCCAGCAGGTCCGTCAGTGGCGCTGGCACCCCCTCCGGAGGATGCGCTCTGAAGGCGCCAGTGCTCACAGAGTGATGGGACTTGTGGTCTCAGCGCTCGCTTTTCGGGTAAAGATGTAGTGGACAAAACTACAAGTACCAAGATGCCAACAAGGATAAGGGCCAGAGCTTGCAGAAAGGACAATCTCGGTCTCGTTTTTTTGAGTCCCACTTGAGAGACCTGCCAAATATTAGTCCTTTTGTCCAGAAAGCCGAAGGCTGCCCAGAGACCAAGAGCTGTGACTTACCGGTCACCTAACAGAACTCCGTAAATGGTTTCCTCTACTCAACAGGTTTTTATCGCCCACCCTCAGTCTACTTTGGGCTGAATAGTGGGAACAAAAAATTAAAAAGACAACTGTCTTCCCCTCTTGGACTTTGGAGTTTGTATGTGTTAGCAAATGGACATATGTGTTCTTAGACACTTATGAACTAGACCAGCCCTGTTATATCTTTCAAGAGCTTGTTTCTAGCAGAAGGAGGTTTATGCTTCTTAAGTCTTTCACAACAAAGTTCCCCCAAGGGGATGGTGTAACAGAAATTTATTTTCTCACAATTCTAAAAATCTGTACGATTGGTGCCTTCTGAGCACTGTAAAAGAAGGATCCATGCCAAGACCTCCCTCTTGGCTTGCGCATACCTGTCTGTGTGGAAGAAAAAAAATCTTTAAACAGACCCAAAGACAGAAATGTTTATGTCCTTGGGTTAGGATGACTAACAGCCTGGTGGTCAGCAGTTTTCAGAGTCCTAAAAACAACGGATGGCTAGAGACTGAAAAACATCTCCCCTCTCAAGGTCCCTATGAGAGGCCCAGATGCCAAACCATCCAGACATCCAGACTCAGATATCAGACCAAAGTTGGCTTCAGGAATCTTCCCCCTTTCTTTTTTTTTTTTTTTTTTAATTTTTTTTATTATTATTTATTCAATTGTGTGCATATGCATGCGTATGTGCGCGTGCGTGCGTGTCTGTGTGTGTGTGTCTGTGTGTGTGTAGAACCACGGACGAATTCACGAACCACCATGGACGCCTCCACCTCCTTCTGCCCTGGGATTCACAGGCTCCGCCCTACCAGGACCAGAAGCGCAGGCCGCCCCCGTTTGCATCTATACGTGGGATCTGGGATCTGAACTCAAGACCTTCCGCCTGCAAGGCGGAAGCTTAACCCCTGAGCCACCTCTCCAGCCAGAATCTTCCCCCTTTCAAGGTCTCGGAGACATGCAGATGTCGCTTGAGCCCACTCACCCCCTCCAATTCCCCTCTCAAGGTCTAGTATGTACAGCTATGCCTTTGTACTATTATTTTAACTAATATAGCCAATGATTCTGTAAACATGACGTAACCTCTCTGCGAGGAGGATATAAAAAGTGTATGCTTCTTGAGCTGGGGTTGTCTCTCCCTCTAGTGTATGGGGCGACCCCAGCATGCTGGAATAAAATCCTCTTGCTTTTGCATCGAACCTGTGTCCGTGAGTGTTCTGCGGAGGTCCACTTCCTGGGGGCCTTTGGGCTTCAGCCCTTTATGTCTAACATTTGGTTCCCTGACCGGGAACCAGTGTGCCCTCCCAGACCTCACTGGGACCCGAATCGGAGGTCCGCTCGAGCAGGTCTGTGTCTGTTTTGCTTTCTATTTGATGTGCTTACTTGGTTTATTGGTCTTATTTTGATGGACTTGTGTTCAATGTGTCTATGTTTGCCTTTTCTTGTTACAAAGTTAGATTCATTTGTGGAGTTCTGGAAAAACTCGGATCCGCCCTTTGTCTGAGGCTATCTGGTGCCTGGTTAGCGTTACTGGTTTGCCTGTCAAGGAGAGCTGTTTGTGAAGTCTCAGGGAGTCTCATTTGCATTTGAATTTGTGGAGACCCGAAAGGGGCTCATTTGTGGAGACCCGAAAGGGGTTCATTTGTGGAGCTCGTTTGTGGAGACCCGAAAGGGGCTCATTTGTGGAGCTCATTTGTGGAGACCTGAAAGGGGCTCATTTGTGGAGCTCGTTTGTGGAGACCCGAAAGGGGCTCATTTGTGGAGCTCATTTGTGGAGACCCGAGAGGGACTCGTTTTTTGGAGACCCAAGAGGCTGCAGGTCAGGAAGTTGGAGGATGCTCCGGATTCCATTTATGTAATAGGAACCGAAAGGATCCTTCTTCAGCCTGAGGCAGCCGGTACAAGGCCGTCAGCAGGAACTGCTGCGGTGACAGGATTGCGGCATTCTGGACCAGGACGCTTTTGTCTAATTTGTTTCATTGTGGGTATTACTATTGTCTTTATTGTGCTTGGACTGATGCCTTTTCTCTTCCCTGACTGATTTCAATATGGGACAGACTCTTTCCACCCCCCTATCTCTAACTCTAGATCATTGGACTGAAGTCAAGGCTAGAGGACACAATTTGTCTGTGGAAGTCAAGAAGGGAGAGTGGCAAACTTTCTGTCACTCAGAATGGCCTACCTTACAGAACAAGTATGTAGGGCACCTGGTCAGGATGTCCTCCGGGGCTCCAGAAGACTTTGTCTTTTACTTTATTAATCTTATCTAAACAGAAGGACCCTTCGGGGGGCCCCCTCCTTAACTGCCTTACTTGATTCTATCCTTTTCTCCCATCAACCCACCTGGGATGACTGCATGCTCTCTTCACCACTAAAGAGAGACAGCTTATCCTCCTAGAAGCCAGAAAGAATGTTCCAGGAGCAGATGGGAGGCCCTCACTCCTCCCTAATGATATAGATGCTGGATTCCCATTGACACACCCAAACTGAACCAGACTCTGATGGCAGGTCTCCGTGGGGCCGCACGGCGTCCCACCAATTTGGCCAAGGTAAGAGACGTAATACGGGGACAAGAGGAATCTCCATCAGCCTTCTTAGAGCGACTGATGGAGGCATTCCACCAATTTACCCCTTACAATCCCAGTGCAGATGAACATAAAGCAGCTGTGACAGTAGCCTTCATTGACCAGTCTACCAGAGATATTAAGAGGAAATTACAAAAATTAGAAGGATTACAGGACAAGTTGCTAAAAGATTTAGTACAGGTAGCAGAGAAGGTATACTACCAGAGAGAGACAGAAGAAGAGAAAAAGGAAAGAGAACGTAGAGAACAGGAGGAAAAAGAAAAACAGAGCAAAAGACGTCAGGACAGGAGGTTAACCAAAATCCTGACCGCAGTGGTAGAGAAAGGTCAAGGATCTAGGGAGAGAGCACCGGGCAACCAAAGAAAACCAGGGGACAGAGACAGATGTGCCTACTGCAAGGAAAGAGGACACTGGGCGAAGGAATGTCCAAAGAACCCAAGGAACCACAAAGGCAAGGAAGGAGGCCCTAGGGCCTGAGCCTTGCGCTGGGAGAAGATAGCAACTAGGAAGGACGGGGTTCGGACCCCCTCCCCGAGCCCAGGGTAACCATGATAGTGGAGGGGAAGCCTACTCAGTTCCTGGTAGATACCGGAGCTCAACATTCGGTTTTGCTACAAGATGATGGACCCCGACTAAACAAAAAGTCATGGGCACAAGGGGCCACGGGCAATGAACAATACTCATGGACTACTTGAAGAACGGTGGATCTCTGCGTGGGCCGGGTATCCCACTCATCCTTGGTCATCCCTGATTGCCCTTACCCACTCCTGGGCAGGGACCTACTCACCAAGGTGGGTGTCCAAATTCACTTCACCCCTGAGGGTACCACAATAAAGGATAGAAAGGGAAACCCCCTACAAATCTTGACTGTTAAAATAGAGGATGAATATCGTCTCTTTGAAACTCCGACCAGAGATACAAATAATCTAGATCGGTGGTTACAGGAATATCCACAGACTTGGGCCGAAACTGCAGGCATGGGAGAGGCAAAGAGTCAAGCCCCCATACATATAGAAATAAAGTCTCAGGCCACGCCCATCATGGTACAGTAATACCCCATGAGTCGAGAGGCCCAAGAAGGGATAAGACCCCACATCCTAAGACTACTAGACCTTGGAGTCCTCAGATGATATCAGTCTGAATGGAACACGCCTTTGCTGCCAATGTGTAAGCCTGGAACCAACGACTACCGGCCTGTACAGGATCTTCATGAGGTAAACAAAAGAGTGGCGGACATACACCCCACTGTGCCAAATCCTCACAACTTGTTAAGCTCTTTCCCTCCAGACAGGACATGGTACACGGTCCTCGACTTAAAGGATGCCTTCTTCTGCCTCCGACTGAGCCCTAAGAGCCAGCCCATCTTTGCCTTCGAATGGAGAGACCCGGAGTCAGGCATCTCGGGGCAGCTCACCTGGACTCCACTCCCACAAGACTCCCACAAGGGTTCAAAAATTCACCTACCATCTTTGATGAGGCATTGCATCGGGACCTCACCATGTTCAAGGACCTAAACCCCCAGGTAATGCTTCTTCAGTACGTTGGACGACCTGCTGCTGGCTGCCCCTGATGAACAGAACTGTATTAGAGGGACTCGGAGGTTACTCCAGGAACTCGGGGGTTTGGGATACCAGGCGTCCGCTAAGAAGGCACAGATCTGCAGAAAACAGGTCAGTTACCTGGGGTACCTATTAAAGGGGGGAAAACATTGGCTCTCAGAAGCTAGAAAACAGACTGTGTTCCACATCCCACCACCCCAAAGTGCTAAGCAAGTATGAGAATTCCTGGGAACGGCAGGTTTTTGCCGATTATGGATTTGCTGAAATGGCAGCCCCTTTATACGCCCTGACAAAGTCAGAGAGCTCCTTCCACTGGGGAGAAGATGAACAGATAGCATTTGATCAAATCCAAAAGGCCCTCATGTCCGCCCCAGCACTGGGACTACCAGATGTGGCCAAGCCCTTCCACCTGTATGTAGCAGAAAATAAGGAAATTGCCAAGGGGGTCCTGACACAACGGTTGGGGGCCCTGGAAAAGACCGGTGGCGTACTTATCTAAGAGACTGGACTCTGTGGCTGCGGGATGGCCCACTTGCTTACGGATAGTGGCGACAGTGGCGGTCCTAGTCAGGGATGCTGATAAGCTGACACTTGGGCAAGAATTGACTGTATCAGCTCCCCATGCCCTCAAGAGCATCATCCGCCAACTGCCTGACAGGTGGCTCACTAATGCCCGCATGACTCATTACCAGACTCTGCTGTTAAACAATGACAGAATTACCTTCTCTTCAGCCACGGGACTCAATCCAGCCACCTTGCTGCCAGATCCTGATCTCGAGCCCCTGGTCCATGACTGTCAACAGGTATTAGCCGAAGCCCATGGATGGCGAAAGGACTTGACTGACCAGCCTTTGCTGGACGCAGAGGTAACCTGGTACACAGATGGGAGCAGCTTCCTGGAGGATGGAAAAAGGAGGGCTGGGGCGGCAGTGGTAGACAGCAAGAAGGTAATATGGGCTACAGCCTTGCCAGAAGGTACATCAGCCCAAAGAGCTGAATTGGTGGCATTGACCAGGGCTCTAGAGCTAGGAAAGGACAAGAAGATCAACATCTATACTGACAGCCGGTATGCCTTTGCCACCGCTCATGTACATGGGGCTATTTACCAACAACGAGGACTCCTCACTTCGGAAGGAAAAGAGATTAAGAACAAGACTGAGATTCTAGCCTTGTTCGGAGCTCTACTCTTGCTTACAAAAGTAAGTATCATACACTGCCTGGGACATCAGAAAGAGACTTCAGCAGTGACAAAAGGGAACAACATGGCAGACCGCGAGGCTAAATGTGTCGCCAGCGAAGCATCCACCATCCTCACTGTCACCGCCAACGAAGGCGACTTACAACCCCCTCTCAAATATGAGGTTGAGGACCTGTCTTTAATAAAAGACTTAAACAGGACTTTTGATCATCAGAGGGGTGTCTGGAAAAACGCCCAAGGTAAGGTCATACTTCCCAGAGGGGAGGCAAAAGCCATGATAGATCAGATGCATAGGTGGACCCACTTAGGGTCAAAGAAACTGATGACCACTGTCTTAAACACTGAGTTCCATGTCCCAGGGCTGATTCGGTTAACTCAGCAGGTAGTGCAAAATTGTGTACCTTGCCAAAAAGTAAATGTAATTAAGAACCAGGTGGCTCCTGGCAAACGTCTATGAGGAGACAGACTGGGAACCCATTGGGAAGTAGACTTCGCTGAGATTCAACCAGCCAGATATGATAACAAATATCTCTTAGTATTCGTAGATACTTTCTCAGGATGGGTAGAGGCCTTCCCTACCAAGAAGGAAACGGCCACGGTGGTGGCAAAGAAGATTTTAGAAAAGTCTTCCCACGGTTTAGCGTCCCTAAGGTAATTGGGGTCTGACAACGGACCCACCTTTGTTGCCCAGGTAAGTCAGGGACTGGCCAGGTACCTGGGGATTGATTGGAAACTTCATTGTGCATATAGACCCCAGAGCTCAGGTCAGGTAGAAAGAATGAATAGAACTTTAAAAGAGACCTTAACCAAATTGTCCATGGAGACTGGCGGGTCAGACTGGGTGGTGCTCCTACCACTGGCACTCTTTAGGGCCAGAAATACTCCTTCTAAGTTGGCCTCACTCCCTTCGAAATCCTACATGGGGCACCTGCCCGCCTGACGCTGCCGGGGCAGTCTATCAGTTCGGTACCCAGTAATAACAGTGACTTGTATGCTAGGTTAAAAGGACTACAGGCGGTGCAGAAAGAGATATGGACACAATTGGCTGACGCCTACGCGCCTGGTACACCAGAAACTGCTCACAAGTTTCAGGTTGGAGACTCTGTCTATGTCCAACGACACCGATCTCAAAACCTCGAGCCTCGGTGGAAGGGACCATACATCGTGCTCCTGACCATGCTGACTGCAGTCAAAGTGGAGGGGATCGCCGCCTGGATACACGCCTCCCACGTCAAGTCAATACGCCCGGAGGACTCCCAGACGACGTCCCAGTGGCACGTTCAGACAACCAAAAACCCGCTCAAACTCAAAATTATGAGGAAACCAGCCTTCAGGGACAATGAAGCCCCTATCGACAGTCTTGCTGGTACTATGTCTTAACTCCCTGAACATTGTCAGCCCCGATCCTCACCAACCCCGCAATCTAACCTGGCAAGTGATAAATGGGGCTAGAGATGTCATTTGGAGTCAGTCCAAAATTGCTACCCCTAATACCTGGTGGCCTGACCTCTTCCCTGATGTTTGTAAAATGGCAATGGGAGCTGGGGGATCATGGGACATAGAAGGACATATAGACCTAAACAAGGCCCCCTCAACTAATAACGGGCCTGGACCCTACCCGGGGCTAAATCCTTGGTGGGGGGTTGTAACTCCCAAATGCGTAGGAGCATGCTAAATACTCTCCCTTTTTATGTTTGCCCTGGATTTCACCGAGACAGGGCATGGAACTCAAAATGTGGGGGGAACGTAGATTTTTTCTGTAAAAGTTGGAGTTGTGAAACAATGGGGGACACTTGGTAGAAGCCCAGCTCCAAATGGGATTACGTAAAGGTACGGGCAAATTACACCCACCACGAGGCAGGAAAAACAGGATGGTATTCCATAAATGAATATTCTGATTGATGTCTCCCCCTTCAAATTTCCTTCACTGAACCAGGTAAACAGGCACTAGGATGGTCTGCCCAAGGGTATACCTGGGGTCTCAGGTTTTACAAGGAAAGATATGATGATGGGTTAATATTCACTATGAGACTCAAAGTAGAAACTGTCTATTCCCCTATGGACCCTAATAAGATCCTCAATGGTCGCGGACCTCAGTTACAAGTCCAGCCCAAGTTTCCTCTCAAGCTCCCAACTCTACCTCCTCTGAGAACAACAAACATGGCCCTACTCGCCCCAACTATTCCCACAAGACCTCCTTCAAACTTCCATTTAATTGAACTGATTCAGGGAGCTTTTGCAGTTCTCAATGCTACCAATCCTGAGATTACTAAAAGTTGCTGGCTGTGCTATGACATAGCCACTCCTTATTATGAAGGTATAGCTTACTTAGTTTTCCCCAATGAAACAACTGATATAAATCAATGTAGATGGGGACAGAGAGAAACAAAGCTCCCCCTATCCTCAGTTACTGGTCAAGGATTATGCATAGGAAAGGTCCCTAGAACACACTCACACCTGTGCAACTCCACTTATTTCTCCACCTCTATAGATGGTAGTTCCTATTTGCTACCGCCACCGGAGTGTTGGTGGGCTTGTGCCTCGGGAATAACTGCCTGTGTCAACCTTAAAATCCTCAACAACACACAAGTTCCGGAATATTGTGTGTTAGTTCAGCTTGTTCCTCGACTCATCTATCACCCTTATAAAGAATTAAGAGATTACTGGGACTCAGATAAAACAATTTTAGCTAGGACAAGAAGAGATTTTGGAATAACCCTCTCAATTCTATTAAGGATGGGACTGGGAGCCGCTGGCACTGCTATAGGGTCATCAGCACTCGCTCTACAACACAAAGCCTATGGTGAACTTAGAATGGCCATAGATACAGACATTGAAAGACTAGAAGATGCCATCTCCAACTAAAAGAATCTCTAACCTCACTTGCAGAGGTTGCTTTAACAAATAGGAGAGGCCTAGACCTTCTGTTTTTACAACAGGGGGGACTATGTGCAGCCCTTAAAGAGCAGTGCTGTTTCTACATAGACCACTCGGGGGCGATAGCTGACTCTATGGCCAAAGTCAGGGAAGGATTAGCCAAGTGAAAGTGTGAACGGAATCGAGCCAGGGATGGTTCAAAAGCTGGTTCAATTCCTCTCCATAGCTAACCACTCTACTTTCTACTTTACTAGGGCCCCTAATTATACTTGTATTACTTCTTACATTTGGGCCCTACATTGTAAATCGCTTGCTTGCTTTTATTAGAGAACGCATTAACACAGTACAAATAATGGTATTAAGACAACAGTACCAACCTGTGCCTCAATTGGACCAGGAAACATCCTCCCAATTTTAACATTAAAATTCCACCAAAAGAAAAGGGAGGAATGTGGAAGAAAAGAAATCTTTAAACAGACCCAAAGACAGAAATGTTTATGTCCTTGGGTTAGGATGACTAACAGTCTGGTGGTCAGCAGTTTTCAGAGTCCTAAAAACAACGGATGGCTAGAGACTGAAAAACATCTCCCCTCTCAAGGTCCCTGTGAGAGGCCCAGATGCCAAACCATCCAGACATCCAGACTCAGATATCAGACCAAAGTTGGCTTCAGGAATCTTCCCCCTTTCAAGGTCTTGGAGACATGCAGATGTCACTTGAGCCCACTCACCCCCTCCAATTCCCCTGTCAAGGTCTAGTATGTACAGCTATGCCTTTGTACTATATTTTAACTAATATAGCCAATGATTCTGTAAACATGACGTAACCTCCCTGTGAGGAGGATATAAAAAGTGTATGCTTCTTGAGCTCAGGACCCCCCCAGAACAGTCACGGACACAGGTTCAATGCAAAAGCAAGAGGATTTTATTCCAGCGTGCTGGGGTGGCCCCATACACAAGAGGGAGAGACAACCCTGAGCTCAAGAAGCATACACTTTTTATATCCTCTTTGCAGGGAGGTTACATCATGTTACAAAATAATTGGCTGTTATATTAGTAGTACAAAGGCATAGCTGTACATACTAGACCTTGACAGGGGAATTGGGAGGGGGTGAGTATGTACTGAAGACATCTCTCTGAGACCTTGAAAGGGGGGAAGATTCCTGGAACCAACTTTGGTCTGATATCTGAGTCTGGATGGTTTGGCATCTGGCCCTCTCACAGGGACCTTGAGAGGGGAGGTGTTTTCAGTCTCTAGCCACCTGTTATTTTCAGAACTCTGAAAACTGACCACCAAGCTCAAGGACATAAACATTTCTGTCTTTGGGTCTGTTTAAAAATTTCTTTTCTTCCACATTCCCCCCTTTTTCTTTTGGTGGAATTTTAATCTTAAAATTGGGAGGATGTTTCCTGGTCCAATTGAGGCACAGGTTGGTACTGTTGTCTTAATACCATTACTTGTACTGGGTTAATGCGTTCTCTAATAAAAGCAAGCATTTAATTTAAAATGCTATTTCATAATTTCTGCCTGTGTTGCAAACTTCCAAAAACTTCCCCCCCCATATTTTCTCTGGGAAGACTGGAGTCATTTTTTTTCAGCAGGAGTGTTCTTTTATGGTGATCCCAGCAGTGGTGGATGGCCTTTAGGAATTCCAAAGACCTTTAAAGACCTTGAGAGACCCATCCCAGCATGGTGTTCTAAAACTGCCTATTTCACCTCTAGCCTATTTGAGGATCCAGACTGCTCAGGGGATTAAGGGTCAACGATCGTTCTGACTGCTTCCTGCTGAAATAGGGCGTTGAGAGCGAGAGCAGCCTGGCATCCTCAATGAACCAAACAAGCTCAGTAATCTTACAGTGGGTACAAGCAAAAGTTAGTAAAGAAAATCATGTTTTGTTTTTTTGTTTGTTTGTTTGTTTGTTTTTTTTATTCAACTGTGCGCATGTTCGTGTGTGTGTGTGTGTGTGTGTGTGTGTGTGTGTGTGTGTGTCTGTGTATGTGTAGAACCACGGATGAATTCGCGAACCACCATGGACGCCTCCACCTCCTTCTGCCCCGGGATTCACAGGCTCCGCCCTACCAGGACCGGAAACGCAGGCCGCCCCCTGCTTCCGCCTGGCGTCTATACGTGGGATCTGGGATCCGAACTCAGGACCTTCCGTCTGCAAGGTGGAGGCTTAACCCTGAGCCACCTCTCCAGCCCCAAGAAAATCATGTTTTAGGGTGTAAAGCTGATTCCATAAAACCTATCACAAGTCCTTTTAAGATGACACATGTAGGGGACATTATCTCCTGACATAGAAGTTCTATAGGTCTGTAAGCATTATTTCGTCTTTAGGGCAAGACCATTCCTCAGATTTAAATGAAAAGCCAGCATAGATTTGTTGTCAGAACTAGTCTGCCTAACACCTGGAGTTTTGTTGGTTTTTCCTGGTTTAACTCCTTAAGTTTATCATTGTATTTTTCCTCTGTCAAGCACTGAGTTTATAAGGCAAACTTTTAGGGTGAGGCAGAACTTATTAAACATGTCTGATTTCAGCTCTAGCTTATTGGCAAAGGGATGGGGCTTTTAACTTAGTAGTTACGTGATTAGCTGACAGCCAACAGTTTTGGCGTGCAGGGATTGGCCCCTCCCATTCCTGTCTGTCCATGAGCAGTTTGAATTGTATCCTGTTTTACCCACAACACCTGGGGACAGCCCATGGACCTCTAGGTAAGGGGAGGAACAGGGGATGGGCAACTCCAGCTGAGCAGAGACATTGTTCAGCTAGGCATGTGGGGCCATATTCTAAACTCCTAGCCTGTCTATAGTTAGAGCTAATGGCCACTCTGACTAGATCATATGAGAGCTCTACTGGGCCTCATAAGAAAACTATATACATGTGGAGAAACATACTTAAAGGTAACTAAAAAAAAACTAAAATTGTGTTCTAGGTCTCTTCATTACCCACCTATGTCTTTTAAGACTTTGGTGCGTCTAAAACCAGAACCATGTGATTGACTTTATAACAGTGCTATAATATTTTATTTCTATTGAGCCTAAGTCTAGAATATTTGGGCATTCAGGCATGTAAACAAAGGAGTGCCAAAAAAACATTACTATTGAGTATGTAAGGAATCTCAGTAGTTACTTTGTAACTGGTGAGCCTGTCACTTCCCTGATCATTAACATTTTAGTAAAACCAAAGATTGACAAAAGCCTAGGAAGGAAGTTGAGCACTAAAATTTTGTGCTCCCTAGTCCATTAACATAGAAACAAAGAGGCTTCCCATTTGCCCACTAAACCCAAGGTTCTCATGAGATGCTCAACCTGGCATTTTGGGCTTTCACTGGTTATCAGAGGCAAACTCCTTTTCCATCAGAGGGAAGCTAGGGAGCTTCAGGCCATTTCATTGGTTCCCAACAGAGGGCTTGACCCCCGGGCCCTAGGGTTCAGGTGACAATCTTCCTCCAGTGGAAATTCCCATGTTTGGGACATAGGCCACATGAAAGCTTCCTGTGTTTGCAACCATCTCAAAGCGCCCAGTCTGGTCATATTTAAAGCATCTTTTCCATTTTTCCCCTGTCGGAAGGGGTCCTGGGTTGATCTGCTTGGGTGTTCCTGTTAGTAATCTATCTATTCCCTTAGGCAATGTCAAGTTCTGATTTCTCTGCTTCCTGGTCACCTGCCTTATTGTAAAGTTCTAGGACAAACAGAAACAAAGGATTCTACCTCCAAGACAGAAATGAAAGCTTCCTGACAGTGGACTATTTAATCACAGTGTGCCAACCTCTCCCTTGCAGATGAGGACGCTATCCTCTAGATGGGGGCCTATTTCCCCCTAACGGATGAGGACCCTGTCCTCCAGATGGGAGTTTGGCTGATGTGGAAGCTAGATGAATTCCTGTTTCATCTTAGTCTCTCAAGGGCATTTCTATTGCGAGACAAAGCTTTTCCTGAGCTACTAGCTGGTACTTTTGGTACAAATCTTTATAGTCTCTTAACTTTCTGTCATTTGTTTGCCATTGTTTGTCTAGTTGGATGGTATTATAACTTAAGATCTTCTTGGGGTTATCTCTTGTCTAAGATGTATACAGGACCTGTCCAAGAATATACAAGTTGACTCTCTTTTAGATTGGTAGGACTAAGCATTTATCTTTTTTTTTTTTTTTCCCAATAATTCCTGGACACAGGAAGGGGAGATCTCTCTTTTGGCTTCAGTTTGGTGAACCTGGACTTGAGGACACATGGCTCAGTAGAGTTCTGCCAATCACTACATACGAAGTGTTGTCAGCAAAGGCATCCATTGGCCCTGCCCGTGGCATGATCGGGGGAGGCCAGCACTCCACCTGACACCACCAGAGCCCCACTCGATGACACTAAAAGGGGAGAGTCCATGGTCCACACATGCCTGAAGCTTCCTGTATTCCCTATGCTATTTAAACAGCATAGTCATTGTCTCAGACTTGAAGCACTTTCCTTCAGGGCAAACATTTCTAGGAATTCCCTTCCATTGACTAACAAGAGCTAAAGTCACATTGATCCCCACTGTACTACATAGACAAAGAGCTAGAGTCACATTGATCCCCACCATGCGATGCAGATAGACAAAGGTTGGGAATCCCTCCAGGAGAGATCGTTCAAGTATCAGTCTGGCCACACTTTTTGCAGAGTCATGGGTGATAACTTGGTCATAGTGGGTTCAGCTATTTTGTGACTTGCAACCGGATTCTAATCGGATCCCACCCTAGACCGTATGTTATCACCATGGAAACGAAGAACTGGCCCAATCGAATCTCGTGGCTTTAAGAGATCTTAGGGATCTCGAAGTGGGACTACAAACTCGAGCACAGAGGCGTGACAGGTTTCCCACCTCAGGCCGACATTCATTCACACATTCACACAGAGGTTAAAGACATTCCCTCCCCCATTTTAAAGTGCCCTTTCTTCCCCTTTTGGGAGAAGCCTGCTCCAAAAGGTGAGCAGGGATTGGTTTAACGGCTGGCCTTCAGTATGTTCCAAGCTGCAGCTGGGCCTCGGCTTCTCCTGTTGGTCTGATGCTGAGCAGAGCCCTGCTCTCTGGGAACCCATCTCCCTGGGAGCAGGGAGGGCCCTGCCAGGGCTCCTGCAGGTCCTAGTAACCAAATTCTTATTTGATCAAGCAAACAATTGAAATACATTTGAATACATGAAGCTTAATTCTTAATTTCTAATTTCTGAGGCTCAATTTTTTTTTTATAATATGGAAGAAGCGTAATGCATGACATTTCTTTTAACCATAATCTCTAACTTTTAGTCTTCTTATAAACCTAACATTTCATAAACCTTCACAATATATTTTAACATTTTTAGTAACATAACTTATCCCATAAACCTTCTTTTAAACCTTCTGTACATCTAAGTACCATATATATTTTTTTCTCATATTTTTCTTTTCTTACTTGATGGTTCCCTAATGTTTTCATATTAGATATCTTTTAAGAAATGTCCTATGAAAGAGGCAATAACAGTAGAACTCATCTTAAAAACATTATATCCAAATTAAGTTAGCAAGATTGTAGCAGAACACAGGCATACACCTGGAATTAGAAAGCAGGAGAATGGAGAAATTCCAATGAATTTCCCAGAGATCAGTTTTTCTTTCTGGTTGCTAGATATATTGGTATTACACATGGGAAAACAAACTTTTAAAGGAATTACAAAAGTGATGCTATCAGATCCTAGGTAAAAACACAATACCATCTTTTGTGAAGCTTCATAAAAATCAAGATAAAACAAAATATTTTAGTCAGTACGTACTCAGGCCTTTTATGTTATCAAAATGATTCATTCTTAAGTGTGCACGTGCATTTAAATTGAGCATGCTAAATAATAAACAAAATCAAAAACCAAAATGGGATTATAAGCACACAATAATTTGAAGTGGCCATAGCTTTGTTATTTTGAAATATAAAACACACATATTATGGGAAATCCAGATAACTAAACAAGTCAAAACATTTAAAGTAACTCTTAAAATGAGATCATCATAGACACAGCACAAAAAATGACAGACAGTTCTTCTGGCCTCTCCAGTACAGAGGGGCAGAGGCTTTCTTTCCTTAATTGTTTTAGAAATTAAAATAGAGGTGTTATTAGGTAAATTAAAAAGAAGACAGTTTAAAACACACATCTGCTGGCCTTGAAAGTGAGCCATTCATCAGAACGGGGAGTGATGAATTTTTTTTTCTTAATTTCAACACTTAGATTGTCTAGATGGAAGGACCCCTCAGGAGGCCATCCGGTCTGGAAGGCTGGCCACTCTGAGCGGCAGAAAACCTGCCACTTTCCTGACAAATTCTGTCTTCTAGCCTTAACTTCAGTCCAGTGATTTAGAGTCAGAGATAGGGGTAGAAATAGTCTGTCCCATATTGAAATCAGTCGGGAAGGAGGAGAGGCATCAGTCCAATACCAAGTACAATGAAGACGAAACCCATAAGGAAACAAATGAGACAAAGATGTCCTGATCGAGAATGCCACAGCCCTGTCACGGCAGCAATTCCAAGTGGCGGTGTCAGGCTGGCCGCCTCAAGTGGAGAAGGACCCTCACGGCTCCTTTCTCCCAAACAGAATCTGGAGCGTCCTCCAGCTTCCTGACCTGCAGCGTCTGGGCACGTCTGCCCACTGCTATGGTCGACACAAATGAGCCCCTTTCGGGTCTCCACAAATGAGCTCCACAAATGAGCCCCTTTCGGGTCTCCACAGATGAGCTCTACAAATGAGCTCCACAAATGAGCCCCTTTCGGGTCTCCACAAATGAGCTCCACAAATGAGCCCCTTTCGGGTCTCCACAAATGAGCTCCACAAATGAGCCCTTTTTGGGTCTCCACAAATTCAAATGCAAATGAGTCTCCCAGACACTCCACAAAAAGCTCTCGGTGACAGGCCAGGCAAACTGTTACAAACCAACAAAACTAACCAGGCACCAGACAGCCTCAGACAAAGGGCGGATCCTCACGGACCCTACTTCTCAAATGAGTTTTTCCAGAACTCCACAAATGAACCTAACTGCTTGTAACAAGAAAAGGCAAACATAGACACACTGAACACAAGTCAAATAGAAGAAGAAACAGACCAAGTAAACACTCCAAACAGAAAATAAAACAGACACAGACCTCGATTGGACCTCTGATCCCGGTCCCAGTGAGGTATGGAGGGCGCACTGCTTCTGGGTCAGAGAACCAAATGTTAGACCTAAAGAGCCGAAGGCCAAAGGCCCCCAGGAAGTGGACCCCGCAGAACACTCACGGACACAGGTTTGATGCAAAACCAAGAGGATTTTATTCCAGCGTGGGGTCGCCCCATACACGAGAGGGAGAGACGACCCCGAGCTCAAGAAGCATACACTTTTTATATCCTCTTTGAAGGGAGGTTATGTCATGCTACAAAATAATTGGCTATTATATTAGTTAGTACAAAGGCATAGCTGTACATACTAGACCTTGAGAGGGGAATTGGGGAGGGGGTGAGTATGTACTGAAGACATCTCTCCGAGACCTTGAAAGGGGGGAAGATTCCTGGAACCAACTTTGGTCTGATATCTGAGTCTGGATGGTTTGGCATCTGGCCCTCTCACAGGGACCTTGAGAGGGGAGGTGTTTTTCAGTCTCTAGCCACCTGTTGTTTTCAGAACTCTGAAAACTGACCACCAAGCTCAAGGACATAAACATTTCTGTCTTTGGGTCTGTTTAAAAATTTCTTTTCTTCCACAGTGTCCCGTTGTGCAAATCTCTCCTTTTCATACGGGATACCAGTCCTACTGGATTAGGGGTTACCTTTCATCCTGTGTGAATTCATCTTTAACTGCAACTCCAATGATTCTATTTCCAAGTCACATCCTGAGGTACTAGGGGATAGAATTCAGCACAAGAATTTTGGTAGAGACATAATTCAGACATGACAGGAAGAGATGGGCAATAATTAAATAGACTACTAAAATGCAGTTGACATGCATGACAAGTAAAAACAGACAACAAATAAGAGAAATTCAATGGCAGGCCAGCAGGATGGCTCAGCAAGTAAAGGCGCTTGCCGTGTAAGCCTGACAGCCTGAGTTCAATCCCCAGAACCTATGTATCAAAATTTGAATGTGAGTTGCTCCTCACAAGCTCATATTTTTGAATCCTTTGCTGATGGTGGTGATTGTTGCAGTTAGCCCGCATGTTGCAAATAAATTCATGACAAAATGCCTTCAGGGGGAACAAAGAGTTTCATTCTTTCTTAGGATTATCTGGTTAGACAAGAACATTCCCAGCAGAGGAAGCATTAGTATCAAGGTTCTGAAACAGACTGGAACTTGTCTAAGAAACAAGGTGTCACAGTTATACACAAAGGTCAACTTGACAGTTGAAGGCTCAGAGCTCCTGGCACATTTGTAAAGAACTGGTAACTAAATTAAGCCTGCAGCAAATCTGTAGGAGATTGTTGACTGATAGGGAGGCCCAGCCCAGGGTGGATGGGGCTAGTCTCTGAGCAGGTGAATAAGATGGAGGGAGCTGGTTAAGGAGGTGGGTATCCTTTAGTATACTTGACCAGACATGCTGGTCTGGAAAGTAAGGATTATCCCTCTTTTGGCATTCCTGTGGATAATGGATATGGTGTGGCCAGTTCCCTCAGCCTCTGGTGTTGGTGTGGACTTGCCTGCCAAGCTTGCTTAAGAACTCTAACCAGACAAATGTAACAGAGAATAAAATCCCTTGTTCACTTAGACAATTTGATCGTGAATTCATCTGCAACATGCAAACTGTGACACAGGGAGATGCCACTGGGGTGAAAGGATGAATAACAGATGGTCCAGCTTCTTGGACATGCAACTTTCCAGATTCCCAGCCTGAGAAAATCTGTGTGAGTTCATGTGTGCACCAGAGGATGGGCCCAGCCCATGTACAAATGCATGCGTAGGTCAGAGAATGTGATGGTTACTATTAATGGTCAACCTAACACCTAAGAGGCAGATCCCAGGGCTGAGCTAAAAAGGATTTTCTAGATTGAAGTTGGGCATGGCTGGGAGATGGCTCAGGGATTAAGACTTGCCTCACAAGCAGACGGTCCTGAGTTTGGATCCCAGGTCCCACAAAAAATGCCAGGCGGAAATGGCAGCAGCCTGCACTTCTGGCCCTAGTAGGCACAGCGTAGGAAATCCCACTGCAAAGCAAAAAGAGGTAGAAACAATTCAGGATGATTCCTGAATCATCCTTGGTCCCCCCACAGGGACGCACAGTGCCCTCTAAGACACACACACACACACACACATATGCAAAATAAGTAAGAAAAAAAATAAAGTTTGGCATGCCTATAAGAAATTGTCATGAATACATAAATGATGTGAGAAGATTCAGCCAATTGTGGGAAGGACCATTCCCTAGGTAGGTGGCCTAGGACTAATGGAAGATGAATCGAGCTTAGGCAGCTAAGCAATTACTTGTCTCGGCTTCTGATGCCGTGAGTCTCCTGCCATGATGGACTATGACCTGGAATTTCAATCTGAGTAAAACTCCTTTCTCCCCTAATTTGTTTGAGTCAGTTGTCATACCAGTTAGCTAACGGGTCAACTTGACAATTGAGTGTATCTACTTAGGAAGAATTATTTAAATTAAGGCAAGCCCAGCAAACCCATGGGAGATTATCTAATTGATGCTGAAAGATCCAGCCTATAGAGGGTGGGACCATTCCTGGGTAGGAGGATAGGCGGAGAGAGCTGGTTCAATATTGTGACCTACAGATATATGGGTATGACAAAGAAGAAAGCATATTCCTCTCTCAGCAATTCCTACGGATATGGTAAGGCAGCTTCTCTGACTCCTGATGTTAGAACAAACCTTGTCATGCTGATGAAGTATAGCCAAGAATTATAAGCAAGAATAAACTCCCGTTCCTCCTAAATATTTGGATCCTGTAGTCACATCAACAAGAGGAGTAACTGCAACAGGTGTATTTCTCCTTGTTGTTTGCAGTGATTAGTAAAGAAAACCAAAAGATCAACCACTGTCATAGCTAGATGCAGGTATCAATGTGGCAATTGAAGGCTGGAGCTCTGGGCACAGTTGTGAAGAATTGGTAGTTGAGTTGAGGCCAGAACAAGCCTGCAAGAGCTTATCTGATTGATGGAGAGAGCCCGACCTATGGTGGGCTGGACTAAGTCAAACTCACATTGTTTTTTCTTCAAATTCCCAAGTGGGGAGAACATAGGCATGTGCTGCAGTGCTCAGCAATTTAGGATGTGTTTTGAAGCATGTCAAACTGGAGTTGAGATGTGTAGCTTAATGGTAGAGTCCCCAGTGAGGTCCTGGGTTCAATTCCCAGCACATGCTTCCCCTCCCCCCCCCAAAATGTAGCAGGATTGGAGAGATGTCTCAGGAGTTAAACCCTTTGCCTCACAAGCAGAGGGTCCTGAGTTCAGATCCCAGATCCCATGTAAAAATATCAGGAGGAAAGAGCAGCAAGCCTGTATTTCTGGCCCTGGAAGGCAGAGCCTGGGAAACTCCAGAACAAAGCAAAGAGGAGGCAGAACAATCTAGGGTGATTCCCAAAGTCATCCTTGGGCCTCGATGGTCACACACAATGCCCTCTGATACACACACACACACACACACACACACACACAAACACACAAATAAAATAATAAAAAATGTAATGACACATTTTAAAATCCCAAACTACAATTCACTCTAAAGATAACATTAATTTTAGGAAGTGGGGCTGGAGAGATGGCTCTGAGGTGAAGACTCTTGTCTCACAAGCAGAAGATCCCAGGTCCTATGTAAAAATGCCAGACAGAAACAACAACAGCCTGCATTTCCAGCTCTGGTGGGAAATCCTAGAAGGGCACAAGAGAGAGGTAGAAGCAATCCAGGATGATTCCTGAAGTCACCCTTGGTCCCCCACAGGGACGACAGCAACACACAATGCCCTCAGACACACACAATAAATAAATAAATAAATAAATAAATAAATAAATAAATAAATAAGTAAATAAGTAAATAAGTAAATAAGTAAATAAATAAGCAAGCAAGCAAGCAAAAAAACAAACAAAAATAATTTTAGGCCCTTTTTTTTCTGCTATGCTCTGCCCACAGGGCTGGAAGTTCAGGCCTCCACAGGACCCCAGATGTGGAGTACTATGAGGAACTAGGGTGTTCTCGAGAACTCATGGACTCCAGGCATGGTGTGCCATAAGGGGCAAGTGCCAAAGATGGCTGCCAAAGTCAGGTATATTTACACACTTAGCCAAAGGGGAGTAAAATGGCTTTTCCTCATTGGTTAGCTCATGCTGAGGCCCAACTCAATTGATCGTGTGCCCTCTTCAAGGTAGGGTTTATTTGTAATGCAGAACTAATCTCCATATCCTTTCATAAGCAAAGGGTTGGGGGAAGTTAACCACTTTATCTCTGTGGAGGATTGGAGTCAGTTCCTCCCTAGCAGTAAGGGGTATTCCTTCAGGGTAATCCCAGCAGTGGGGGATGGCTTCTCAAGGAATCCATATCCATGAGTTTTTTTTCTTTTTCTCCTCTAATAAACTCTGCTTTAATCCTCTATGCATGTTCTGGGTCTAATCTTTGACTTTCAGAGCACAAGAACCTGGAGACATAAAAACCTCTCCTGAAACAAAGTGGTCACTAAAGTTTGAGATGTGCTTAAAAAAGCCAAATTGATGGAAAGGATTTATTTTTTTAAATGTCTCCAACTTCTTGTATTCAGGAATCAAAGATTGGAGCTTTTAGTATTCTACATCAGCTTGGTCTGTTCATATTGGGCTTCAGCCCAGTTGATCTTTTTTTTTTTTTTTTTTTTATTCAATTGTGCGTGTATGCATGTGTGCACATGTGCATGTAGTGTATGTATATGTGTGTGTGTGTGTGTGTGTGTGTAGAACCACGGACGAATTCGGGAACCACCATGGACGCCTCCACCTCCTCCTTGTTTACTCTGCG
The DNA here is from genome assembly GCA_023101885.1 of Typhlomys cinereus. NCBI lineage: Eukaryota > Metazoa > Chordata > Mammalia > Rodentia > Platacanthomyidae > Typhlomys > Typhlomys cinereus. The sequence goes on along the minus strand of JALPQD010000384.1, from coordinate 1,773,698 downwards.
CGGGGATTCACAGGCTCCGCCCTACCAGGATCAGAAACGCAGACCACTCCCGCTTCCGCCCAGCCTCTATATGTGGGGTCTAGGATCTGAACTCAGGACCTTCCGCCTGCAAGGCAGAGGCTTAACCCCTGAGCCACCTCTCCAGCCCAGCCCAGTTGATCTTGTGGCCAACTTCTTAGTCAAGATTATCTGCAATGGAGAGCTAATTTCCATATCCGTTCATAAACAGAATTGGGGGGAGTTGGCTACTTTATCTCTGTGAAGATTAGAGTCAGTTCTTCAAGGGTGTGTTTCTTCATGATACTCCAGCAGTGGGGATGACCTTCAGAGACCCTCCCAGCATGGCCTTTCTACTTTGTCTAAATTGCCTAACAAAATTTTCTCTCTCTCTTTACCAGACCTGCATAATGGGTGACATACCAACATGCCCCCATAAACTAGCAAGGATCCCAGGAGAAATAATTACAAGCAGTAGGAACCTCAGGGGCTAAGGCCACACAGATGAAGGGGAGTGCTTCAATGGGTCTGCCCAAGGAAGGGCCACTTGGTCTGCCACAGAGGCCTGAACCCCCACGAGAGCATTTGATCCAGAGAGAACCCTGAGGCCCAAAGAAGCAGACAGACAGGAGAGTGGAAGAGAGGGAGATGGATTCACGAAGGGAAGGGAGGGAGCAAAGAGGAGAAGGGAAGAAGGGAGGAGAAAGAGGGAGGCAGAGATAAGTAGTGAATATGCTTGTAAGAAACTGTTGTAGGTTGGGGTTGCTGAGAGATTCACCACTGACCAAGAGTTAAAAGTTAAACAAAGGAAGAAGTTTTATTGGAAGAAGGCTGCTACACCAGGACTCACTGAGACAGTGGGTCCATTGAATGTGAAGCCCGGGCTGTAATTCCACAGAGTATTTAAAGACAAAAAGATGGGACCAAGGACAAAGGCAAGGAAGGGGGAGCATTAGCATTTTACCATTTTATCTTTGTCAGCACATATACTTCTTGCAGATCCCATATATCTTAAGCCTGACATTAAATTTTTTTTAATTTTTTTATTATTATTATTTATTCAACTGTGTGCATATGTGTGTGTACGTGTGCTGCGTGTGTGTGTATGTGCGCGCGCGTGTGTGTCTGTGTGTGTGTGTGTGTGTCTGTGTATGTGTAGAACCACGGACGAATTCGCGAACCACCATGGACGCCTCCACCTCCTTCTGCCCCGGGATTCACAGGCTCCGCCCTACCAGGACCAGAAGCGCAGGCCGCCCCCGCTTCTGCCTGGCGTCTATACGTGGGATCTGGGATCCGAACTCAGGAGCTTCCGCCTGCAAGGCGGAGGCTTAACCCCTGAGCCACCTCTCCAGCCCAGCCCAGTTGATCTTGTGGCCAACTTCTTAGTCAAGATTATCTGCAATGGAGAGCTAATTTCCATATCCGTTCATAAACAGAATTGGGGGGAGTTGGCTACTTTATCTCTGTGAAGATTAGAGTCAGTTCTTCAAGGGTGTGTTTTCTTCATGATACTCCAGCAGTGGGGATGACCTTCAGAGACCCTCCCAGCATGGCCTTTCTACTTTGTCTAAATTGCCTAACAAAATTTTCTCTCTCTCTTTACCAGACCTGCATAATGGGTGACATACCAACATGCCCCCATAAACTAGCAAGGATCCCAGGAGAAATAATTACAAGCAGTAGGAACCTCAGGGGCTAAGGCCACACAGATGAAGGGGAGTGCTTCAATGGGTCTGCCCAAGGAAGGGCCACTTGGTCTGCCACAGAGGCCTGAACCCCCACGAGAGCATTTGATCCAGAGAGAACCCTGAGGCCCAAAGAAGCAGACAGACAGGAGAGTGGAAGAGAGGGAGATGGATTCACGAAGGGAAGGGAGGGAGCAAAGAGGAGAAGGGAAGAAGGGAGGAGAAAGAGGGAGGCAGAGATAAGTAGTGAATATGCTTGTAAGAAACTGTTGTAGGTTGGGGTTGCTGAGAGATTCACCACTGACCAAGAGTTAAAAGTTAAACAAAGGAAGAAGTTTTTATTGGAAGAAGGCTGCTACACCAGGACTCACTGAGACAGTGGGTCCATTGAATGTGAAGCCCGGGCTGTAATTCCACAGAGTATTTAAAGACAAAAAGATGGGACCAAGGACAAAGGCAAGGAAGGGGGAGCATTAGCATTTTACCATTTTATCTTTGTCAGCACATATACTTCTTGCAGATCCCATATATCTTAAGCCTGACATTAAATTTTTTTTAATTTTTTTATTATTATTATTTATTCAACTGTGTGCATATGTGTGTGTACGTGTGCTGCGTGTGTGTGTATGTGCGCGCGCGTGTGTGTCTGTGTGTGTGTGTGTGTGTCTGTGTATGTGTAGAACCACGGACGAATTCGCGAACCACCATGGACGCCTCCACCTCCTTCTGCCCCGGGATTCACAGGCTCCGCCCTACCAGGACCAGAAGCGCAGGCCGCCCCCGCTTCTGCCTGGCGTCTATACGTGGGATCTGGGATCCGAACTCAGGAGCTTCCGCCTGCAAGGCGGAGGCTTAACCCCTGAGCCACCTCTCCAGCCCCTGACATTAAATTTTGACCAAGAGTCATTCCAGAAAATTGGACGAAGAGAGAGGAAATTCCAGAAAACTGGAGGGGGGGGGGCAGGGACATCTGTAACCTCCTGTAGGTGGCGGCCTGTCGGCTACTTTCTAACTAAAGAGCTTCCCATTTCTGTTTTCTATAGGTATGTAAATTTTCCTTCTATATTCCCTTCCACAAAACTAGGAAAAAATAAATTTAAAAATTATTTTAAAAAACTTTTCTCTCTCTCTCATTGACTTGGACTGCTTAACACAGCTGTGGTCCTTTACTTAAACCTAAACTCATGTCAGGACCCTGGAGATGGACTTGGGAGGTGTTGCTGGATCTCCTTGCCTTGCTTCCCAATGTGACTGTCAAATAAATTATTCTGCTTTTCACTATTAATTTGACTCTTTTAATTGATTACAAAACCTGGTTTGTTGGGGGCACAGGCTGTGACCCTAAGTCATCTTATTAATAGACATCATACAAGCCAGTGTGATATAGCTCAGTGGGGAGGTGACTGCTTGCAAACTTGGAGAGCTGAATTTAGTCTCTAGAAGTCCACAGGGTGCAGAGAAGTTCCCAAAAGTTGTCCTCTGACCTGTGCATCCTGACATGGATGTATAATCTCTCTTATCTTAATGAAGCATAAAAGCTCCCTCTCGAAAAATAAAGAAAAGATTTCTTAAAAAAGCAAACAGGAGGGGCTGGAGAGGTGGCTTAGGGGTAAAGCCTCTGCCTTGCAGGCGGAAGGTCCTGAGTTCGGGTCCTAGACCCCATGTATAGACGCCAGGCGGAAGCGGGGGCGGCCTGGGCTTCTGGTCCTGGTAGGGCGGAGCCTGTGAATCCCAGGGCAGAGTAAACAAGGAGGAAGTGGAGGCGTCCATGATGGTTCCCCGAATTCGTCCGTGGTTCTACACACACATACATACATATGCACCCACGCATACATGCACAATTGAATAAATAATAAATAATAATAAAAAAATTTAAAATAAAAAAAAGCAAACAGGAGTCAGAGTTAGCTGATCATCTACAAAGAAGAGATACAGAGGAGTGACCTAGGAACAAAGAACTGTGCCTGAGATCAGCACATGGCTCGTTCTTAGGATTCCAGGCACACAGGTCACAGGAGGAATCCAGGCCAGCCTGAGCCACAGAGTGAGATCTGGTCTCAATAAACCAAACCAAGTGCCCAGGGGCCTGAACCCCCACTAGAGGAGACAATCCAGAGGGAACCCTGGGGCTCAAAGAAGGAGACAGGCAGGAGGGTGGGAAAGGAAGAAGGGACACAGGGGGAAGGAGGAAGGCAGAGAGAAGTACTCAATATGCTTGTAAAACTTGGAAAAATAAAAATATATTAATAATAAATTAATTAACTAATTAAACCAAGCCCAAAACAAAATGAAACTAAACAAAAGCATCCTATCGGGTCCAGAACAGGTAGGAATCTTATACGCCCCCCCACCCCCAAACTCTTTCTCTTTCAAAGTCACGTGGGATCCCTCTGTAGTCTGTGTCCAGGTTCTTGTGTTTCGGAGCTGAAGACTGAAACCAGAACATGTGTAAAGGATTAAGGCAGAGTTTATTTAAGGAGAGAAAAAAAATGTAACTCAGAGCGCTGGAGAACTCACGGACTCCAGGCCTGGAATCCATGAGGGTGAGAGAAAAGTCAGGTAGGAGCTCACTGACTCCAGACGCGGAGTCCCATGAGGGGGGCAAGGGCGGTCTAACGGCTGGCAGGATCAGGTGTGCACTTAGGCAGGCCTGGGGAAAATGGCTTACTCCTCATTGGTTAGCTCCAGTGTCCGCAAAGCTGATTGGAGCTTTCGGTCCCCTACATTTCATTGTTCTGCTCTTATGGGGTCCAACCCAGGGAACCTTGTGGCTGGTCTCATGGTGCAGCTGTTCCTTTTGAGGAACTTAGTTCATCTGGTGTGGAGAACTCCTCTCCATAGCCTTTATAAAAAGCTTGGGGGAAGTTGGCCACCTTATCTCTGTGGAGAATTAAAGCAGGGTATGTTCCTTCAGGGCAATCCCAGAAGTAGAGGATAACTTTCCAAGATTTGCAGAGATTGTCTCAGCATGTCTCTCCTCTGAAATTGCCTAAGAGGAATCTTTATCTTCCATTTTCTGCTCCCCAGACTTGGATGACAAACTGTTTCTATAACAGAGAATGGAGACAACAGAGACGGTCTGGGGCCTAGGTCCCCTTCTCAAGAAATGACTCCCAGCTTGACAAGAGAGCATGCACCAACACCAGGGCTGAGGGAATTGGCCACACCATCACCACATAATGGCTGAGAGATGGACAATCTTTATTTGCCAGACCAGCGTGTTTGGCCAAGTGTACAGAAGGATCTGCCTTCCTCAACCAGCTCTCAGTATTTTATTCACCTGTTCAGAGCCTAGTCCCACCCACCATAGGCTGGGCCTTCCCCATCAGCTAGACAGTCTCCTGCAGATGGGCTTAACCCAACTATTAATTCTCCACAAATGTGCCCAGAGCTCAAACCCTCAACCATCAAGTTGACACCTGTGCCTAATTATGACACCCTATCTTACAGTTAAATTTACATCATCTGTCTTTGCATTTTGTGTGTGTGTGTCTGTATATCCCTTTCTACATTTCTTTATGTGCCTGTCTGTCTGTCTCTCTTTCTGACTTTCTCTTATCCTCCTGTGTTGCAGTTCACTTGTATGGTTGCTGATAAATAACCATCAAATGGCTTAAGAGAACAAGGGATATATTTTCTTATGGTATTCCGGTTACGGTTTCATAGCCCAGCTTGAGGGAGAGCATTCACCAACATCAGGGCCAAGGGAACTGGCCACAACATCTCTACATAATGGCTGAGAGAGGGACAATCCTTACTTGCCAGACCAGCATGTCTGGCCAAGTGTACACAAGGATGCCGGCTCTCTCTATCAGCTCTCTGTATTTTATTCCAGGGCCTAATCCCACCCGCTATGGGCTGGGCCTTCCCCATCAGCTAGACAACCTCCTGCAGGTTTGCTCTGGGCTCTGCTCTCCACAAATGTGCCCACAGCTCAAACCCTCAACTTATAATTTACCTCTATCATTGCCCTCCTGGCTTCTAGCACATAGGCAAGGCTAGGTCACACAATATAGAACTTAATTAACCCTCCTCTCTGACAGCCCGAGTCAGAAACTCCCTTCGTCCTACAGAACTGAAGGGTCTTTCTCTTCTATCAGGACCCCATTGCAAAAATGTAAATGAATACGTTTTCATTCACCAGTTCAGGTTTCTTTAATTTCTCTGGAATTCATAGAAACTGAGGCACAAGAAATACGGACTGAAGTGACCAGTAATACTTTGAGTGTCTGAAAGCCGTACGTGGACTGAGTCGTATCAGGGAATACAAATTGGATGGAAGGAGACCTGTCTGTGTCCAGTGGACAAACCCAGATACTTTGAGCCAGGATAGAAAGAAGGAAAATTCAGGGGGTGCAAGAAGAGAAAGGAGCTCCTTACTCCAAGATCTAGTTGAAGCCTCTTACCAGCTAAGACTCAAAAATTCCAATATTAAGAACATTTGCAGTGAAGGTTGCTGAGACAGAGCCATTACTTCTTTTATATGGAGATATTTTCAAATAATGACATTAAAATAGCAATGTACCATGCTTGAGCACATGACCTTTGAGTCTGGTATTAGTCCTTTCCCAGAAGTAAGCTAGGAGTTTTCTGGGAATCTCACAAATAAGACTTAACTTTGTTTACAGTAAAAAAAAAAAAAAAAACTTTCCAAGGTAAGATAGACATCATTGCTAGTAATATTTCAATTCTGCTTTAAAAGTCACCCGTTTTCTTTCCAGCCAGCAAAATCTGTGTCTTCATTACCCCAAGCCCATTCTCCTCCTTCATACCAGCTTCTTGGGTTACATCTTCTAACAGCAACACATAAGACATTGTGGTTATATTTGGAATTGTAACAGGAACCTGAAAACCTGTAATTTAGATTCTGGACTTAATGTTCGTCATGCAATGACAAATCCAGAGGGAGAAATACAAGATTCTGTAGTGCCATAAAATCAAGGACTCGGATCTGGGCTCCCTTTGTCACTCTTTGGAGCTGTCCCTACCTTGTAGCTTTCATATTCAAGGTTCTCTGAAGGACACGGATGGCCATTGGATCTCCAGGCATTAAAGTCAAGTTTCAGAAAGGAAGAACATGCTTATAAATAAAGGGACAAAAGTTATATTCAAATGAGATAGCCCATATTTTAGATGAGTTTTCCTAGAAGCCCTACCTAGTCACCCCTCTTTCCATTGTCTGATCCAGAACCCAGCTGTATGGAAATTTCTATCTGCAAGAGAAGCTAAAGAAAGTAACTTATTTTCCCTGTCATAGTGCCATCCCCAACAAAACCAAGATTTTGCTAGTAAAAAGTAACATAAAGAATTAATATCAGATATTTGCTTCTAAGCATCTGAGTTTAGCATCTGAGTTTACCTCTCAGTTCTTAGATCAGACACCATGGTTCTTTTCACGGATGAGGAGAAGGCTGCTATCACCAGCACGTGGGCAAAGGTGAACTTTGAAAAGGCTGGAGGAGAAACCCTGGGAAGGCTCCTGATTGTCTACTCCTGGACACAGAGATTCTTTGACAGTTTTGGCAACCTGTCCTCTGCTACTGCCATCATGGCCAACCCCAAAGTTAAAGCCCATGGCAAGAAGGTACTGACCTCCTTTGGAGAAGCCGTGAAGAACATGGACAACCTCAAGGAGGTCTTTTCTCAGCTGAGCGAGCTGCACTGTGACAAGCTACACGTGGACCCAGAGAACTTCAAGATCCTGGGGAATGTGCTGGTGATCACTTTGTCTATACACCTGGGCAAGGAATTCACCCCAGAAGTGCAAGCTGCCTGGCAGAAGTTGGTGTCTGGTGTAGCTAAGGCTCTTGCCTATAAGAACCATTGAGCTCCTTTCCAGCTAACCAGCATATCTGTATATTCTATACCCCACCCTCTGCACCCAAATACCTACCTGACTGGATAGCACAGCTCCTGCCTAATAAAGTTCATTCAGTGGTCAAAAAAAAAAAAAAAAAAAAGAATTAATATCAATATGCATATCTTGGCTGGTGGGATCCGCACCTGTGCCTCCACAAGCTAGAGTATAAACTCCTAGCCCAAAGCAATTCGCTACACATCAGTGGGTTTGTTTAGAGAGAATATGAATAACACATCAAAACCATTTCATTTCTCCCATCAGCCATAAACAATCTCGAAAGTGAAATGAAGAAGCAATTCCAATGATGATCATACTTTAAAGAGTGACATGCCTAAGGATCGATTTAACTAAGATGGTGAAAGGTGTATATACTGAAGACAGTCAGACTGTGCTGAAATTAAAGCAGACCTAGACAGAAGAACACTTCATGTTTGTAGATTTTTTAAATTTTTTTATTATTTATTGTGTATTCAATTGTGCGTGTATGTGTGTGCACATGTGTGTATGTATGCGTGTGTGTAGAACCACGGACGAATTCGGGAACCACCATGGACGCCTCCATCTCCTGTTTACTCTGCCCTGGTTTTCACAGGCTCCGCCCTACCAGGACCAGAAACGCAGGCCGCTGCCGCTTCTGCCCGGTGTCTATACATGGGATCTAGGATCCGAACTCAGGACCTTCTGCCTGCAAGGCAGAGGCTTAACCCCTGAGCCACCTCTCCAGCCCCATGTTTATAGATTTTTAAGACTTAATGATGCAGGACAATCGGGACTGTCCCATCTGGGTCGCCAAATGATGCAGGGACAGGAATTGACCGTCCCAATGGTGCAGGGTTCTTGTGTTCCGGAGTCGAAGATTGAAACCAGAACACGTGTAGAGAATTAAAATAGAGTTTATTAGAGGAGAGAAAGAGAAAGGTTGGAACTTATGGACTCCACATGTGGAGTGCCATGAGGGGCAAGGATGCCCTGGAGAACTCATGGAGCCTAGGCATGGAGTCCAGGAGGAGCAAGGAACTCATGAGAAACAGGCACAAAACAGACTCCTGGCACTAATGCCGTGAGGGACTAAGGCCCTGGAGAGCTCATGAGAAGCAGGCAGTTGGAAAAGGAACTCACGGCACCTTGAGTACCAGGAGGGGCTAGGGCACCAAAGAGGGCTGCCAGGACCAGGTTATTTATACACCTAAACAAGCCCGGGAAACTGGCTTTTTCCCATTGGTTAACTCCCATTGGGGCCCAACCCACTTGCTCTTGGGCCCATGTGGGCTAGAGTTCAAGTTGTATAATATGGAGAGCTCATCTCTATAATCTCTTCATAGGCCATCTTATCTCTGGGAGGATTGGAGTCAGTTCTCCAGCAAGCATGTTCCTTCAGGGATAGTTCAGCAGTGGGAAATGACCTTCAGGAATTCCAAAGACCTTAAAAAACCTTGAAAGACCCATCCCAGCATGGCTGCTCTAATCCTGCCTCATTAACATTATTAAGATGAGAACTGAGTGTGGAGGTTCACACCTGCCACCCCAGCATTGAGGAGGCTGAGGCAGGAGGATCACTGTAAGTTTGAAGCAAATCTGGCTTCAGGAAATGTGGACTAGAGTCTGTTTCAAAACAAAACAAAAAATGAATCAATGGGACTGGAGAGATGGCTCAAGGGTTAAGCCTCTGCCTTGCAAGCCTAAGAATCTGAGTTCAGATTCCAGATCCCACCTATAAACACCAGGTGGAAATGGCAGTGGTCTGCACTTCTGGCCCTGGTGGGCAAAACCTGGGAAATCCCAGAGTGAAGCAAGAAGGAGGTAGAAGCAGTCCAGGATGATTCCCAAAGTCACCTTTGGCCCTCCACAGGGATAATGTGTGTGTGTCCGCACACACACACACACACACATAGAGTAAGTAAATAAATAAATAAATATTTTAAAACATTAAAAAAAAAAGAATGTTAGCTAATCCAGAGTCAGTTCAGATCAACTTTGAGAGGCTTTTCTCTCTAAATAATAAATGTAAACAATAAATCTCCTCTAAGCTTTTGAGGCAGGGTCCCTCTGGGCTCTGTACATGTCCAGGTTTTTTGTGTTCAGGAGTCAAAGATTGAAACCAGAACATGAGTAGAGGATTAAGGTAGAGTTAATTAAAGGAGAGAAAGATTGGAACTCATCCGTGAGGGACAAAAGTGCTCCAGGCATGGAATCCATGAGGGCCTGGGAAAGAAGGAAAAAGAACTCACAGGATTCCCCAGAGCACCACAAATAGGAAGTAGAGCAATCCAGGATGCTTCCTGGAGTCATCCTTGAGCATCCACAGCCGTATGCAGTGGCCTTTCTCTCTCTCTGTCTCTCTCTCTCTCTGTCTCTCTCTCTCACACACACAGACACAAATAAATAAAAAGAAAATAAATTAAAATTTTTTTAAATTTTTGAAAAATTATCCGTACTGTTGGAGAGGTAAAAAAATTCTCTTGTGGCCCTTAGCCAGAACCAAAGGCCAAGCCTAGCATATCTTAACAGGGCAAAAAGAGACAAAAAAAAAAAAAAAAAAAGAAAGAAAGAAAAAACAGAGTGGTTCTATCCAAGGGAACAAAGATTGCAGGAATTTGCTATTTTGTCTAATGAAAAAGCAGGAACTATTTATAGAAGTGGATTTGGAGAGTACTTTACTCAGAAAAGCCTGAATATAATTAGATCAAAATGAGTTTATTGATTTGAGTGTACTTACTGGCAGTTCCGTATCCAAGGTGGTCCCTGTGACAGCTGCCAAGTATTGTTCCAGTGATTCTAAGTGTTGGTTTATGCAAGTCTGGATGTGGTAGTGGGCCATCGGTAATTTGTACAACAGTGGTACAAATTAGAGGAAGAAGTTAGAAGGTCTCCGGAGACAGGAATGATTTATTGAATCCGTATGTGCACCTTGCAGACCAACCCAAAGGTTATATTCTGAGACAGTACTCAGAATTCATCTCCATTCCTAAAACTAAAGGACAACTGATACGCAAAGTGCCAAAATCATTTAAAAGCTCATTACTGACCATCTTCTCTAAGACAGAGTAATTGGCAGATGGGTCTGGAATTGAAATGTCTCTGATTTCAAAGAGGATGGGAGGATTCTGGGTTGGTAGAAGCCAGATGGTATCAATTAGCTGTCAAATACAAACTGGGAGGACTTACCTACATGGAGCAGGGTGGACATGATGTCAGAAATCTTTGGAAATAACTAACTGATCATGGACAGCTTTCTGAGTTCCCATTAATCTGTCTCTGTCTCTGTCTCTCTATCTCTCTCTCCAGCTGTGTCAGAGATCCAGAACAAGCGTCTTCTGCAATTGCTTCCCCCCTCCCCCCCCCTTTTTTTTTTTGAAACAGCCTCTTGCTGAGTCTGGAGTTCATCTCACTTGATTTGGCTGGACTGACTGGTCAGTAAGCCCCAAAGTTCTCTGCCTTACTAGCACTGCAATTACAGGTATAGACTCAGGGCGGGGAGGGGGGTGGGGTGGGCTTAGGCTGTAGCTCAAGGCAAACCATTTGCCTAGCATATGTAAGGCCTTAGGTTTGGATCCCCAGCATGGAAAAAAAAGGAGAAGAAGGAAGAGTGGAAGGGTTGGTTTTTCATTGAAATAGGAATATAGACTAATTACTTCTTATATTTTTCCTTCACAATGGCAAAAAACACACACATTTACTTGATAAAGTTTTGGGGGTTGCTCAAATATACTCTCCTTAAAAACACACACACACACATCTGGACACCAGTTGCAACCGAAGACCACCATTTGATTACATTTATAAACACATTCTGTATGATTAGTATTTCTCTTCCTTCTTTAAGACTGCCTGTCTTTTTCACTGTCCTTACTGAATACATGGTATTATTATAGAAAGAGCTTGCATGTCTTAATAGTCTATGATGTATATAGTATGATCCTTATTTTATTTTTTATTAATGTATGCATGCGTGTGCACATTGTGTGTGTGTGTGTGTGTGTGTGTGTGTGTGTGTGTGTGTGTGTGTTTATCAAAGGCCATGGAGGCCTAAGAGTAACTTCAGAAATCACCCTGGATTGCTTCTACTTCCTCTTTGCTTTGCTCTGGGATTTCCCAGGCTCTGTCTTCCAGAGCTAGAAGTGCAGGCCGCTGAGGTTTCTGCCTGGCATTTTTATGTGGAGCTTGGGATCTGAACTCAGGTCCTTCTGCTTGTGTAGCAGAGTCTTAACCCCTAAGCCATCTCTCCAGATCAGGGGTTTTATTTTAATTCACATTCTTATGGAAATGAAGAACTTCATGACTTCTACTTTGTCTCTCTTACAATTAAAGTTTCTAGGGCTGGAGAGATGGCTCAGGGTCTGATAGACACATAGACACACACACACAAACATATAAAATTAAAAAAAAAAAAAACATTAAAGTCTGTAGCCTGTGGCTGTGGCCTATGGCCAATTGGAATCCTGCTAGTAGTTTAACTATTTTGTTTTGTCTTGTTCTTGGGACAGAGTCTCGATGTATCCAAAATTAACCTTGAACTCACAAGTACATCCAGGCCTGGATGTAGAAGTTAAAGATTTAGCAACTGGCCTAGGAGAAAAGGAACATAATTTGAAATAAGTGCAAATATGTTCTCTTCCTTGCACCTCCCCTTTCTTTCTTTTTTTTTTTTTTATTTCCACTCATACAAACCTAACAGGTATACCGGTCCCCTCCTCCAGCCCCCCATCCCCCTGTGCCCCCCACTCCCCCCTTCTCTCCCCATCCCCCAGTGCCTCCCCCTCCCATCTCCGCACCTCCCCTTTCATTCCTGTTGTTTCTAGTGGTCCTTTAAGGAGATGGATTCCACTATTTGGTCATAACTACAGACTCCATCAATTTTAAGCTACAAATACATCACTGAATGTGCGGTTGGGAAAAATATGTGACACAGCAAGCTGTACATTGTGATACAGTTTTTCTATCTTATTGATAAAATAAGTGTGAGTCATTTCAAGAGTATAGATGATACTGAAATGTACAAAAATAACCAAAGAGGGGCCAGAGAGATGACTCAAGGGTTAAGCTTCTACTTTGCAAGCAGAAGGACCTAAGTTAAGATCCCAGATCCCACATAAAAACACTAGGCAGAAATGACTGTAGCTTGAACTTTTGGCCCTGCAAGGCGGAACCTGGAAAACCCAGAGCAAAGCAGTAAGAATGTAGAACAAGCTAAAATAACTCCCTAAATCACTTTTGGGTCTCCACTGGCACATACAGTTCCCTCTTTCACCCCCATCCCCACTCGCACACATATATTACTGGCACCTACACAGGCCCACACAAAAATAAATAAATGAATAAGGAAAGGACTAGAGAGATGGTTCAGAGGGCAAGGTGCTTGCTGTACAAGCATGGGGACCTGAGTTCCATCCTTGGTACTCAAGCGGGGGGAAAAAAAAAACTGCTGTGGTGAGTGCCAGGGCCCACAACCAGCACTGGCTCTAGCTTCCTGGGGAAAAGGCTCAGTCTCAAACCATCTGTGAAACACAAGTGAGAGTGGTAGGAATTAATCAGGAAGCGTCAGAGGGATCTAGAAGATCATGATCCAAACTGAGTTTATTTGTAGCAAGCACTAGTATTTATCCCCAAACCAGGGAACACTGTATTTAATTATTTTTTACAGATATCAGTTAAGCACTGTTGCAGTCCGCCTGCATGGTTGCTGATAAATGACCATCACACAGCTTAAGGGAACAAGGAGTTTACTTTCTTATGATAGTCCGGTTACAATTCATAGTCCAGCTTGACAGGAGAGCATGCACCAACACCAGGGCTGAGGGAACTGGCCACCATAACGGCTGAGAGATGGACAATCCTTACTTGCCAGACCAGCATGTCTGGCCAAGTATACAGAAGGATGCCAACTCTCTCAACCAGCTCTCTCTGATTTATCCAGGGCCAAATCCCACCTACCATGGGCTGGGTCTTCCCCAGCAGCTAGACAATCTCCTTCAGGTTTGCTCTGGGCTTAACTCAACCATCAACTCTCTACAACTGTGCCCAGAGCTCAAACCCTCAAGAGTCAAGTTGACACCTGTGCTTAACTATGACACTCCACCCCTTGTCAACTTGACACAAAAGCAATAGCACTTTTAAACTGTAACCTTTCCTTGTCCCCACAGATGTTAAAATATAAATACATTCCATGGACAAATTTAAAATGTTCTCTCATTAAAACTTCAGTTCCAATATTTTAAAAGTTCAAAGTTTCTTAACCTTAAAATTCTTAAATCAGAATAAATTAAATACTTTAAAACAGATAAAACATTAAAACAGAAGGATCTTAATAAGAAAACATTAAAAAGAACAAAGTCCCGCAAATCACCGCATCCTGTACTTCAATGTCCATCTTCTGTTGCTCATCACGTAGTCAAGGCGGCTCAAAGATTCTAAGCATTCCCAGTCCCTGTTTGCAGCTCGAAGTTGTAAGAGCAGAGTTCCTCTGAACCAGGCTGAATCTCCACCCGCAGTTGTCCTCAGCAGCAGTTCCACAGTTCTGGCATCTCAAACACAACTCTGGGTTCTCCTCTGCAGCTTTAAGCTTCACCATCTCTCGCAGGAACTCTATGCTTGCCACTTGGTGCCAAGCTTTTGCTGCTCTCCATGAACCCTTCAGTAGTACACGAAAACCATTATCACCTGAGGGACGCTGCCAGATTCCGAAGCAAGGTTGAAACGCAGCTTAGTCCACTGGAGCCACAGCTGCACCAACTTCAATGCGCTGACGCTGGAAAAGCCTCTCTTCTAGGCAACCAAACTTGCAAAGGGCAAGAAACAGCTTTAACTTGGGCTTTCGGCCCCTGAAGGAATCTGAGCTTCCAAACCACAAACTTGCCATATGGTGGTTTCCACGTCCTCCACTGTCTCAGTGGCAAGTCACTAGGTTTTCCTTCACTGATACTCATTTGTCTAACAGCCTACCCTTTGCACATCCAAACCTCCAAGGTTGCCAACACAGCTCTTCTCTGTCAAGCAAACCAGTCCATCATCCTTATATTCAGTTTTACCAAAGTCCTTGTTTCCCTCATCACAAACTGGGCCCAAACAATGTCTCTCAGCAATTGGCCCACTAAACGCTGAATTTATAAATCCACAAAGTGAAAATTCTCAAGCATTTTCAACTTTGTCCAGCGAAACCATTCAAAAGACACAAAATCCACATAGATTTATCAGCAACACCCCACTTCTGGTACCAAATTCTGTTGCAGTCCGCCTGCATGGTTGCTGATAAATGACCATCACACAGCTTAAGGGAACAAGGAGTTTACATTTTTATGATAGTCCAGTTACAATTCATAGTCCAGCTTGACAGGAGAGCACGCACCAACACCAGGGCTGAGGGAACTGGCCACCATAACGGCTGAGAGATGGACAATCCTTACTTGCCAGACCAGCATGTCTGGCCAAGTATACAGAAGGATGCCAACTCTCTCAACCAGCTCTCTCTGATTTATCGAGGGCCTAATGTGATATGGCTATTTCTAGTTGTCTTCAGAATTATGAAAAAGAGCAAAGAATCAGGCAGGAAGAAGCAAAAACTGTAAGATCTAATGATGAAAAATGCAATGGCAAACTTAAAGAGTTGAACCAGAAGAAGCAGAGAACAAAATGGCTATTAAATAGATTAGCTCCATTTGTAAATCAAAGCCTACTCTCAATTTGAACAATAGGAGAGGCCCTAGCTTGAGGGCAAGATCCTCAGAGAAGGCTCCCACCCATAAGAATGCAGAATGCAAATCCTTTTGGAAGAAATGAGCCAAAGGATGGAGTTCCAAAACAAGAATCCACTTCTTCCTAAAGCAACTGTCCAGGTGTGAAAGCTTTTTCCCAAGATCACCATAGAGAAGCGGAATCAGCTGTGATTCAAGGGGGCCAGTCTTGGCAAAGTCGTCTTCGTGGTTCTGGTTTTAGAGGCATCAAGCATGCAAGAGAGAGGAGATTATGGAGTCCTCCTCCAAGATTTCAAAAATGATGGAAGCCAGGCAGCATGTAGCAGAAAGTCTGCAGTTTAGAGGCCCAAGAAGGGCAGCTTATGCTGTGGAGTTCAAGCCTGGTTTGCCATTAAGAAATAAAGATGTGGGGCTGGAGAGGTGGCTCTGGGGTTAAGCCTCTCTGCCTTGCAGGCGGAAGGTCTTGAGTTCAGATGTATAGACGCCGGGAGGAACCGGGGGCGGCCTGCGTTTCTGGTCCTGGTAGGGCGGAGCCTGTGAATCCCGGGGCAGAGTAAACGAGGAGGTGGAGGCGGTCCATGGTGGTTCTACATACACACATACACACATACACGCACGCGCACACATCCACAATTGAATAAAAATAATTTTTAAAAATTTTAAAAAAAGAAGTAAAGATGTTAGAGATGCCAGAGACAACATGGTACATCGCCCAAGGAGAGCTGTATACTCTGGGAGGATTCAGCCCAAGAGAATGACGTGTTCTATGGGCAGCTGCATTGGAGGGGATGGAACCAAAATCCTTTGGGACTGAGATGATTTCAACGAGAAGCTCACCTGTTGGACTTGGAGCTACAAGATTTGGAGTTTGTCCTGCTGGTTTTCAGTTTTCTAATGGACTGATCTTTCCTGAATATACCCCCATTCTTTCCTTATGAAATGGGAATGTTGGAAGTACGTAACTGTGTTTTGATTTTACAGGAGGTTTTGGACTTTGGGCTTTTGGACTGTGTTGGGACTATTAATGTAGTCTATGAAGACTTTTAAAGTTGGACTGAGTATGGTTTGCATAACGAGATGGCAATGAGCCTGTGGGGAGCCAGGGGTGGAATGTCATGGTTTGAAATGTGTCCCCCATAGTCTCATGTGTTTGGCAAGGTCATGGCACCTTGAAAGATGGACCCTTGCTGGAGGAAGGCAGTCACAAGGGGTGGGCCTTGAGGTGGATTAGTCCTACCCTACCTCCAGGAAAGTCTGCTTTTGCAGCAAGCAGTCTTGCAGCTCTCAGCCTTCAAGATATCTGCAGTGACATAGCCTCCTCCACCTTTGGCCAGCCACGCTGCCTCTGCTTTGAGAGACTGTATTTCCTCTCTAGAACGGTAAACTGAAAAAAAATCTTCCTTTCTCCAGTAAGTTGCTTGACTTTGGGTGCTCTCTCTCACAGCAATAAATAAGAGTAACTGTTACAGTCACAGTGAATTTTGGAGCGCACATGTTGTTTCCAAGTAGTTAATTATAAACTGTGGTCAGGGTCTGTAATCCTGTAGCAATCTATGTTATTCTTTTGATCCACAGGTAATATGCCTCAGTGGTCTTAAGACAATCAAGGGAGAAAGATACAGGAAAGTACCTTGGACCAGAACAAGTCCTGAGTCGGGTCATGGGCCTGAGCTCAGTCACTGAGCAAGACTAAGCAGGAGGCACTAATCATCTCTCACATGGGCAGGGAGAGATCCCTGTCCATCTCAGGCAGCACCATATCTTCCATCTCCAGGGAACAGGTCCTGGGCCTGCCAACCCTTCCAGGTGAGGGGTCAGACAGATTCTTAGGCTTATTGGCTGGCTGGCCTAGTCTACTCAAAAAATTCCAGGCTAGTGAGAGATCCTGTTTTAAAAAACATTATGGGCAAGTGGACAGCATTTGAGGAATGACCTCTGATCTCCGTATGCACATGCACACACATGCACGCACTCTCATACACAAACACATATGCACACACACATGTGCACATGCAATAATATATAATCCAAACTACTTAGAAGACTAAATCAAAATGTCCACAATTCCAAAACACCCTGGATAACATAGCAGTGTTTCTCTCAAAAAGTAATAATAACAAATTACATAATAATACAGTTGGGCGTATTTAGTACCCTTGCTTTTATATTATTTATTTATTCATTTATTTATTTTCTTTGCATGTGTCTGTGTGCATCAGAAGGCACTGTGTGTGCCCATGGAGGCCCAAGGGTGACTTCTGGAATCATCTTAGATTGTTTCTACCTCCCTTTTACTTGGCTCTGGGATTTCCCAGGCTCCGCCTTCCAAAGCCAGAAGTGCAGGCCACTGTCACTGGTATTTTTACATGGGATCCAGTCCTTTTGCTTGGAAGGCAGAGTCTTAACACCTGACCCATCTCTCCAGCCCTATGTAACTTATTTAATTATTTGTTAGTTTATGTAATTTCACACATAGGTGCACATATACATGCTCATGAACGTACACATACATACACACACACACACACACACACACACATACACGAGATCAATTTATGTCACTAAACTTTTTAATGTAACTGTCCTCAACAATTAGCACATAAAATTCTTGGATCTTAAACAATCAGCTCTACAAAGCTGGAGCAAAGCTTCAGGGTGCTTTCTATGTTTCCTCTACCAGCAGCATGTTTGTGTTGTATCAGATCTCTCAAATCACTGAGCTTTTCTTTCTCTTTCTTTTTCTTTTTTTTATTATTTATCCAATTGTGCGCATGTGCATGTGCGTGTGTGTGTAGAACCACGGGCAAATTCGGGAACCTCCATGGACCGCCTCTACCTCCTCCTTGTTTACTCTGCCCCAGGATTCACAGGCTCCGCCCACCAGGACCAGAAACGCAGGCTGCCCCCGCTTCCGCCTGGCGTCTATACGTGGGGTCTTGGATCCGAACTCAGGACCTTCCGCCTGCTCAGGACCTTCTGCCTGCAATGCAGAAGCTTAACCCCTGAGCCACCTCTCCAGCCCCCTTTCTCTTTCTTTCTTTGTTTCTTTCTTTTGATTAGTGAGCAAGTCTTAAATAGTTCCTAAATACATTCCATATGTAAAGTATTTCTAATTCATTTACAAGTGCCTGGCTTAACATTAATGAATGTTAATTTGACTTGTTGTATAAACAGCCCTAATTAAGAATTAGTCCTGGAATACTTTGATGAATTTCTAATTCTAACTCAGTACATTAAAAAGCACAATTGTGGGGCTAGAGAGGTGGCTCAGGGGTTAAGCTTCTGCCTTGCAGGCGGAAGGTCCTGAGTTTGGATCCTAGACCCCACCTATAGACACGGGGCGCAAGCGGGAGCGGCCTGCGTTTCTGGTTCTGGTAGGGTGGAACCTGTGAATCCCGGGGCAGAGTAAACAAGGAGGAGGTGGAAGCGGTCCATGGTGGTTCCCGAATTCGCCCGTGGTTCTACACACATACACGCGCACAATTGAATAAATAATTTTAAAAAAAATTTTTTTAAAAACACAATTGTGGGGCTGGAGAGGTGGCTCAGGGGTTAAGCCTCCGCCTTGCAGGCGGAAGGTCCTGAGTTCGGATCCCAGATCCCACGTATAGACGCCGGGCGGAAGCGAGGGCGGCCTGCGCTTCTGATCCTGGTAGGGCGGAGCCTGTGAATCCCGGGGCAGAAGGAGGTGGAGGCGTCCATGGTGGTTCGCGAATTCGTCCGTGATTCTACACACACACACACACACACACACACACACACACACACACACATGCGCACAGTTGAATAAATAATAATAATAATAAAAAATTTAAAAAAAACACAATTGTGAATGTTATAAAGACATAAGTGTCATGACAAAAATCCACCTACAAAATAGAGAATCCAGTCCCTTTCCAAGTAATTTAGAAACTCTGAAGTTTCTCTCAACGTGTATACATGATGATCACACAGAAACAAGTCAAGAGGATTTTCCACGTGATTGGAGGTGTGTTACTTGATGATCAGCATACTGAAACCAGCTTGATTTAGAAAACACTCAAGTCCCAAACAAGTGGGTGTAACCAGGTGGTTTACAATGCTAGTTGCCATTAGAAACTGAACTGTATGTCTTTCCTCAGATAGTCTTTTCCAGCTTTGTGACGTTTGTCCCAAATTCCTTTTGGCTCTGAAGTGGTGGCTCCACTCTAATTAATAATATCTGAACAGCCTCCATTCTAAAGTTTCCGTAGTAATGTCATCTGTATTTCTTAGGTCAGTAAATCCAACAACCTAGTCTTGTGTTTTCCCATCTCTCAAGAGTGCCAGCATAGGAATGACTTTGATTCGCAGTCCCTCACAAAGGATGGGCACCTTTTCCACAAATCCAGCTTCAAAAACTTGGTTTCAAGATGCTTCTTGGCCAGTGTCACCAAATGTGGGTCTAGAAGGTCTAGCCGTTTACACCTGAATGTAGAGTCTCTGTAGAAATAGCACACCACTTCTTTTTCACTCTTCTTGACTTCCTGAAAAAGTCTCTCTCACTAGGAATTTATTTCTCTGTACTTCCTTATGCCCTTTAGAAAGCCATTCTTGTGTTTGCTGCTGGGCTTTCCTTATTTCTCTAGTCTCCTCTCTTTGAGGAGCTCCAATTCATCTTCATCTATCTGATCCAGCTTCTGAATTCCAGCATCCAGGTGATTTCTCTCCAGTTTCGCAGTCCCAAGCAACTGGTTCTCCAGGACTTTTGAAAACATGCCAATGGATGCATGACCCTCCATTTTTCTGAAGAGTATCGTCTGCTCTTGGTGCTGGACTCGTAATGGTGCTTAACGCCCCAGAAGACTTGTTGGGGTTGACTCTGCTTCTCCCCGGCTTTTCCCTGGCAGTAGCTATGGACTAACCGTCACTTCCTGAACTTTTCTTCCTGCTAACTCTCTGCTGGCGTCCCCAGAGCAGAACCAGGGTGGGCTTAAGACTTGGAAGCTACCAGAAGGTCTACAAAATATGAGTCACCTCCCAGGATTACCCAAAGCCTGACTACCTTCCACTGAAAGAATCCACCCTCCAGAAGGGTTCCCAGGAGACTTGGGAATCCCGGAAACACAAGAACAAGTCCACAGCACCATCTGGTGGCCAGTGGGGGACAAAGCTTTTGGGGGCGGAGTCCAGGATCCTGAGACAAGAAGTGTCTTCATTGGCATAAAACTGCCTAGCAGTGCTGAAAGAGGGTATTTGGTTCAATGACAGTCGGGAGAACCAGGAATGGTGTCAATAAACATGCATTGCTATTTTGACCTTAGAAGTTTCAAGGATAGCGGGGGAAGGGGGAACGGAGTTGGTAAAATAACGTGAGCAGAACTCATAACTATATATAGGATCCTGTTCTGCTGTATTTTATCACCCTCTGTTGCAGTTCGTCTGCATGGTTGCTGGTAAATGACCATCAAATGGCTTAAGGAAACAAGGGGTTTATTTTCTTACTGATAGTCCGATTACAGTTCTCAGTCAAGCTTAATGGGAGAGCACGCACCAACACCAGGACTGAGGGAACTGGCCACACCATCTCTACACAACAGCTGAGAGAGGAACGATCCTTGCTTGCCAGACCAGCATGTCTGCCCTGGAAAGTGGTTGAGCTGGGCTTTGCCTGAATATCCTCTCATGACTAAATTATGTCAGCCAAGGGAAAAAGAAAAAGGGTCAAAGCGTGGGAACAGACAGATGAGGAAGACTAAGCAGAAAGACTCAGCCCAAGGCCTTGAGGACTCTGTGGAAAAGCACAAACTAGGGGTGGGAGTAGGTCAATGAGATTTGGAGAATATAATAAAGGAGAAGTTGCCTTGCCTGTCCTGTCATCTGGGTGGAAAGGCAGGACACACGTCTGGAAGAAATGAAGACATAGCAGATGAGATGTCCAGAAACTTAATTCTTTTTCATTTTTATTTCCATGTGTGTATGTGTGTTGCATGTTTTGTATGTGGGTGAGGCACATGTATATGTAGCCTTGATGAACGTGTGTGTGTGTGTGTGTGTGTGTGTGTGTGTGTGTGTGTATAAGAGAGAGAGAACATATACAGGCCAGAGACTGATAGCAGGAATCATCCTCAATCACTCTTCCACCTTATTCCTTTGAGGGTGGTTCTCTGATTAAACACAGAGCTCACTTATAATGCTAGTTTGGCTAGCCAGCTTACTCTGGGCATGCCACCTTTCCCAGATGGAATGACTGACGGGCTGCCACACCCACGTGGTATTTTCCTTGGGATATGGAGTTCTGAACTCTGTTCCTTTTGCTTTCAAGGAAAATACTTTAACCACTGAACAATCTCTCCAACCCCAGAAATTTGATTTTAGTACAAAATTTTATATTCAAATCTGAGTTGGTCATTTCCTAGTTGTATGAATCTCTGCTCAATTTATGAAGTTTGACTTGTTTGATGAATGGCTGTGATTTAATTACATCATTTTCCTAAATATTTTATTTTTATTATTTGTGTGAACATGTGTCACAGTATGCATGTGAAGAACAGAGAACATCTTCATTTTATTTTATTTTTGGCAAAGATACTTTAATCAGCTAGTGTCTTAGGAAGACTATAAAAGCCCATGTGATCACAGCAGAAAACAGAGAGTAGGTAGGACTCAGGGCAGGGCATAGATAGAAGTCAGCGATGGCTGAAGTATCCCTGAAGGTGATTGTATTTAAATGGATTCATCCTGTTTGGACCCTTGAAAAGTCGAAAGCACATCTCCTAGGGATCTTTTCTATTTTGTGGACACACAAATGCACGTGCGCGCGCACGGTGTGTGTGTGTGTGTGTGTGTGTGTGTGTGTGTGTGTGTGTGTGGTGTGTGGTATCTGCATATGCCTATGTGTGTACACGTGTGTGGAGGGGCACACACACACGTGCATGTATTAAGGCCAGAGGTTAATGTCATATGCTTTTCACCTTACTTCTGGGGCAGAGTCCGTCACTGAATCTAGCACCTGCCTATTCAGCTCAACTAGTTGAGCAGTGAGCCCCTGGGATTCCCTCGTCTCCACTTCCCTAGCTCTGGGATTGTAGACATGCACTGCAGCCATCAGTTTTTTCCTTGGGTGCCAGGGATCTGGACTCGTGTTCAGTGTGCAGCAAACACTGACGGTGCCGTCTCAAGTCTTCATGACAACATCTTCACAACACCAATCATTTTCTTATTCAAAGTTTTGAGAGAAGGTGAGCATAGTGCCACACACCTGTAATCCCAGCACTTGCGGTGCTGAGGCAGGAGGATGGGGAGTTTGAGGCTAGCCACCTAAGGAGACCCTGTCTTAAAAGACAAAATTCAATAGCCAGTTGGTGAGATAGCTCAGTGAATACGACAGCTGTTCCAAAACCTGGCAGGCTGAGCTTGATCTCCAGAAGCCGACATAGTGAAAGGAGAAGACCAACTTCCAAAGTTGTCCTCTGACCTCCACCCATGTGCCATGGCATTCTCTCTCTCTCTCTCTCTCTCTCTCTCTCTTTCTCCTCTTTTTCTCTCATAAATAAAATATGTTTTAAAAATTCCAAAAGAGCTAGGGAAGTGGCTCAGGGGTTAAGACTGTCTCACAAGCAGAAGGCCCTGAGTTCTGATCTCAGGTCCCACATAAAAAATACCAGGTGGAAACCAGCAGCCTGCATTTCCAGCCCTGGTGGGCAGAGCCTTGGAAATCAAAGAGCCAAGCAAGGAGATAAAAACAATCCAGGATGAGGGCTGGAGACATGGCTCAGGGGTTAAGACTCTGTCCTGCAAGCAGAAAGTCCTGAGTTCGGATCCCAGGTCCCACGTAAAAAACACCTGGAGGAAAAGGCAGCAGCCTGCACTTCCAGCCCTGGTGGGCAGAGCCTGGGAAATTCCAAAGCAAAGCAAAAAGTAGGTAGAAACAATCCAAGATGATTCCAGAAGTCACCCTTGGGCTTCCACAGGCACACAGTGTCCGCATGCACACACACCACAATAAATAAATAAATAAGAAATAATAAGTTTAAAAAAAAAAACCCAGGATGATTCCTGAAGTCATCCTTGGTCCTCCACAAGGACATACAGTGCCCTCTGATACACACACACACACACACACACACACATAAATTTTAAAAATTAAATTTTTTAAAGCTTTAAAAAAAATTCAAAAACAAAAGCTAAAGTTGTCTCTCAGTTGGCAGGATGCATTCAGGAAGCCCTGGGTTCAATTCTTAGTGTCCCACAACCTGGGCATGGTGGCACACAGCTGTAATCCCAGCATGCTGGCGGTAGAGAGGCATCAGTTCAACTTGCGACATAGCAAATTTCAGGCCATTAGACCCTGTCTCAAACAAAAACTAACATAGACCAAAATCTTTGGTGATGTCACTCCATCATACTGGCAAGAGATGAGGGCGTGGCTGGGGAAGATCACTTGTTCAAGGCCATCTGTTCCATCCAGGAAACAAAGAAACAGCCTCTGCATCCAAAGGCCTCAAGAACCTACATGGTAATGACCTCTAAGTCCACCTCCATCTTCCCTTTCTCCTTTTCATCTTCGCTGCTCCAGATTGCTCCTAGTCAGTCTCCATTTCGTCCTTGTTTTCCCAGAACTTATTCTCTCATTCACCCAGCAATCGGTATATGCACTACGTGGCATTCCAAGGCGTGATAGCGATTTGGAGAAAACATTAATATTAAGAAGGATGGCAGTACCGGAGGCTCAAGCTGTAGTTTTAAATAATGTGTTCAAGGTACGTTAAGACTCATTCTAAGAAGGAGCAACAAATTCAAGTACCAGAAATTTTCAGGGAAATCAAAGTAACCAATTCAGAGCCAGAGAGATGGCTCAGGAGTTAAGACACCACCTCACGAGCAGGAGGACCTGTGTTCAGATCCCAGGTCCCATTGTAAAAACATCAGGCCAAAACCTCAGCAGCCTGTACTTCTGACCCTGGTGGGCAGAAATCCCAGAGTGAAGCAAAAAGGAGGCAGAAGCAATCCAGGATGATTCTCGAAAGTCACCCTTGGTTCCCCACAGGGACACACAGTGCCCGGAGCATGTGAGGAATTACTGGCTCTCTCTCTCCCTCTAAATCAAAGAAGACATAGGAGAACTTTGGACAGGGGAAAGACATATTTCTACATATGTATTTTAACTATTTTTATATAAATAAATAAATATAATTTATCTTATAATTTTAATTGTTTTAATTGTTCATTCAAGAGAGGGAAGAAAAGAGAGAGAGAGTGAGAAAGAGAGAGAACAGCAAGCCACACATGCTGTAGCTCATGGAAATCAGAGGACAACTTGTAGGAGTTAATTCCATCGTGTGGGTTCCAGGGATTGAACTGAGGTGGCCAAGTTTATGGGCAGGCTCCTTTCCCCCTGAGTCATCTCACTGACCCATGCCACAGATTTTTTTTGTGGTTAAAGATACATAACAAAATTTGCCATTTTTGGGCTGGAGATGTAACTCAATGATAATACAGTGCTTGCCTAGCATTCGCAAGACCTTGGATTCAAATCCCTGTCTCCCAGTACTGAAAAGATATTAGAATTTTAGCCATTTTGTTTGTTTAATAGTTTGTGAAGCGAATCGGTGACGCATTCAGCAGTATCACATACAGCCACTCTGTTGTAGATCCATTGCCGTCATCTGTCTCCTGAACTTTTTCGTCTTCCCAAACTTACACTCTGCACCCATTCAACAAATTATTCCCTTCTCCTCCTTGTCCTTAGTAACCATCCTTTTATTTTCCGTCTCTCTGAATTTCACTACTCTGGGTACCGCACTTAAATGTGGTCACATAACACTTATCATATCATGGCTGTCTTGTTTCATTTGACCTAATGCTCCATCATTTTATATATCATGTATGAGAATTTCTCCCCCTTTAAGGTAGAACAATATTTCATTACAAGTACCTTTTCAGTTTTGTTTATCTAGTTAGTCATCCATCAACAGCTTCTTTGATTTCTTCTACTTTTACCTCTGACGAATGATGCTTCTCTAAAAATTAGTGCTTGAAAGTTGACAAGATACTTCAGTGGGGTCACTTGCTCATAAACCTGGTAGGCGTGAGTTTGATCCTTGGAAGTCCACATGGTAGATGTGAACTGACTCCTGACTTGCAATTTTGCCAGGACATATGTGTGTTCTGGGTTTTGTTTTTTTTTTTTTTTTTTTCTCTCACCCTCAAAAAAAGTTTTAAAATAATTTAAAAAAAAGAAAATGGATGTTTAACTACATGATCAGGTTTCTGCTTTCAGTTCTTTGGGATATATGCTCAAAAGTCGAAATAGTGGAACAGAACAACCCTACGGTTAAGCGTATGTTGTATGCATGTGTATGCACTTACGTGTATGCAGACACACTCGCTCAGTTATACATACGCACATGGAGGCCAGCGGTCAAAGTCAGGTGTTTTTCTCTATCACTCTTCACCTAATTTTTTTTAAACCAGGGTAGATGATGATGCCACACACAAATGTCTATTCACCCCCAAATATGTGATGAACCAATGAGTTTATTGGAGGTGTTTATAGGAATGTGCGTGAGGACCACTAACAGGAGCAGCAGCCACTGAAAAGCAGTTTTATCACTGAAGAGCACAAGCCAGCATGGGTGAGACTCACAAAGCTGCAACCCTGGAACTGCCTGCATGACTTGCTCCTCCAGACGGCTTATCTGGCAGGAGAGTTTTCTCCACCAGCAATTATTTACTGCTTTTCTGTTTCTTGGGGAGGGCCCCCCTTGCATCTTGTTAATTTCAGGAATCTTTTGCCCCTGGATGAGTTGTCCCCTAAGATGGAATGTTTCCAATTGTTACGGAACCAGACAGTCCCTCTTAGGTCAGACTGGGGGTAAAGTCCCAAAGAACGACATGCTGTTGCCTAGAGGAGAATCACCATTTGGCAGTATCTCATTGAACCGGGATCTTGGGTTTTCCAGACAACCCCTAGGACACTACTGTCTCCACCCTCCCCCAGTACTGTGTACAGATGATGTCTCCATTTCTTGCCTTACTGCTGGGAATCCAAAATCTAGTCCTGTGGTTGTCCAGCAAGCACTTTACCCACTGAATCTTCCTCCCAACCCTGTTTAATTTTTGAGGAAATGCTACACTGTGCTCCCAAAACAACTGCACTATTTTATATCCTCACAGACTTGGTTTTGTTTACTTGCAGAATAAATTAAAACAATATTTAAGGAAGGCAAAAGTGGATAAAGGCTACATGAGTAGAGAGGCTCTTGCAGTTAACCAGGTGCAAGATGTTGGTGTCTTAGATCTACATAGCAGTACTGATGATGGTAAAAGTTATTAGATTCTGTCTTTGTTTTAAAGGTAGAGCCCACAGGACTGAAAAGAAAGTGAGGAATCAAGGATAATTCTCAGGTTGCTGGCTTTAGCTACTGGAGGCATGACACTGCAATTGCAGCAGGAGGGCGTTTAGGTGGATACATCTGAGTTTGTCTTAGGATAGGTTAAGTTTAATGTGCCTATTACATGATCAAATAGATATAACGTGTCTGATGTTCAGGTTAGAGAGAAAATTTGGGAGCTGTCAGCGTGAGAGAAACTGGAAAGAGAAGAAAATTAAGGAGTTTGCTGTACAAGGGAGAGTAAATGGTGTGATGTCAAAAGATGGTCCGTTTTTAGGTTGGGTTTGGTGATACACGCCTGTAATGTAAACGTTGGGGAGATCTAGGAAGGAAAATAAAATTCAAAACCAGCAAGTTCCAAGCCCACTCTGGATACATAGTAAGACTCCTAAGAAACAAAAGGGGTTTTGTTCGTCTATCTTTAAGGCAGGGAAAATAACAATACGTAGGATTGGAAGGAAAGAAGGGATGGCACGGTGGGAGGAGCAGTGGGAGAATCCTAGAGCTTTGGTCCTTGGGCAGACAAGAAGCTCTGTGGTCAAGTGGTGGCCTTGGACTTAAAGTGCACCCTTGCAGGAGGGATGGCAAACTACCGGGCAAGAGCGGGGTGTTGGGGGGGGGCAGGTAGCAGAGAAGGTGGGGGGATAATCCCACCACCCCAACTCAATCTCCCGGGGTGGGTCTCCAGATTTCTCCAGACCACGTTAAGCCATCTTGACTAGCCACAGCTGAATGCCCACCTGCCTCTCCAAGTTACCCTGGAGGAGGTGGGTCTTCCAGAGGCTACCTTGAAGAAGCCTCTGAATTTTTTCTCCACACCCCTCCAAATCCTGGTCCTAGAGCCCCGTAGACTGGACGTGTTGAATAAGCCGGCCGAAACAGAACAGACACGGAGCAGCTGCTACGCAGATGGTTTCACAAAGGGGGGCGGTCCTAACTCGGCCCTAGGGATCCCGACGTTCGAGCGCGGCGCCTTCTCCTTTCTTTGCTCCTGGGTTCTCTTAACACGCCGGCTAAGAAACCGGCTGAACTTGGCCCACCAAGGCCGCCGTAGCGGACGTCCGCCGCCCCCGAGGGAGAGCTGGGTTATTTGGGGGTGGAATCTGGGGACGGTTCTGCATCGGGATTGAGCCGAGGGTTCGGAGGCGGAGTTTAAAGCGAATGTGGGACTCAGATTGGAGAAAGCCCAGGGAGGCGAGGCCCAATGATGGCGCGGGATTGGCCTGGGGTGGCGCCGGTGCGGGGATTGGGCAGCGTGCTGCGGGGCGGTGCTTGAGGGGGCGGTGCCGTGTCGGAAGTCAAAGGTTGGTAAATAGTGGTGATGTCATGCAGGCAAGATGGCGGAAGGGTGAGCCCGTCGCTCCGCTGCAGGCGCCGGGGCCTGGCTTCTCCCGGGGGTGGGGGATGCTGGGCGGGGGTCCCCGTGGGGAGCTGGAGGCCAGCGCGGGCTTGGACGGAGCCGACGGGGCCGAGCGGAGCCGCGGCGCGAGGGGGTCGGGGGGCGGCCTGCGCAGCCCCAGCTCGCGGGCCGCCGCCGAGGCAGAGAAGCGGAGCCGAGCCGCGGGCAGATGTCGCCAGATGTGTCTCTTCTGCAGGGAGGACGTGGGGTGGTGGCGGAGCTGGCTGCAGCAGAGCTACCAGGCCGTCAAGGAGAAGGTAAGCAGGCTCGGCACCCCTCTTCTCGCCCAGCCAGCCCTGCCCGACGTGTTCGGGAGACCCGGGCCCCCCCTTGTCGCCCTTACCTGCCTGCGGGAGGACGGGTCCCGGCGCAGACGGTCATGACAACCCCGATGAAAAACAAACAAACAAACAAAAACCCGGAGTAACCCTTTTCCTAACCATCTATTGGAAGGAGCGATTTATTTCCAGGTCAGGAAATGGACATTTGGGAAAGAGAGCATTGGATATACACCTTGAGGGGAAGGTTCCAGCAATTAAAAAAAAAAAAAGACTTTCAACTATAGTCACTGAAATGAGAGTATGTGACAGCCCCCATTCTCTGATAGATCCAGCGAATACACACTCAACCAAACCGGTAGGGGTCTTGGGCCTCAAAAAGTTCAATTGCATGAGAAGGCAACCATTGACCAAATGGTCATACAAATAAGTGGTTAGTTGCTGTTGTAATACTATGAAAGCAAAGTACCTAATACCTTGGCTGGGTAGCCAAACAATACGCTAGCGAAGGTGTGGCAGGAAAGGTGAAAAAGCAAGAACCCAGACCAGTGGTGAACTGTAGACTAGTGTAGACTAGTGCCTCCTGAGTTCTGAGCGAGTGGTTTGCAAAGGGAGAGCAAGATTGAAGACCAGAAAGGGGAGACCTGAAATGGGGTGAATAATGCTTGGCCCTTCTTGAAGTCAATACCAGTGTATTCCTGTTTTATCCTATGTTACTTTGTTAAAAACCAACCCAACTGAATTGTAGACAAACTAATTATTAATGACCTCAAGCAAGTAGAGCGAGTCTAGCTTCAAGGCAGACTCTAGGAGGCACCCCCAGTCTGGTATCCTTTTTTTCCCTTCTTTGTTCAGAGTACTCCTGGATAGTCTGTCATCTACAGTCCAGCACATCTGAGGATTCACTGAGCTGTTTATTTTGTTTATGTAAATTAAGAGGGTTACTTCGGTCTAAGGTGTCACATGAAAACCCCTAAAGTAGTGTGCTTTTCTTAAGCATTCTCTCTGGAAGGAAAGTGTGACATTCATTTAAGCAAGTGTTAGATGAAGGCATCCTATATGTTTCCCTCAGGGTCGGTTTTACCATAACTCATGAAAAATAGGTAGATGGTCCTTCCTTCTTTGTTTTTAGAGAAGTCCCAGTTTGAAGAGGTGTTGTCACTGCCTTTTGAGGAAGAGGAAGCTTTCTTTCTCTTAAGCCATTTATGTGTATTAGTATTACTATTATTATCTGTGTACTCTTATAGGAACTTGGGCAAGTTATTTAGCTTTCTATAGGCTTCATTCCTTCAGCTGTAAAACGAAATGAGACCTACCTGACCTACCTAATGAGAATTAAGTAGTATGTGCAAGGCACCAAGAACAGTGCCTAACACATTACTGTAACAAGTATTAGCTAATTTTTTTAAGCACTGAAGGTGATAGGGAAACTTAGTCACCATTATCAGTCCATTTTTTTTCCTTCTCTCTTTTTTACTTTATCTCTGGATGCTTTTCTCGTCTTGCTTCCTATCCCGATTTCCAGACCACTCACTTCCCTGATTCCTTAGCATATATTGTCCCACAGCCTACACTTTTAAGAGTGACTGTAATCTGCTTTCCTTTGCTCTTTACTTCTTTTGTCTTCTGTACATCTAAGTGCTTTTACATACGTGCTATTAAAAATGGACACGTGTGCTTTTTGTCTCTGCTGTAGATTCCTTCAGTCTCACTGGATCAAACATCCTCTCCAGCGAGCTTTCCAGTCTTTTACTTTGCTTCTGTCCTCCTCCCCAACTTCAGAAACTCTTCTCAAGAGCTTGTTCAACAACCTCACTTACTTTTAAAATATGAGGTCAACACGCTTGATCCATCACTCCAGAAGCCCCCACCTATGCACTTATCTGTAGCCACACTTGGCTTCACACTTGCCAAACCTAGTAGGTGGCTTTCAGCCCATATCTTTCTGGACCTTTCTGCTGCTTTTGACACTAGAGTTTCTCCCCCCCCCCTTTTTTTAAAAGGTTTTTTAAAATTTTATTATTTATTCAATTGTGCGTGTGTGTATGTGTGTGTAGAACCACGGGCGAATTCAGGAACCACCATGGACACCTCCACCTCCTCCTTGTTTACTCTGCCTGGGGATTCACAGGCTCCGCCCTACCAGGACCAGAAACACAGGCTGTCGCTATCTCCGCTTCCACCCGGCCTCTATACATGGGGTCTAGGATCCGAACTCAGGACCTTCTGCCTGCAAGGCAGAGGCTTAACCCCGGAGCCACCTCTCCAGCCCCTTCCTCCCCCTTTTCTTGACTGTACTCTTTGGACATCTGTGACATTTTTCTCTCAGCTCTCCTGATGCTTGCAGTCTGAGGACTGCAGGTTTTTTTGGTGATCTTTTCTCTGGCTTCAGTGTTTGAGGATAGCTCTTTGTCATGGTTTGAAATGCACCCCGAACAGTGTCATGTCTTTGGGAAAGTCATGGCACCTTTAGGAGGTAGAGCCTTGCAGGAGGAAGGTAGTCACAGGGGATGAGCCTTGAGGTGGGTTAATCTCACCCTACCTTGGGGAGAGGTCTGCTCTGGAAGTTGACAGTCTAGCAGCTGTCAGCCTCCCTAGTGGGTGTGGTTTAGCCTGTCTCCAGCTTCTGCCTCTAGCCATGCCACTCCCGTCAAAGACCGTATTTCCCCTCTAGAACTAAAAGCTAATTACTCTCCCTTTCTCCCGTAAGTTGCTTGACTTTGGGTGTTTTCTCACAGCAACAGAGAGAGTAACTAGTACCCTCTTGCCGTGCTGCAAGCCTAGGTGTCCATGGGCACCATGGATCCCACAAGCCCCAAACTGAGAACCAGCTTTTTCTTCACTGGCAGCTCTGAATCTGACCACTTTTAGCAGTTAGTAACTCTCCCTTGACTTTTTTCCTTTTTATTCAAGCTCTTATTTTTATTTACTTATTGGAGGGATGTATATGTATGTCATGGAATATAAGTGGAGAGGTGAGAGGACAACTCTTACTGGTTATCTCTCTTTTCATTCAACAAATATGATTATATACCTGTGCCCACGTGTGTGCCAGGCACTCTGATAGGTTTTAGAGTGAAAATACCTGGACAGTTCAGTCAGGAGTAAATTTCGCTAGTCTATACCTGTAGTCCCAGCACTTGAGAAGCCAAGGCTGGAAAATGGTGAGTTTGAGGCCAGCTTGGGCTTGGTTAAATACATAACAAGACCCCGTATCAATCAAATAAAAAAGCAATCGATCAGTCAAACATAGCTTTCCATGAAGTTTTTGGCCTAGTCAGGTTTATGAGCAGGTGCCTTATCTTCTGAACTCTCTCCAGCCCTTGATTCTTATCTTACCCTCAGTCAACATATCTATTTAATCATCAGATCTACTTTTTTGATTTGTATTTCCTGAACTGGTCCCATGCTTAATGAGCATTGCCTTTATTTGTATTATTGCTTCTTTTTTATTTTGGTTTCTTTCTTTTTTTTTTTTTTCATTTTTGTTTTGTTTTGAGACAGAGTCTTATATAGCCCAGGCTGGTCTGGAACAGTCATGGTGGGCCTTGACCTCCAAAGGTTCTCCTGCCCCATCTCCCATGTGCTGGGATTACAGATGTGTGCTGTCACAGTTGGTTCATATTTTAGTGTCTTCCTGGTTTATTCCAATAAGCTGTCTGACTGGTCCTCCTTCTTCTAAACTTGTTACCCTTGGACCATCTTCCATGTCAATCACTGAAGTGACCAATTAAAAATGAAAATCTCATAATAAAAAAAAATGAAAATCTCATTGTGTTCTACCCGCTCCTCATGGTGGCTCTTCTCTGTCCCACTCACACACTTCCCAGCCTAATGAAAAGTAGGAAGGCCTTTTGGGCAAAAGGAACAAAAAACAAACAAACAAAAACCAAAGAGTTCCAGAACACTCAAAATGAAACTTTAGTTAGAAATAGTGGTATAATCCCAGCATTTGGGAGGCAAAGGTAGGAAGATGGTGCAAGTTCAAGGCCAGCTTAGTCCACATAGCAAGTTTCAGGATATGGAAGGTCCAAGAGGGATACATAATGAAACCTTGTCTCAAAAAAAAAACCACTGGGTGGGGAGTTGGGTGGGGTAGTTTACACCTGTTCTAGACTCAGGAAGAAAGCAGAAAGATTACAACTTTAAAGCTATTAAAGGCTACATGGCATAACACAACCCTGACAAGATGCAGTTGACTGAGTCATTGTCAACTTGAGAGGACTTGGTCTGGGGAGATGTCTCATGGTTAAAGTCTTTGCCTCAAGAGCAAGAAGACCTGGCACAAACACAACACACACACACACACACACACACACACCCAAGAGGGTTTGCAGACATAAGCACAGATGGTTCAGGAAGTCATCTTAGAGTTAGTGTATTTCAAACAGAACAGACACAAGGAGCTGAAGGCTGGGGAGATGTCTCATGGTTAAAGTCTTTGCCTCAAGAGCAAGAAGACCTGGCACAAACACAACACACACACACACACACACACACACACCCAAGAGGGTTTGCAGACATAAGCACAGATGGTTCAGGAAGTCATCTTAGAGTTAGTGTATTTCAAACAGAACAGACACAAGGAGCTGAAGGCCTGATGGGTCAACCTAGCTCTGTGTGCAAGGGGAAGCAAGTTGGTCAGACAGGAGCAAATAACCTTCAGCCAGAGACTCTGCGTGTGTGAACAGAAACTGGAACAAGTTAAAACCAGACCTCAGGGACGAATGCCTTTCTTTCTTTGATTAAAAGAGACAATACACTTTTATCTCACCATTTGAATTTTTAGCACATGTGATTTAAAGCATATCAGAGCAACTCTTCCAAGTCTATTTCGTTTTGAGATTATGTTCCTCACTCTGCCGGTCAGCTTTTGAGATCAGGAACCTGGTTCAGTTTCCACATTTGATTTAAAAAAAAAAAAGGATAATGAGTTTCACTCCTCCTGGCCACATAATTTGTGAGTCCCTGGGTCGAGACTAATCCCTGGGTTGACCAGCGGTGTTTCCTGTGTTCTGTGCTAACAGCCCAGGTCGCGACTTTGGGACAAGTAAGTATTGTTCGCAAGTCCAGGCTCTTGTATCATTTGACAATTTTCACATATCTGTCCAATACTGAAGAAGCAGAGAAACAGAGAGGAAGGGTTGATGGGGACTGCTGACTTCATCCTTTTCTATCTTCCATAGTCCTCTGAAGCTTTGGAGTTCATGAAACGGGACCTGACAGAATTCACCCAGGTGGTACAGCATGACACGGCCTGCACCATCGCAGCCACCGCCAGTGTGGTCAAGGAGAGTTGGCTGTGAGTACTTCCCACCACACATTGAATGACAGCCCCTCACAACCTCACCCTCCTTGGGATCCTGGTGGGAACTCCAACTTTTCTCTCATTAGGTGATTATTTTTCTCCCTGAGAGGAGGGAGAAATATGGAATATTTTTTCTCCCATTTTCAAAGAATTGAGTTTGCCAAGACGATTAAGCTATAAATATATATTAATAGTTTCTTTTGATTTTATATTATTTTAGCAAAGTTTTCCGTTAACAGAATCATTCATTGTAGGCAATTTAGAAAATACAGATAAAGAGTGTGTGTGTGTGTGTGTGTGTGTGTGTTGTGTGTGTGTGTGGTGTGAGATGTGTGTGTGTAAGACAAAACCAGCCATAGCCACCCATAATTCCATGGAGATAACCGTTGTTAATATTTGGGAGATATATCCCTGGATATACTTTCTTTTTCAGAACTCATCATCTGAGCTGGGGACATGGCCAGAGTCTAAAGCCTTTGTTTTGCAAGCAGAAGGACCTGCAATGAATCAAATCCCCAAATAACATTTTAAAATGTGAGTTGAAATAGCAACAGCAGCCCACACTTCTGGTCCTGGAAAACAGAGCCTGGGGAATACCAGAGCAAAGCAATAAGGGGGTAGGTAGAGCAGTCCAGGACGATTACTGAAGTCCCCCTTGGGTTTCTACAGGCACACACACAAAACACATGCATATGTGTCCATATACAAAAAAAGAATTTGACCACCCACATACAGAGTTTTGTTTTGGTGTTTTTGGGGGCCGTTGTTTGGGTGTTATTATTTATTTTATCTTATTATGCATATGATATGGGCATGAACATGCCACAGTGTACATATGGAGACCAGAAGATCACTATTAGGAATTGGTTTTCTCATTTACTTAACTGAACTATCTCGCCAGCCCCATGTTTTTTAGCCTCTTTTTTTCCCCTTTGGTTTTGGGTTTTTGAGTAGCATCCCATATAGCCCAAACTGGCCTCATATTTGTTTTGTAGTAGAGAATAGCTTTAAAGGATAGCTTTCCTGATCTCTCATCTTTAACCTCCCAAATGCTGGGATTATTAGTTCCTAACTTACTTTTTGACTGCATCATTGCAAACCTTCTTCTACAGTGTCATGAATGAATGTCACGTGAATTAACTAGCTCTAGTTTCCTATTTTACTTTTCGTAGTATTATAACAAAACTATAATGAACATTTTTCTTGCTAAATTTTCACCCTCTGCTGTAGTATTTTCTTCATTATAAAATATTGGAAGGTATCACAGAATCAGCATCATTTTAGGCCTTTTAATACCTTGCAAAATTCCTAAAAGAAAATATTCTTAAAGGGACTAAGGATGTAGTTTGGTTGTTGAGGGGTTGACTACAATATTAATTAGGCATTTGATCACAGTAATGAGATAAGTAATTATTTGATCACAATACCTGAGAAAGCCAAGTTGAGAAAGGAAGGGTTTGTTTGGGCTCACGGTTTGAGGATATACTCCACCATGGCAGGGCAGCCGGGACAGCAAAAGTTTGAGGAGGCAGTTAGTGCTGCTCACAGTTAAATTGGGTATTCCTACCTCAGTTAGCCAAATGCAGATAATCCGTCATGGGCATGCCCAGAGATTTATCTCCTAGAAGATTTTAGATACTATGAAGTTAACAGTCAGTGTTAGCCGTCTTACACTAGCCTATGGGAAGACTTGAGTTCAAACCTCAATACTTCATAAACTTGGCGTATGGTGGCAAATGCCTGTAATGCCAGCACTCAGGAGATGAAAGTAGGAAGATCAAAAGTTCAAGGTTGGGGGTTGGTAAGATGGTTGATAGATGGCTTAGCAGATAAAGATGATTTCCACCAAGCCTGATGACTTGAGTTCAATCCCCAGAGCCCACATATTGGAATTATAGAATCTACTCCCATGTGTTATCCTTTGACCTCTTCACGCATGCCAATAGCACACCTGTGCCAGCATACATACATGTACAAGATAAATAAATGTAAATGATATATATATTTATAAATCTTTATAAAAAATAACTCATGATCATCCTCAGCTACATAGCAAATCAAAAGCCAAAGTGAACTATATAATGCCATATGTATATGTGTGTGTATTTTTTCCTTGCAGATTTCAAGTGAAATGTACAATGAAATATGATGAGAGAGTGGTTAAATTTTAAAATCAGTGTAAAAAGTGAAAATTATGCATGGTTAAAGATAATCCTGCATGTCCATTTCCAATGAAGTGTAATATTATTTTTGTTTATTTATTTATGTGTGTGTGTTATTTGGGTTTTTTGTAGAGATTGCCCAATCTACCTTCCAGTGTGCAGAAAATCTTTTCCTTCAGCCTCCAAAATACTGGAATTATAGACATGTGTTACCACACTTGGTTAATATACTAGAGAGTTTTTTAAAAATACTTTGTGTGTGTGTGTGTGTGTGTGTATCAGAGGGCACTGTATGCCCCCATAAAGGCCCAAGGATGACTTTGAGAATCATCCTGGATTGTTTTACCTCCTTTTTGCTTTGCTCTGGGATTTCTCAGGTTCCACCCACCAGGGCTGAGTGTACAGGCTGCTGATGTTTCCACCTGAAGTTTTTATGTGGGACCTGGAATCCAAACTTAGAAACTTCTGCTTTCGAGGCAGA
>JALPQD010000384.1:1607302-1730215 GCA_023101885.1 Typhlomys cinereus | reverse complement strand
AGATTCCTGATAATATCCTATGAAGTTCAAATTATTTTTATGTGGTGTTTCCCAAAAACTGATCACTTTGCTAATGATGATAAGAAATGCAATCTTTGTAAAAGGCTCAGATGCTCTGTAGCTGGTGGGAACCACTAACTCACGAGGAGAACAGAGTTCAAGAGGGCAGTGAATTACAGCACAGGTCCTAATTAGGCTGTGGACCTTGGTGCACTGCCCACAGGAGGCTCTGGAAATGGCAGTGCAATGCCCCTGCCCTGACGCCGGGGTCCTGGGGTTGGTGAGAAACAGGATTCTGCTTACTGCCCATCAAGTCAGTGAGAAGGGACCTGTGATAGTTAATCTCGTATGTCAACTTGACCACACCTGCATTAACTAAGATCAGCTGTCAGACTACCTGAAGAGATGATCCAGATCAATACATTACAATGCAAAGACCAGACCTAGATCTGATTGGAACCTCCCAGTAGAGGACCAGATACAGGGAACCATAGAACAGAAGACTTAGAAGAGAGACTCTTCAATTCTTTGATTCTCCAGGATGTTTGCAGTGACTCAGCTGCCTCCAGCTTCAGCCACCAGCCATGTCGCCTCCATCACAAAGGACTGTTTTCTCCCTCTGGAACCATAAGCTGAATAAATCTCCCTTAAGTTGCTTGGCTTTGAATGTTCTCTCACAGTATCCAGTATCCTATCCCAGCCCTGCTGTTCTCAATCTCACACACCATCCCCTGAGCAGGATCTAAACATCCCTGACTCTTCCCCTTAGCATACTAGTCTGTGGCCATACATGCTTTTATGTTCTCTAAGTGCCATAAGACCGGCTTTAATTCAACAACAGACACATGATTAAAATTCTCTGAAAACCCCTGGCGGGCAGAGAGGTGAAAGACAGGCTGGTGTTCTAGGTAACATGGGGTACAGCCCTTGCAGCAGCAGCACTGGGGGGGCGCAGGGATGGGACGACAGGACACTTACACTCAGGGAGTGGCTCCGCAGGTGCTCCAGTCTGGTGAACCTCTTGCCACAGGTCTCGCAGGGGTAGGGCCGCTCCCCCGTGTGTGAGCGGATGTGCCGCTTCAGGATGCCCTTCTGCTTAGCCGTGTACGGGCAGAAAGGACACTTGTGGAGCTTGATGGGAACCACCAGCACATCACCTGAGGAATCCAATGAACTGATTTAGCTGTACCGTAAGCGGCAACAACCCCAGCCACCTTCAAGAGTGGGAAGCTGGGCAGATGGAGGAAGAGGGGTGTACCTGTATAATTCCGGTGTCTAGTTCCCAGGAAGTCAAAGGTCAAGTTCACCAAGTGCCAATTGTTTGTTTGTTTGTTTTCCGTGCTGGGAACTGAACCCAGGACTTTGAACATGCTAGAACAATGCTCCACCACCAACTTTCACCCCTCACCCTTGGTTTTTTATTTTAATCATTTATTCAATTGTGCGTGTACGCATGTGTGCAGATGTGTGTGTGTGTATGTAGAACCACGGACGAATTGGGGAACCACAATGGACGCCTCCACCTCCTCCTTGTTTACTCTGCCCCAGGATTCACAGGCTCCACCCTACCAGGACGGAAACGCAGGCCGCCCACGCTTCCGCCTGGAGTCTATACGTGGGGTCTAGGATCCAAACTCAGGACCTTCCGCCTGCAAGGCAGAGGCTTAACCCCTGAGCCACCTCTCCAGCCCCACCCTTGGTATTTTGAGACAAGGTTTTGTTATCTAACTTTAATTGGTCTTGAATGGCCTACATAATTCCAATCAGTCTGCCCCTGATTCCTAAGTGCTGGGCTTCCAGGCATCTGCTATCATGTTGGGCATGTTAGTTTCAAACAGGCTTCTGAGGTAAGTAAGAATGAATGCCACAAGGTACCAGCGCTCACACTTCTCTAACCTATGATCAGGTATACAGCTTACATCACAGCCTTTGAACACACAGACTCCGTCCATCCTCCATGTGGACGGCTGAAAAAACAAACTCAAATAGTACTCAATCTGAGAGTATCTGCTCTGCTCAATTTCATTTTTATTTATTTGTGTGTGTGCGTGTGTGTGTGCGTGTGTGTGTGTGTGTATGTGTGTGTGCTCACCCTGGATTGCATTATCTCCTTTTTGCCTTGCTTTGGAGTTTCCCAAGCTCTGCCTATCAGGGTCAGCTGCCATTTTCTCTGGTGCTTTTCCATGGAATCTGGGATCTGAACTCAGAACCATCTGCTTTTAAGGCAGAGGCTTAACCATTGCGCCATCTCTCCAACCCTACTTGATTTCATTTTAAGACAATGAGAAGACTTCGTTAGATACTGAACTGTGACTCCCCAGAATTTATACCTTGAAGCCTTGAGTCCCACGTGACTACATCTGGAGATAAGATTTTTAAGCAGATAACTAAGATTAAATGAGATCATAAGGGTAGGGCCTTAATGATAGGGCTGTGCTCAGTATAAGAGGAAAAGAGAGAGCGCCAGTGAGATGGCTCAGCAGGTAAAAAGGGGTGCTGCCAAGTCTGATGTCCTCAGTTTGATCCCTGGAACCCACATGTGCCCTTTCTATGTGTATGGTGTGCGTGCATGTGCACACACACACACAAAAAAAATACATGTTCTTTTCTTAAGGAGCTATGATGTGCCTGTCAAATTGCATTCTAATCATATACATTTATGCCTACGATATATATATAGCTATAGTCAAAGGATTCTGTTTACAGTGTGAGGCAGAAACAGTGGAGATTCATACTAGTCTAACTGCTGGGACTTAATGTCTGTGACTGTGTCTGTGTTAGTGCTGTAGCATTGCAGCCCAGTGCTGGTCAAAACAGAAGAGGATATCGCTCCCTCTAAGACCGAGGGGACATATCAGAGTGGAGGTTGAAAGACTTGTAAGAGCCAGGGGAGTGCGTAAAATATTGTAGAGCTGATTGCTCTAGATGAACATGACTGTTGCCGGCATGAACTGCGATAGCTGTGGCTGTCTGCATGAGACCAGGCTCATTAACACTCCTCATGGAGAGAGGAGGAAGGCTCGCAAGGCGTGTAAAGCTCATGGAGGCTCGAGAACCTACATGAATTCCTCAGAGTTACATACCAACAGCTATGTTTGAGTCCTATCTCTGAAATTATGGAAAGGTAAACAACTGCCAAAGACCAGACTCATCCATAGTGGTAGCTGCATAAAAGTTGCCTGGGGATTCCAGTGACAGTTTCCTGAGGCATCACCCTGCTGGGTAAGATTTTTTTGGATATAGCTGCTTTTGAATCACCCATACTTCTGTGAGTGACCCCAAATCTATGCTGCTATAATAAGTAAAGCCAATCCATCTATTGGTTCCACAAACTGCACTTGGATAGAATCGTTTCTATGGTCTAAGCGTCCTATTTGGGATGAACAGCATTTCTCTGTCTCCCCAGTAAAAAGCAATATGGGTGACATCAAAAGCTGACAGACGAGATGCATGGCCGAAGACCCAGGCGGCTGACTCGACATAACACCGTGCGGCAGAAACTTCACTTTGCAGACCTTGGACACTAGACTGGAATGAAAGCAGCACATTGACTATGTCTTGATGCTTCCTGGAGTCCAGGCAGGGGGCTGAGACAAAATCGCCAAGCTGAAATCCTCTATTACTTCCACTACATTTGTCCAGCTGAGTGAAATGAAGCCAGTCAGTCGTTCCATTTAAACCATGCTGCCTCCTTACCAATTCTACATTATCAGGAAATGAGCCAAACCCCTCTTGGTCTCCACATTTCCTCTGCCAAACTCCAGGGGGCATTAGGAGGTTTGTGAAAGCAGGAACAAGCAAGGAAACACTGTCACATCCACAGAAATGAGAATGAATTTCAACCAGTTCCTACAGTGCAGTGGTCACTGAGCTAATAAAGACTTCTGAGCTAAAGACTGGCTAACCTGAGTCTCTAAGGGCCAGAAGCAAACTTTCAAGTTTCTCAGTCTAGTGTCTCTGCTTTAACAAGAAAGATAAAAGGAAGGG
Source organism: Typhlomys cinereus (assembly GCA_023101885.1). Taxonomy (NCBI): domain Eukaryota; kingdom Metazoa; phylum Chordata; class Mammalia; order Rodentia; family Platacanthomyidae; genus Typhlomys; species Typhlomys cinereus. The sequence goes on along the minus strand of JALPQD010000384.1, from coordinate 1,726,228 downwards.
AGGGAAGGAAGAAAGTTAAAAAGTCTCAAGATGGTCTTTTTAACAAGTGCTGATGTAGCTTGTCTAATATGCACAAGGTCTTAGCACAATTCATAACTAATAAGGACTGAAGGTAGCTGATTTCCCTTTATTTAAAATATCTTCACTACCTGATATGAAGGACACATGATTCATTCAGAATTGGCCCAAGGCTCCAAAGTCACTTTTCCTTAGTAAAGCAATGGCCCAAATTTATTTCTATTGCCTACAAAACACCTTGGCACCCTGTTCTACCTTCTTATTGTTTGCTCTGGGGTTTCCTAAGTTCTCCCTTCCAGGGCAGAAAATGCAGGCTGCCACCATTTCCACCTGGAGTTTTTGTACGGGATCTGGGACTTGAACCCAGGTCCTTTTGCTTGCTTGGAGGCAAAGCTTAATCCCTAGCCATCTCTCTAGCCCCAACATCTCACATGTGAAGAAAAGTTAACTAGGTTAACTAATTTCTCAGAATTTCCCAGAAAGCACCAGTGTCTAAAGCAAGCAGTGTTAGTGCACACCAGTATTACAGTACCTGGAAGGCTTACGAGTTTGAGGTCAGCCTGGACTGTGTAGGTAAAACTCTGTCTCAAAGCAAACAACATCATCATTATCACATGCACCTATCTATGGATACATTCATATGTTAGCATATATGAGACCCTGGGTTTGCCAACTGGTTGCTTCCAATACCAGGACCAAAAATACCACATACACATACATATATGCGCAGAAGCCTACCCGACTGTAAGAAAATCAACTCCTATGAAGCAAATTCAGGTTTGAAATATTTGGAGGCAGACCAACATCACCAACCATGTCCAGTTCCCAAGTACCGGGAACCATGGTCTGACACAGAAGAATGTAAAGTCAGACTTTTTTCCTTGTCATGGTTCTCTAAATAAGGCTAACAAATACTCACATAGCTTTATATCATATGTAACTAACTAAGAGGTGATTAAACTATATAGTAAGTTATGTGCAAGTAATATACCATTTTATAGAATGACTTTAGGATCCACCAGATTTTATTATCAGAGGGAAATTCTGGAACCAATCTCTCGTGGATATCCAAGGAGCACCTTCTCTGCTGTACAGGTAAATGAAAGGACACACGAAGATGTTGCCGCATATAACAGGCACTCACATAATACTTATACGTAGCAGGAGTGCTGGCAGTATGACGGTTATGGCAGCAATGGCGGTGATGATGACAGAGGTGACAAGGACCATGAAGATGAGAATTGTGAGGCGTGCTGGCAGATGATGGGCACGGAAAGAGCTCACCTGTGTCCTCTCCATACCAATCACTTTGAACATCCATCATGGAGTTCATGGCCACTGCTGCACTTTTCTGGCGGGACCTCCAAACTACGAGAAAAGTGACGGTCCCGTCATCTTTGTTCTGGACCGTACCATTGTGCAGGAGCGCCTCCAGGAACTGCTTCACATGGTAGTTACCATAAGCCAAGTCCACGGGCTGACCACTGGGCAGCCCTCCTCCACGTGGGCCAGGCTCAGCGGGGGCAGTGTACTGCTGCTGCAGCTGGTCCCCCACCTCCACCTCTACCTCAGTGGCATCAAATTCCACCTTGGGCTCCAGCCTTCTGGGCAGCTTGGAGAGGTCACTGTCGCAGGAGCCAGAGCCCTGCCCCCCTTTCACCACTAGCTCCAGAGGGTAACAGCCCCTGCAGTCACGCCGAGGGGACAGCCGTGTGCAGTCCACACTCCCTTCCGCCTCCACAGGGGAGGACACGAAGCTCTTGGTACCGCAGGATGTCCCCTCCTGGACAGAACCCGGGCTTTTTCCACCGTCTATCTGATGAGCTGCAGCTGCCGCCGCCGCGGCTGCTGCCACTGCCGCGGCCACCGCAGCCTCCTTCTCCATCTTGCGGCAAATGTCCAGAGAAGACCTGATGTACGTCTTGCAGAAGTTCACGACATCATTCATCTGCAGGTAGCTGGCTGCGGACATAACTTCAATCACATTCTCGCCACACAAATCCAGCTTCCCAGAGTACAGGAAATCCAAGATGGTAGAGAAGGCATCAGAGGTGACGATGTCCAGGGAGGCCGTGCTGTGCCGCCCACTGTCCTGGATGTAGTGGATGAGGAGGGCACGGAAGTAGCCGCTGTTGGCAAACAAAATGTTCCTGTGGGCCTTGAAGATGCGCCCTTCCACTATGATGCTGCAGTCACAGAAAAAGTCTCTCTTGCGCTGCTCGTTCAATTCCCCCAAGAGCTTGGCACAATAGGACTGCACCTCCATTTCTCCGCCAGCTGCTGTAGCTCTGCGTAGATTTTTATTTCAGTTAAAATTTCACAAATCCCAACCGAACAAATTAGCTGCTTTTTAGGCAAGCAGCCTGCATCTGAGCTACATCTCTGCCCTGAGACGTTTATTAAAACACGAATAATTCTAAAACGCCTAGTTCAATAGTGTCTTCATAATACGGGTTATTTTGAATCTAGGAAAACCTAGAGTGCACTGGAAACATAACTAAGTTGGTAAAGTGCTGGCTATACAAGCATGGGGATCTGAGATCAATCCCTAGCAGCTCCGTAAAAAGCGAGTATATGCCTGTACTCCCACCAACGGGAAGGAAGAGATTGGAAGCTCCCGCAGACTCATTAGTTAGCCAGTTAGTCTATTAGCCAAGCTCCAGGTTCAGTGAGAGACCCTATCTCAAAAAATATGGTGGAGAGTGATAGAGGAAGACAGCTGATGCTGACCTCTGACCTTCACAGGCACACACACTCACATGCACCTGCACACATGTGAACACATACAATCATGTACACACACGCACATTACACATACATTATCAGGTTTTCCAACTAAAGTATGAAAAAGAACAAAAGATAACTCTAGCTAATGTGAGCATGTGAGCACATTACTTAGTCTTTTACATGGATTCTTTCTACAATTTTTTAAAACCCTCTGCACGGTGCTACACGCCTGTAATCCCTACATTCAGGATGCTGAGGCAGAAGGATCACAAGACTTGAAGTTAACTTGGGACACAGAGTAAGACCCCCATCTCAAACAATAATAATCATAAGCGAATATTTAAAAATAAAAACTGCAAAAAAGTGAAAAATAAAAAATTAAAATTGTGCATAATCCTAGCACTTGGTAAGTAGAGGAGAGAATCAGGAGTCGAAGATCATCCTTAGCCATATAGACAGTTTGAGGCCATACTCGGCTGCATGAGACCATCATGTTTCTTTCTTTTTAAATTAATTTTAAAGAGAGAAAATAGGTGTGCACACATGACGCATGAGTGGATGTCAGATGACAACTTTTAGAAGTTCTCTCCTTCTACCATGTGGGCTTCAGGGAATCGAACACAAGCCACCAGATTTCCAAGTAAGCATCATGCTACCCACTGAGCCATCTGCAGCTGGAGACTCTGTTTCAAAAAACCAAAGATGTAAGAGATGTAGATCAAATGTTAGTTAGCAGGCCTGTCTAACATGTATGAAGCACTGGGTTCTGTTCCTAAACAGGGCATGGTGGCACATACTTGCCACCCCAGCAGGGATTAGAGGCAGAAAGATCAGGAATTCAAGGCCAATTTGTTACAGAGTGAGTTCAAGGCCAGTCTGGGATGTATGTCTAAATAAGTAAAGACATATGACCCACTAAAAGTATCAGGGAAGTTAAACGAGGGTCTGTTGTTGGCCTTCTTTGGTCCTATAGTGGGGGGGGGGCATCCCATAAAAAATTCAAATATTGGCTCTATTTTTCCAATGTAGAAACTGAAGGTAGGAACTGATCTAGCTACAACAGAGCCAGGACTCAAAACTGGGTCTGTTGGCCTCCAGTACCAACGTATCCTAGGCATTATGTTCTAATTTCTTCAAGATTCAAGTTATAGAAAGTACCTGAATCTAGAAAGTACAATTTAGTTTCCAGTGTCCCAACCCAGACATGAAGGCTCATAAGAACAGCCCCAGATCATACTTCCATCACCACTTTGTGAAGATAGTGGGTGGATCTCTGGATGGGTGAGTCCCACTCCGAAGGTTTGGTTGTTCTTTATAAAATTGGGGGGAGGGGGACTGTGAGTCCCTATGGGGGACCAAGGGTTCAGAAATCATCCTGGATTGCTTCTACCTCCTTTTTCTTTCACTCTGGGATTTCCCAGCCTCTACTCACCAGGGTCAGAAGTGCAGCCCACCACCATTGCTACCTGGTGATTTACATGGGATCTGGGATCTGAACCCAGGACCTTCAGCTTGCCGGGCAGAGTCTTAACCCCTGAGCCATTGCTCCAGCCCTGGTCTGGTACTCTTTCAGTCTTTGGTAGCATCATCCCTCCTGGCTCTTTGCTTTATATTTTGCATAGAGCTGATTCATCCACCTCAGGCTCTAGATATGTAGGATGCTGCGATCAATGCATCTTATTCTCTGATCATCAGTGATTGACTTGGAGATAGCACTGTGGCTTTGTCAGAGCCGATAAAAAGCAATGGAGCCTTCACTGGGCTTTAAAAGGAGCGCTGTGCACCGTGGGAATACAGAATTGTGAGAGATGTCACTGCCACATCACCAGAGGAAGCAGCCTAACAAAAATCTGGGAATACAATCTAAGCCTCAGCCCAGGCCGCGCCAAGCCAATTAAATCCCTTTTGGCTTTAGTTGGTCTGAGTTAGATGTTCCTGTGCTTGCTACTGAGAGAGAGTCCTAGTCTATGACCTATTACTCCACAATCTATTACTGCCCTGGCCCCTCTCTGTTGGTGGACTACAAGCTCTTTGAAGGCATAGGTATGTCTTACTAAATCTGATAGCCTCACAGTATGAGGCAGAGTGCTTTGGAATAAAACATGTTTTCTAAATTAAAAGGCACACTTCTTTTTTATTATTATTCTTAAAGATATAAGAAAATCAGTGTCCTGCCTCATTATTTTTTGCATGTGTGTGTGTATGTGTGTGTGCGTGTGCGTGTGCGTATGTGTGTACCAGAAGGAGCTGAGTGTGTTGCCTGTGCAGGTGTGAAGGGAATCATCCTGGATTGCTCTACCTCCTTATTGCTTTGTTCTGGGGTTTTCCAAGCCTTCCAAGGCTGGGATCACAAACTGCCTCCATTTTTGCCCAGCATTTTTACATGGGATTTGAGGATCTGAACTCAGGTCCTTTTGCTTTTGAGACAAAGGCTTTAACCCCTGGGCCATCTTCTCCACACTCCTTTTTTTAACTGCTAAGTAGAATACACATAAATCAATTTAAAAATCTGCCTGATAAGTGAGGAAGACAGAAGTGCTACCTCTCTCCAACCTCTCCCTCTACCTCCCATCAAACTACAACCATCTCTTTTACCTACTGACTCACGGAGCTCATAGACATTCTGACAACCAAGTACAGTCCGGCCCTCTAGAGCAGTGGACTATGCATCTGTGTACTCAGCCAACTGTGGAATGAAAATACTTGAGAGGAGAAAAGTTGTATCTGTGTTGATAATGTGCAAATATTCGCCTTTCACATTATTCCCTGAGTAATATAACAATAGTTTACACAGTACTTACATTGTATTAGGAATTAAGTGATCTGACTTGAAGTATCTGGGAAGCATGAAACCCTGGGTTGGTCCTCCAGCATCCCATACACTGGATATATGGCACGTGCCTGTAATTCAGCCCTCGGGAGTAGAGGAAGGAGGATCAGAAGTTTAAGGTCATGCTACATAGTGAGTTCAAGGACAGTCCATGCTTACAGGTGACGCTTTCTCAAAACAAAAACAAAACAAAAGTCTATCAGGGGATTATATGCAAATACTATTATTTTAACTAAGGGACTTGAGCATCTGGGGATCTGGGATCCTCTGGGATCCTGGAATGAATCCCCATAGAGACCCAAAGATACTGAGACTTGCCAATCACTACTAACAGCTCTAACCATTCCTCCTTTCCACACAGGGAGCATACTTCAACCAATCAGAGTCGAGGTACCCCTTGTCCTCTCTCAGGCCTATGCATTTACACAGAATGCACCCATGAAAGGTCCACTGTAGGGCTGGAGAGGTGCCTCAGGGGTTAAGCCTCCGCCTTGCAGGCAGAAGGTCCTGAGTTCGGATCCCAGATCCCACGTATAGATGCCAGGCGGAAGCGGGGGCGGCCTGCGCTTCTGGTCCTGGTAGGGCGGAGCCCGTGAATCCCGGGGCAGAAGGAGGTGGAGGCGTCCATGGTGGTTCCCGATTCGTCCGTGGTTCTGGACTCACACAGACACACACGTGCGCGCGCGCATACATACTCACACACGCACAATTGAATAAATAATAATTATAAAATTTAAAAAAAAAAAAAGAAAGGTCCACCATAGCCTTGTTAAATGTTACATCTACTTTATACATATTTATCACAAGTGAAAAACCTAAAAACTAGAAAACCAGTTAGGAAGGGAGGAAAAGAAGCCTCTGAAGGAAATAGATTGACAAATTTAAAAGCGAGTGCTAACAGAAGGGAAAAAATTAAAAAGAGAAAAGAAAGAAAGCAGATTTGGACATTCTTTCAAAATACCAGACTGATTCCATTAGCTAAGGGTATTAAGTGCTCCTACATCCTTGAAATGGCCTAAAGACATTACTAAATTATAGCTTAGGGCTACATGATAGGCCTAAGGCATCAGGAAGATGTCTATATTTTCATATTTATTTTAAACTAAAAAAAATTACATTATAATTTTAAGAATTTTCTCATCCAAAATAGTTAAAGTTGACATTTTGGTTCAAAAGAAAGAGAACCGTCATCTATCTGTAAAATTCTATTGTTCCCAAATAAATCAACCCTGAACGTTCCTACTGGCTTCGATGCTCTTCTCAACTCTTTCACTGACCCAGCCTTGTATTCTCAGTCTCACTGACTTTGGAACGGGCAGATGAGATGGCTCAGCTGGTAAGGCGCCTATGTGCAAACCTGGAGACCTGAGTTTGATCCTCAGAAACCCACATGGAGGAAGTAAAGAAGACCTCCACGGCACGGCATGCATATTCTCTCTCTCTCTAATAAATACAATTTTTTTAAAAGTAAGGAAAAAACAAGATCTAGAAAAATAAAATTTTTGTTTGCTTGTTTGTTTGTAACCCTGGCTGGCCTAGAACTCACTATTATATACTAGGTTGGCCTCTCGAGGGCTGAGATTACAGGAGTATGTCACCACAGTTAGTAAGATCAAGAAAATACTACAATGAGCACTACTTTTACTCTTCTTCAGAACTAAAAGGAAAAAAAAAAACACCTATAAATTGATAAAATCAAATGTTTCAATGTGCTAATACCTCATGTTGTTAGGGATAAAATTTAGATATTTTAAACTATTTTATTTATTTATGAGATAGAGTGAAAAAACACATGCATATATGCCATGCACACGGGTAGGAGTCAGAAGAAAACCTTCAGAAGTCAGTTCTCTTCTCTTGCCATGTGGACTTCCAGTAATTAAACTCACGTTGCTAGTTTTGTGAACAGGTGCCTTACCTGTTGAGCTATCTCTCCAGTCCTAGACATCTTTTAAAAAATGAGAGAGAGAGAATGAGAGAAGACATACACACTCATGCCTACAGGTCTACAGGTGAAGAACAGAAGACAACACTCAGAAGTCTGTTCTTTCCGGCCACTATGTGAGTTTCTGGAGATCAAATACAAGTTGTCAGGTTTGGGAGCAGACACCTTATCCACTGAGCTATCTCTCTAGTTCCTAGGCACCATTTTAAAGGACAGTTTGATAATATCAGAAGTTACAATGTAAGTCATATGTAGTGGCAATGTGCCTGTAGTACGAACTACTGGGAGGCTGAGGCAAAGAGACCGCTGAAAGTTAGGAGTTTCAGGCCAGGAACCTAAATAACAGCAAGACACCATTTCAACAACAGCAACAAAAACACGTGTACCTTTTCTTCGACAAGTTCATGGCTATAAATCTACATACTTCAAATAATAAATTCAAAGAGATATACTGCACCATCCTTTGTTTACCGTCTTGCTTTATTTTTAATATTTATAGATAATAATTATAGATTTATAGAGAGAGACATGCCATGACACAATTGTTGATACAAGAGGACAACTTTCAGAAGTCAGTTCTCTCCATCTACCATGGCGATCAAACTCAGGTTGGAGGTTTTGGAGCTAACACCTTACCCACAGATTCATCATGCCAACTCCATGAGTCTCACTTTATAATCCTGGCTGGCCTGCATCTCCTGTACAAACCTGGCTGGCCTTCAGCCAACACTGATCCTTCTGCCTTTGCCTCCCAAAGCTGGGATTACAGGGCTGCCGTGCCTGGCCGTACCACACTGTTGTAATGTCACAAAAGTAGAAACAACTTAAATGTCCATTGATAGGGAACAAGTGAAACGAGGTTACAATCAGTATGCACTATTTATCAGAATCAAAATGAAGTAATTGGCATCAGGCTCTAGCAAAAAAAAAAAAATCAAATAAAGCGGACAAGGCATAATAAGAGGATCTCATGTTTATTTCTGATAACAAGAACTATCGCAAAACATGGCCAGAACCCCAATCTTGCACAAAGGCGACTACAGCCTTTATACATACAACATTTCCTCCGGACAGTCACCCAACACCTGCCTGTTTTGTCTTAAACTGACATCACTCTCCTTGTTGATCCTTGTAGCCAAGGATTGTTGATACAAAATACCTTGTGCAAACAACCTCTTTTTTTTCTTTGAAATATTCCCTTTGGGCTAGTGAGATGGCTCCACAAGTAACATCTCAAGTAAAGTCGTTTGCTGCACAAGTCTAATGATCTGAGTTTGAATCCCTGAACTGACCTAAAGGTGGCAGGAGAGAACCAAAGCGATAAAGTTGTCCTTTGACATCCACATATACCATGACACACATGCACCCTTATCTCTGTATCTCTCTCTTTCTGTCACACACATATACACATTCAAATAAATTAATAAAAGAAAAATTTTAAAGAATTTCTAAAAAAAATAAATTTTCCTTTGATTTGACCTCCTTGAATAGGCACATAATTTACAAAGGTACTTACATTCACAGTACTACATTACTTAATACTTAATTACTTAATCCAGAGAAACTGATCGTTATTCAGGTTGACACAATCATAAAGAATTTTCTGTTTTCAAAGGAAAATGTCATCAAGATATATTAGGAGGAAAAAAGAGATCCAAAACAAAACGGAACATGCATATGTGTTTATTTTTTACTTTTTACTCTGCCTATAGAACAATAGAACTGGCTGGTCTGGCATTTGGTTCTGATCTTCCCTCCTCTACCTCCCAAATGCTAGAGGACCACAGATGTGCTCTGTAATGCCTGTCCAGCCTATTCTTTCTGACGACCCTCTTCCAGTCCCTCCAACATGAGAAAATTACAAGCTACTCCTCGATTGTTAGAATCTACTAAGCGCTATTCTTTCTGAAGCATTATGCAAACTACTTTACAAGCACATTCATTTTAGCCACACACTAACCCAGTGCACTGCGTGTGTTCATTATTCAGAACAGGAAACAGGTTCAAAGAGATGCAGATCACAAGCGTCCACCGCAGGATTTGGAATCCATACTTAACTGATTCCTGGAGCCGACATCCTTCACCAATGTTACTGATCTCCCCAAACCCTCTAAAACACCATGTGATGATCGTGGGAAGTCACTCCTTTTTCAGACATGGGGAGAAGAGTTTTTGAGTGCACAAGTAGAATTGCATCGTTGGTTCTCCCGCTAAATTGCTTTCAAGACCGTGGAAACAATCCCGTCTAGAGATGACCTGCGGATCCCACTGGGACCAGGCACCGAGCATAGTGCCCGGCCTCAGAAGCTGGGAGCCCAAGGCCTGGGCCCTCTCGGGTGGCCTCCCACGGCCGAAGTGACCACCGTTGAGGTGGGAGCCGTCTCAGCTTGGTCCAGCCCTCGAATCGGGACATCTTGCACGATCAGATGAGTAGGCACCCCAGACTACCATCCGGACGTGGGTGAGCAACGCAAAGCCAAGGAGGGGTAGGGGCTCCTGGCCGCCCCTCCCCAAGCCGGAGAAAGCGGGCCCGTCACTGCGCGCGGCTTCGCGCAGCCGGGGTCCAGGGGGTTGCTAGGGCCCGGAGAGGCCACCCCGAAGGAGACTGGAGAAAAGAAAACCCTGCCGGCTACCCTCATCCATCCCAGTGCCGGCCTCCCCGGGATACTCCAAATTCCACCCCCAATCAAGGAAAGCCGCAGCGCGAACCCGCTCCTTCAGCACTCACCTGACTCCGGGTTCCAGTCGCGCGGCCAGCGAGCTGCGCGCAGCGCCACGCCCCCCTTTCATTCACCTGGAGCCCCCTCCGGTGAGAGGCAGGGCAGCTGGCCAATGGTGGAGGCTCCTGGGCTCGGGGAGGCGGGCCCTTCGGCCAGCAGGTCCGTCAGTGGCGCTGGCACCCCCTCCGGAGGATGCGCTCTGAAGGCGCCAGTGCTCACAGAGTGATGGGACTTGTGGTCTCAGCGCTCGCTTTTCGGGTAAAGATGTAGTGGACAAAACTACAAGTACCAAGATGCCAACAAGGATAAGGGCCAGAGCTTGCAGAAAGGACAATCTCGGTCTCGTTTTTTTGAGTCCCACTTGAGAGACCTGCCAAATATTAGTCCTTTTGTCCAGAAAGCCGAAGGCTGCCCAGAGACCAAGAGCTGTGACTTACCGGTCACCTAACAGAACTCCGGAAATGGTTTCCTCTACTCAACAGGTTTTTATCGCCCACCCTCAGTCTACTTTGGGCTGAATAGTGGGAACAAAAAATTAAAAAGACAACTGTCTTCCCCTCTTGGACTTTGGAGTTTATATGTGTTAGCAAATGGACATATGTGTTCTTAGACACTTATGAACTAGACCAGCCCTGTTATATCTTTCAAGAGCTTGTTTCTAGCAGAGGGAGGTTTATGCTTCTTAAGTCTTTCACAACAAAGTTCCCCCAAGGGGATGGTGTAACAGAAATTTATTTTCTCACAATTCTAAAAATCTGTACGATTGGTGCCTTCTGAGCACTGTAAAAGAAGGATCCATGCCAAGACCTCCCTCTTGGCTTGCGCATACCTGTCTGTGTGGAAGAAAAAAAATCTTTAAACAGACCCAAAGACAGAAATGTTTATGTCCTTGGGTTAGGATGACTAACAGCCTGGTGGTCAGCAGTTTTCAGAGTCCTAAAAACAACGGATGGCTAGAGACTGAAAAACATCTCCCCTCTCAAGGTCCCTATGAGAGGCCCAGATGCCAAACCATCCAGACATCCAGACTCAGATATCAGACCAAAGTTGGCTTCAGGAATCTTCCCCCTTTCTTTTTTTTTTTTTTTTTAATTTTTTTTATTATTATTTATTCAATTGTGTGCATATGCGTGCGTATGTGCGCGTGCGTGCGTGTCTGTGTGTGTGTGTCTGTGTGTTTGTAGAACCACGGACGAATTCACGAACCACCATGGACGCCTCCACCTCCTTCTGCCCTGGGATTCACAGGCTCCGCCCTACCAGGACCAGAAGCGCAGGCCGCCCCCGTTTGCATCTATACGTGGGATCTGGGATCTGAACTCAGGACCTTCCGCCTGCAAGGCGGAAGCTTAACCCCTGAGCCACCTCTCCAGCCAGAATCTTCCCCCTTTCAAGGTCTCGGAGACATGCAGATGTCGCTTGAGCCCACTCACCCCCTCCAATTCCCCTCTCAAGGTCTAGTATGTACAGCTATGCCTTTGTACTATTATTTTAACTAATATAGCCAATGATTCTGTAAACATGACGTAACCTCTCTGCGAGGAGGATATAAAAAGTGTATGCTTCTTGAGCTGGGGTTGTCTCTCCCTCTAGTGTATGGGGCGACCCCAGCATGCTGGAATAAAATCCTCTTGCTTTTGCATCGAACCTGTGTCTGTGAGTGTTCTGCGGAGGTCCACTTCCTGGGGGCTTTTGGGCTTCAGCCCTTTATGTCTAACATTTGGTTCCCTGACCGGGAACCAGTGTGCCCTCCCAGACCTCACTGGGACCCGAATCGGAGGTCCGCTGGAGCAGGTCTGTGTCTGTTTTGCTTTCTATTTGATGTGCTTACTTGGTTTATTGGTCTTATTTTGATGGACTTGTGTTCAATGTGTCTATGTTTGCCTTTTCTTGTTACAAAGTTAGATTCATTTGTGGAGTTCTGGAAAAACTCGGATCCGCCCTTTGTCTGAGGCTATCTGGTGCCTGGTTAGCGTTACTGGTTTGCCTGTCAAGGAAAGCTGTTTGTGAAGTCTCAGGGAGTCTCATTTGCATTTGAATTTGTGGAGACCCGAAAGGGGCTCATTTGTGGAGACCCGAAAGGGGTTCATTTGTGGAGCTCGTTTGTGGAGACCCGAAAGGGGCTCATTTGTGGAGCTCATTTGTGGAGACCTGAAAGGGGCTCATTTGTGGAGCTCGTTTGTGGAGACCCGAAAGGGGCTCATTTGTGGAGCTCATTTGTGGAGACCCGAGAGGGACTCGTTTTTTGGAGACCCAAGAGGCTGCAGGTCAGGAAGTTGGAGGATGCTCCGGATTCCATTTATGTAATAGGAACCGAAAGGATCCTTCTTCAGCCTGAGGCAGCCGGTACAAGGCCGTCAGCAGGAACTGCTGCGGTGACAGGATTGCGGCATTCTGGACCAGGACGCTTTTGTCTAATTTGTTTCATTGTGGGTATTACTATTGTCTTTATTGTGCTTGAACTGATGCCTTTTCTCTTCCCTGACTGATTTCAATATGGGACAGACTCTTTCCACCCCCCTATCTCTAACTCTAGATCATTGGACTGAAGTCAAGGCTAGAGGACACAATTTGTCTGTGGAAGTCAAGAAGGGAGAGTGGCAAACTTTCTGTCACTCAGAATGGCCTACCTTACAGAAAGGATGGCCCCCCGAAGGGTCCTTCTGTTTAGATAAGATTAATAAAGTAAAAGACAAAGTCTTCTGGAGCCCCGGTGCCCTACATACTTGTTTGGGAAGATCTAGTTCTCTCCCCCCCTCCGTGGGTTCGCCCATTTGTTTCTCTTGCAGGTCCCGCTACCATACTTGCAGTAAAAGAGAAAGACCAACAGCGGAAGGAGGTCCTGACCTCACCTGACACTGACCTACTGCTCATGGACCTCCCTCTGCTCTATCCCCCTGCGAGAAACCTCCCCCCACTTTGCCCCTGACAGAGGCAGCCTTGCCATCACCTTCAGCGCCTCCTTCTGGGCCATATGCTCCCCTGCTTGCCCACATAGGGGAAGGGGAATCAGGTCCCGCTTCAGGGACTCGTAGCAAACGCCCGGGGACCCCTCCGGAGTCCATGGCCCTCCCTTTACGGGCTTATGGAGCCCCAGACGAGCAAGGGCAACAGCCTCTACAGTATTGGCCTTTTTCCCCCCCGCAGACCTTTATAATTGGAAAACCCATAATCCCTCTTTTTCAGACAACCCCCAAGCCTTAACTGCCTTACTTGATTCTATCCTTTTCTCCCATCAACCCACCTGGGATGACTGCATGCTCTCTTCACCACTAAAGAGAGACAGCGTATCCTCCTAGAAGCCAGAAAGAATGTTCCAGGAGCAGATGGGAGGCCCTCACTCCTCCCTAATGATATAGATGCTGGATTCCCATTGACACACCCAAACTGAACCAGACTCTGATGGCAGGTCTCCGTGGGGCCGCACGGCGTCCCACCAATTTGGCCAAGGTAAGAGACGTAATACGGGGACAAGAGGAATCTCCATCAGCCTTCTTAGAGCGACTGATGGAGGCATTCCACCAATTTACCCCTTACAATCCCAGTGCAGATGAACATAAAGCAGCTGTGACAGTAGCCTTCATTGACCAGTCTACCAGAGATATTAAGAGGAAATTACAAAAATTAGAAGGATTACAGGACAAGTTGCTAAAAGATTTAGTACAGGTAGCAGAGAAGGTATACTACCAGAGAGAGACAGAAGAAGAGAAAAAGGAAAGAGAACGTAGAGAACAGGAGGAAAAAGAAAAACAGAGCAAAAGACGTCAGGACAGGAGGTTAACCAAAATCCTGACCGCAGTGGTAGAGAAAGGTCAAGGATCTAGGGAGAGAGCACCGGGCAACCAAAGAAAACCAGGGGACAGAGACAGATGTGCCTACTACAAGGAAAGAGGACACTGGGCGAAGGAATGTCCAAAGAACCCAAGGAACCACAAAGGCAAGGAAGGAGGCCCTAGGGTCTGAGTCCTTGCGCTGGGAGAAGATAGCAACTAGGAAGGACAGGGTTCGGACCCCCTCCCCGAGCCCAGGGTAACCATGATAGTGGAGGGGAAGCCTACTCAGTTCCTGGTAGATACCGGAGCTCAACATTCGGTTTTGCTACAAGATGATGGACCCCGACTAAACAAAAAGTCATGGGCACAAGGGGCCACGGGCAATGAACAATACTCATGGACTACTTGAAGAACGGTGGATCTCTGCGTGGGCCGGGTATCCCACTCATCCTTGGTCATCCCTGATTGCCCTTACCCACTCCTGGGCAGGGACCTACTCACCAAGGTGGGTGCCCAAATTCACTTCACCCCTGAGGGTACCACAATAAAGGATAGAAAGGGAAACCCCCTACAAATCTTGACTGTTAAAATAGAGGATGAATATCGTCTCTTTGAAACTCCGACCAGAGATACAAATAATCTAGATCGGTGGTTACAGGAATATCCACAGACTTGGGCCGAAACTGCAGGCATGGGAGAGGCAAAGAGTCAAGCCCCCATACATATAGAAATAAAGTCTCAGGCCACGCCCATCATGGTACAGTAATACCCCATGAGTCGAGAGGCCCAAGAAGGGATAAGACCCCACATCCTAAGACTACTAGACCTTGGAGTCCTCAGATGATATCAGTCTGAATGGAACACGCCTTTGCTGCCAATGTGTAAGCCTGGAACCAACGACTACCGGCCTGTACAGGATCTTCATGAGGTAAACAAAAGAGTGGCGGACATACACCCCACTGTGCCAAATCCTCACAACTTGTTAAGCTCTTTCCCTCCAGACAGGACATGGTACACGGTCCTCGACTTAAAGGATGCCTTCTTCTGCCTCCGACTGAGCCCTAAGAGCCAGCCCATCTTTGCCTTCGAATGGAGAGACCCGGAGTCAGGCATCTCGGGGCAGCTCACCTGGACTCCACTCCCACAAGACTCCCACAAGGGTTCAAAAATTCACCTACCATCTTTGATGAGGCATTGCATCGGGACCTCACCATGTTCAAGGACCTAAACCCCCAGGTAATTCTTCTTCAGTACGTTGGACGACCTGCTGCTGGCTGCCCCTGATGAACAGAACTGTATTAGAGGGACTCGGAGGTTACTCCAGGAACTCGGGGGTTTGGGATACCAGGCGTCCGCTAAGAAGGCACAGATCTGCAGAAAACAGGTCAGTTACCTGGGGTACCTATTAAAGGGGGGAAAACATTGGCTCTCAGAAGCTAGAAAACAGACTGTGTTCCACATCCCACCACCCCAAAGTGCTAAGCAAGTATGAGAATTCCTGGGAACGGCAGGTTTTTGCCGATTATGGATTTGCTGAAATGGCAGCCCCTTTATACGCCCTGACAAAGTCAGAGAGCTCCTTCCACTGGGGAGAAGATGAACAGATAGCATTTGATCAAATCCAAAAGGCCCTCATGTCCGCCCCAGCACTGGGACTACCAGATGTGGCCAAGCCCTTCCACCTGTATGTAGCAGAAAATAAGGAAATTGCCAAGGGGGTCCTGACACAACGGTTGGGGCCCTGGAAAAGACCGGTGGCGTACTTATCTAAGAGACTGGACTCTGTGGCTGCGGGATGGCCCACTTGCTTACAGATAGTGGCGACAGTGGCGGTCCTAGTCAGGGATGCTGATAAGCTGACACTTGGGCAAGAATTGACTGTATCAGCTCCCCATGCCCTCGAGAGCATCATCCGCCAACTGCCTGACAGGTGGCTCACTAATGCCCGCATGACTCATTACCAGACTCTGCTGTTAAACAATGACAGAATTACCTTCCCTTCAGCCACGGGACTCAATCCAGCCACCTTGCTGCCAGATCCTGATCTCGAGCCCCTGGTCCATGACTGTCAACAGGTATTAGCCGAAGCCCATGGATGGCGAAAGGACTTGACTGACCAGCCTTTGCTGGACGCAGAGGTAACCTGGTACACAGATGGGAGCAGCTTCCTGGAGGATGGAAAAAGGAGGGCCGGGGCGGCAGTGGTAGACAGCAAGAAGGTAATATGGGCTACAGCCTTGCCAGAAGGTACATCAGCCCAAAGAGCTGAATTGGTGGCATTGACCAGGGCTCTAGAGCTAGGAAAGGACAAGAAGATCAACATCTATACTGACAGCCGGTATGCCTTTGCCACCGCTCATGTACATGGGGCTATTTACCAACAACGAGGACTCCTCACTTCGGAAGGAAAAGAGATTAAGAACAAGACTGAGATTCTAGCCTTGTTCGGAGCTCTACTCTTGCTTACAAAAGTATCATACACTGCCTGGGACATCAGAAAGAGACTTCAGCAGTGACAAAAGGGAACAACATGGCAGACCGCGAGGCTAAACGTGTCGCCAGCGAAGCATCCACCATCCTCACTGTCACCGCCAACGAAGGCGACTTACAACCCCCACTCAAATATGAGGTTGAGGACCTGTCTTTAATAAAAGACTTAAACAGGACTTTTGATCATCAGAGGGGTGTCTGGAAAAACGCCCAAGGTAAGGTCATACTTCCCAGAGGGGAGGCAAAAGCCATGATAGATCAGATGCATAGGTGGACCCACTTAGGGTCAAAGAAACTGATGACCACTGTCTTAAACACTGAGTTCCATGTCCCAGGGCTGATTCGGTTAACTCAGCAGGTAGTGCAAAATTGTGTACCTTGCCAAAAAGTAAATGTAATTAAGAACCAGGTGGCTCCTGGCAAACGTCTATGAGGAGACAGACTGGGAACCCATTGGGAAGTAGACTTCGCTGAGATTCAACCAGCCAGATATGATAACAAATATCTCTTAGTATTCGTAGATACTTTCTCAGGATGGGTAGAGGCCTTCCCTACCAAGAAGGAAACGGCCACGGTGGTGGCAAAGAAGATTTTAGAAAAAGTCTTCCCACGGTTTAGCGTCCCTAAGGTAATTGGGTCTGACAACGGACCCACCTTTGTTGCCCAGGTAAGTCAGGGACTGGCCAGGTACCTGGGGATTGATTGGAAACTTCATTGTGCATATAGACCCCAGAGCTCAGGTCAGGTAGAAAGAATGAATAGGACTTTAAAAGAGACCTTAACCAAATTGTCCATGGAGACTGGCGGGTCAGACTGGGTGGTGCTCCTACCACTGGCACTCTTTAGGGCCAGAAATACTCCTTCTAAGTTTGGCCTCACTCCCTTCGAAATCCTACATGGGGCACCTGCCCGCCTGACGCTGCCGGGGCAGTCTATCAGTTCGGTACCCAGTAATAACAGTGACTTGTATGCTAGGTTAAAAGGACTACAGGCGGTGCAGAAAGAGATATGGACACAATTGGCTGACGCCTACGCGCCTGGTACACCAGAAACTGCTCACAAGTTTCAGGTTGGAGACTCTGTCTATGTCCAACGACACCGATCTCAAAACCTCGAGCCTCGGTGGAAGGGACCATACATCGTGCTCCTGACCATGCTGACTGCAGTCAAAGTGGAGGGGATCGCCGCCTGGATACACGCCTCCCACGTCAAGTCAATACGCCCGGAGGACTCCCAGACGACGTCCCAGTGGCACGTTCAGACAACCAAAAACCCGCTCAAACTCAAAATTATGAGGAAACCAGCCTTCAGGGACAATGAAGCCCCTATCGACAGTCTTGCTGGTACTATGTCTTAACTCCCTGAACATTGTCAGCCCCGATCCTCACCAACCCCGCAATCTAACCTGGCAAGTGATAAATGGGGCTAGAGATGTCATTTGGAGTCAGTCCAAAATTGCTACCCCTAATACCTGGTGGCCTGACCTCTTCCCTGATGTTTGTAAAATGGCAATGGGAGCTGGGGGATCATGGGACATAGAAGGACATATAGACCTAAACAAGGCCCCCTCAACTAATAACGGGCCTGGACCCTACCCGGGGCTAAATCCTTGGTGGGGGGTTGTAACTCCCAAATGCGTAGGAGCATGCTAAATACTCTCCCTTTTTATGTTTGCCCTGGATTTCACCGAGACAGGGCATGGAACTCAAAATGTGGGGGGAACGTAGATTTTTTTCTGTAAAAGTTGGAGTTGTGAAACAATGGGGGACACTTGGTAGAAGCCCAGCTCCAAATGGGATTACGTAAAGGTACGGGCAAATTACACCCACCACGAGGCAGGAAAAACAGGATGGTATTCCATAAATGAATATTCTGATTGATGTCTCCCCCTTCAAATTTCCTTCACTGAACCAGGTAAACAGGCACTAGGATGGTCTGCCCAAGGGTATACCTGGGGTCTCAGGTTTTACAAGGAAAGATATGATGATGGGTTAATATTCACTATGAGACTCAAAGTAGAAACTGTCTATTCCCCTATGGACCCTAATAAGATCCTCAATGGTCGCGGACCTCAGTTACAAGTCCAGCCCAAGTTTCCTCTCAAGCTCCCAACTCTACCTCCTCTGAGAACAACAAACATGGCCCTACTCGCCCCAACTATTCCCACAAGACCTCCTTCAAACTTCCATTTAATTGAACTGATTCAGGGAGCTTTTGCAGTTCTCAATGCTACCAATCCTGAGATTACTAAAAGTTGCTGGCTGTGCTATGACATAGCCACTCCTTATTATGAAGGTATAGCTTACTTAGTTTTCCCCAATGAAACAACTGATATAAATCAATGTAGATGGGGACAGAGAGAAACAAAGCTCCCCCTATCCTCAGTTACTGGTCAAGGATTATGCATAGGAAAGGTCCCTAGAACACACTCACACCTGTGCAACTCCACTTATTTCTCCACCTCTATAGATGGTAGTTCCTATTTGCTACCGCCACCGGAGTGTTGGTGGGCTTGTGCCTCGGGAATAACTGCCTGTGTCAACCTTAAAATCCTCAACAACACACAAGTTCCGGAATATTGTGTGTTAGTTCAGCTTGTTCCTCGACTCATCTATCACCCTTATAAAGAATTAAGAGATTACTGGGACTCAGATAAAACAATTTTAGCTAGGACAAGAAGAGATTTTGGAATAACCCTCTCAATTCTATTAAGGATGGGACTGGGAGCCGCTGGCACTGCTATAGGGTCATCAGCACTCGCTCTACAACACAAAGCCTATGGTGAACTTAGAATGGCCATAGATACAGACATTGAAAGACTAGAAGATGCCATCTCCAAACTAAAAGAATCTCTAACCTCACTTGCAGAGGTTGCTTTACAAAATAGGAGAGGCCTAGACCTTCTGTTTTTACAACAGGGGGGACTATGTGCAGCCCTTAAAGAGCAGTGCTGTTTCTACATAGACCACTCGGGGGCGATAGCTGACTCTATGGCCAAAGTCAGGGAAGGATTAGCCAAGTGAAAGTGTGAACGGGAATCGAGCCAGGGATGGTTCAAAAGCTGGTTCAATTCCTCTCCATAGCTAACCACTCTACTTTCTACTTTACTAGGGCCCCTAATTATACTTGTATTACTTCTTACATTTGGGCCCTACATTGTAAATCGCTTGCTTGCTTTTATTAGAGAACGCATTAACACAGTACAAATAATGGTATTAAGACAACAGTACCAACCTGTGCCTCAATTGGACCAGGAAACATCCTCCCAATTTTAACATTAAAATTCCACCAAAAGAAAAGGGAGGAATGTGGAAGAAAAGAAATCTTTAAACAGACCCAAAGACAGAAATGTTTATGTCCTTGGGTTAGGATGACTAACAGTCTGGTGGTCAGCAGTTTTCAGAGTCCTAAAAACAACGGATGGCTAGAGACTGAAAAACATCTCCCCTCTCAAGGTCCCTGTGAGAGGCCCAGATGCCAAACCATCCAGACATCCAGACTCAGATATCAGACCAAAGTTGGCTTCAGGAATCTTCCCCCTTTCAAGGTCTTGGAGACATGCAGATGTCACTTGAGCCCACTCACCCCCTCCAATTCCCCTGTCAAGGTCTAGTATGTACAGCTATGCCTTTGTACTATTATTTTAACTAATATAGCCAATGATTCTGTAAACATGACGTAACCTCCCTGCGAGGAGGATATAAAAAGTGTATGCTTCTTGAGCTCAGGACCCCCCCAGAACAGTCACGGACACAGGTTCAATGCAAAAGCAAGAGGATTTTATTCCAGCGTGCTGGGGTGGCCCCATACACAAGAGGGAGAGACAACCCTGAGCTCAAGAAGCATACACTTTTTATATCCTCTTTGCAGGGAGGTTACATCATGTTACAAAATAATTGGCTGTTATATTAGTAGTACAAAGGCATAGCTGTACATACTAGACCTTGACAGGGGAATTGGGGAGGGGGTGAGTATGTACTGAAGACATCTCTCTGAGACCTTGAAAGGGGGGAAGATTCCTGGAACCAACTTTGGTCTGATATCTGAGTCTGGATGGTTTGGCATCTGGCCCTCTCACAGGGACCTTGAGAGGGGAGGTGTTTTTCAGTCTCTAGCCACCTGTTATTTTCAGAACTCTGAAAACTGACCACCAAGCTCAAGGACATAAACATTTCTGTCTTTGGGTCTGTTTAAAAATTTCTTTTCTTCCACATTCCCCCCTTTTTCTTTTGGTGGAATTTTAATCTTAAAATTGGGAGGATGTTTCCTGGTCCAATTGAGGCACAGGTTGGTACTGTTGTCTTAATACCATTACTTGTACTGGGTTAATGCGTTCTCTAATAAAAGCAAGCATTTAATTTAAAATGCTATTTCATAATTTCTGCCTGTGTTGCAAACTTCCAAAAACTTCCCCCCCCATATTTTCTCTGGGAAGACTGGAGTCATTTTTTTTCAGCAGGAGTGTTCTTTTATGGTGATCCCAGCAGTGGTGGATGGCCTTTAGGAATTCCAAAGACCTTTAAAGACCTTGAGAGACCCATCCCAGCATGGTGTTCTAAAACTGCCTATTTCACCTCTAGCCTATTTGAGGATCCAGACTGCTCAGGGGATTAAGGGTCAACGATCGTTCTGACTGCTTCCTGCTGAAATAGGGCGTTGAGAGCGAGAGCAGCCTGGCATCCTCAATGAACCAAACAAGCTCAGTAATCTTACAGTGGGTACAAGCAAAAGTTAGTAAAGAAAATCATGTTTTGTTTTTTTGTTTGTTTGTTTGTTTGTTTGTTTTTTTATTCAACTGTGCGCATGTTCGTGTGTGTGTGTGTGTGTGTGTGTGTGTGTGTGTGTGTGTGTCTGTGTATGTGTAGAACCACGGATGAATTCGCGAACCACCATGGACGCCTCCACCTCCTTCTGCCCCGGGATTCACAGGCTCCGCCCTACCAGGACCGGAAACGCAGGCCGCCCCCTGCTTCCGCCTGGCGTCTATACGTGGGATCTGGGATCCGAACTCAGGACCTTCCGTCTGCAAGGTGGAGGCTTAACCCCTGAGCCACCTCTCCAGCCCCAAGAAAATCATGTTTTAGGGTGTAAAAGCTGATTCCATAAAACCTATCACAAGTCCTTTTAAGATGACACATGTAGGGGACATTATCTCCTGACATAGAAAGTTCTATAGGTCTGTAAGCATTATTTCGTCTTTAGGGCAAGACCATTCCTCAGATTTAAATGAAAAGCCAGCATAGATTTGTTGTCAGAACTAGTCTGCCTAACACCTGGAGTTTTGTTGTTTTTCCTGGTTTAACTCCTTAAGTTTATCATTGTATTTTTCCTCTGTCAAGCACTGAGTTTATAAGGCAAACTTTTAGGGTGAGGCAGAACTTATTAAACATGTCTGATTTCAGCTCTAGCTTATTGGCAAAGGGATGGGGCTTTTAACTTAGTAGTTACGTGATTAGCTGACAGCCAACAGTTTTGGCGTGCAGGGATTGGCCCCTCCCATTCCTGTCTGTCCATGAGCAGTTTGAATTGTATCCTGTTTTACCCACAACACCTGGGGACAGCCCATGGACCTCTAGGTAAGGGGAGGAACAGGGGATGGGCAACTCCAGCTGAGCAGAGACATTGTTCAGCTAGGCATGTGGGGCCATATTCTAAACTCCTAGCCTGTCTATAGTTAGAGCTAATGGCCACTCTGACTAGATCATATGAGAGCTCTACTGGGCCTCATAAGAAAACTATATACATGTGGAGAAACATACTTAAAGGTAACTAAAAAAAAACTAAAATTGTGTTCTAGGTCTCTTCATTACCCACCTATGTCTTTTAAGACTTTGGTGCGTCTAAAACCAGAACCATGTGATTGACTTTATAACAGTGCTATAATATTTTATTCTATTGAGCCTAAGTCTAGAATATTTGGGCATTCAGGCATGTAAACAAAGGAGTGCCAAAAAAACATTACTATTGAGTATGTAAGGAATCTCAGTAGTTACTTTGTAACTGGTGAGCCTGTCACTTCCCTGATCATTAACATTTTAGTAAAACCAAAGATTGACAAAAGCCTAGGAAGGAAGTTGAGCACTAAAATTTTGTGCTCCCTAGTCCATTAACATAGAAACAAAGAGGCTTCCCATTTGCCCACTAAACCCAAGGTTCTCATGAGATGCTCAACCTGGCATTTTGGGCTTTCACTGGTTATCAGAGGCAAACTCCTTTTCCATCAGAGGGAAGCTAGGGAGCTTCAGGCCATTTCATTGGTTCCCAACAGAGGGCTTGACCCCCGGGCCCTAGGGTTCAGGTGACAATCTTCCTCCAGTGGAAATTCCCATGTTTGGGACATAGGCCACATGAAAGCTTCCTGTGTTTGCAACCATCTCAAAGCGCCCAGTCTGGTCATATTTAAAGCATCTTTTCCATTTTTCCCCTGTCGGAAGGGGTCCTGGGTTGATCTGCTTGGGTGTTCCTGTTAGTAATCTATCTATTCCCTTAGGCAATGTCAAGTTCTGATTTCTCTGCTTCCTGGTCACCTGCCTTATTGTAAAGTTCTAGGACAAACAGAAACAAAGGATTCTACCTCCAAGACAGAAATGAAAGCTTCCTGACAGTGGACTATTTAATCACAGTGTGCCAACCTCTCCCTTGCAGATGAGGACGCTATCCTCTAGATGGGGGCCTATTTCCCCCTAACGGATGAGGACCCTGTCCTCCAGATGGGAGTTTGGCTGATGTGGAAGCTAGATGAAATTCCTGTTTCATCTTAGTCTCTCAAGGGCATTTCTATTGCGAGACAAAGCTTTTCCTGAGCTACTAGCTGGTACTTTTGGTACAAATCTTTATAGTCTCTTAACTTTCTGTCATTTGTTTGCCATTGTTTGTCTAGTTGGATGGTATTATAACTTAAAGATCTTCTTGGGGTTATCTCTTGTCTAAGATGTATACAGGACCTGTCCAAGAATATACAAGTTGACTCTCTTTTAGATTGGTAGGACTAAGCATTTATCTTTTTTTTTTTTTTTTCCCAATAATTCCTGGACACAGGAAGGGGAGATCTCTCTTTTGGCTTCAGTTTGGTGAACCTGGACTTGAGGACACATGGCTCAGTAGAGTTCTGCCAATCACTACATACGAAGTGTTGTCAGCAAAGGCATCCATTGGCCCTGCCCGTGGCATGATCGGGGGAGGCCAGCACTCCACCTGACACCACCAGAGCCCCACTCGATGACACTAAAAGGGGAGAGTCCATGGTCCACACATGCCTGAAGCTTCCTGTATTCCCTATGCTATTTAAACAGCATAGTCATTGTCTCAGACTTGAAGCACTTTCCTTCAGGGCAAACATTTCTAGGAATTCCCTTCCATTGACTAACAAGAGCTAAAGTCACATTGATCCCCACTGTACTACATAGACAAAGAGCTAGAGTCACATTGATCCCCACCATGCGATGCAGATAGACAAAGGTTGGGAATCCCTCCAGGAGAGATCGTTCAAGTATCAGTCTGGCCACACTTTTTGCAGAGTCATGGGTGATAACTTGGTCATAGTGGGTTCAGCTATTTTGTGACTTGCAACCGGATTCTAATCGGATCCCACCCTAGACCGTATGTTATCACCATGGAAACGAAGAACTGGCCCAATCGAATCTCGTGGCTTTAAGAGATCTTAGGGATCTCGAAGTGGGACTACAAACTCAAGCACAGAGGCGTGACAGGTTTCCCACCTCAGGCTGACATTCATTCACACATTCACACAGAGGTTAAAGACATTCCCTCCCCCATTTTAAAGTGCCCTTTTCTTCCCCTTTTGGGAGAAGCCTGCTCCAAAAGGTGAGCAGGGATTGGTTTAACAGCTGGCCTTGAGTCTGCTCCAAGCTCCAGCTGGGTCTCGGCTTCTCCTGTTGGTCTGATGCTGAGCAGAGCCCTGCTCTCTGGGAACCCATCTCCCAGGGAGCAGATGAGAGCCCTGCCAGGGCTGCTGCAGGTCCTAGTAACCAAATTCTTATTTAATCAAAACAAACAATTGAAATACATTTGAATACATGAAGCTTAATTCTTAATTTCTAATTTCTGAGGCTCAATTTTTTTTTTTATAATATGGAAGAAGCGTAATGCATGACATTTCTTTTAACCATAATCTCTAATTTTTAGTCTTCTTATAAACCTAACATTTCATAAACCTTCACAATATATTTTAACATTTTTAGTAACATAACTTATCCCATAAACCTTCTTTTAAACCTTCTGTACATCTAAGTACCATATATATTTTTTTCTCATATTTTTCTTTTTCTTACTTGATGGTTCCCTAATGTTTTCATATTAGATATCTTTTAAGAAATGTCCTATGAAAGAGGCAATAACAGTAGAACTCATCTTAAAAACATTATATCCAAATTAAGTTAGCAAGATTGTAGCAGAACACAGGCATACACCTGGAATTAGAAAGCAGGAGAATGGAGAAATTCCAATGAATTTCCCAGAGATCAGTTTTTCTTTCTGGTTGCTAGATATATTGGTATTACACATGGGAAAACAAACTTTTAAAGGAATTACAAAAGTGATGCTATCAGATCCTAGGTAAAAACACAATACCATCTTTTGTGAAGCTTCATAAAAATCAAGATAAAACAAAATATTTTAGTCAGTACGTACTCAGGCCTTTTATGTTATCAAAATGATTCATTCTTAAGTGTGCACGTGCATTTAAATTGAGCATGCTAAATAATAAACAAAATCAAAAACCAAAATGGGATTATAAGCACACAATAATTTGAAGTGGCCATAGCTTTGTTATTTTGAAATATAAAACACACATATTATGGGAAATCCAGATAACTAAACAAGTCAAAACATTTAAAGTAACTCTTAAAATGAGATCATCATAGACACAGCACAAAAAATGACAGACAGTTCTTCTGGCCTCTCCAGTACAGAGGGGCAGAGGCTTTCTTTCCTTAATTGTTTTAGAAATTAAAATAGAGGTGTTATTAGGTAAATTAAAAAGAAGACAGTTTAAAACACACATCTGCTGGCCTTGAAAGTGAGCCATTCATCAGAACGGGGAGTGATGAATTTTTTTTTCTTAATTTCAACACTTAGATTGTCTAGATGGAAGGACCCCTCAGGAGGCCATCCGGCCTGGAAGGCTGGCCACTCTGAGCGGCAGAAAACCTGCCACTTTCCTGACAAATTCTGTCTTCTAGCCTTAACTTCAGTCCAGTGATTTAGAGTCAGAGATAGGGGTAGAAATAGTCTGTCCCATATTGAAATCAGTCGGGAAGGAGGAGAGGCATCAGTCCAATACCAAGTACAATGAAGACGA
This sequence comes from Typhlomys cinereus, assembly GCA_023101885.1. NCBI lineage: Eukaryota > Metazoa > Chordata > Mammalia > Rodentia > Platacanthomyidae > Typhlomys > Typhlomys cinereus. Next base: position 1,700,406 of record JALPQD010000384.1, on the reverse strand, counting down.
AACCCATAAGGAAACAAATGAGACAAAGATGTCCTGATCGAGAATGCCACAGCCCTGTCACGGCAGCAATTCCAAGTGGCGGTGTCAGGCTGGCCGCCTCAAGTGGAGAAGGACCCTCACGGCTCCTTTCTCCCAAACAGAATCTGGAGCGTCCTCCAGCTTCCTGACCTGCAGCGTCTGGGCACGTCTGCCCACTGCTATGGTCGACACAAATGAGCCCCTTTCGGGTCTCCACAGATGAGCTCTACAAATGAGCTCCACAAATGAGCCCCTTTCGGGTCTCCACAAATGAGCTCCACAAATGAGCCCCTTTCGGGTCTCCACAAATGAGCTCCACAAATGAGCCCTTTTTGGGTCTCCACAAATTCAAATGCAAATGAGTCTCCCAGACACTCCACAAAAAGCTCTCGGTGACAGGCCAGGCAAACTGTTACAAACCAACAAAACTAACCAGGCACCAGACAGCCTCAGACAAAGGGCGGATCCTCACGGACCCTACTTCTCAAATGAGTTTTTCCAGAACTCCACAAATGAACCTAACTGCTTGTAACAAGAAAAGGCAAACATAGACACACTGAACACAAGTCAAATAGAAGAAGAAACAGACCAAGTAAACACTCCAAACAGAAAATAAAACAGACACAGACCTCGATTGGACCTCTGATCCCGGTCCCAGTGAGGTATGGGAGGGCGCACTGCTTCTGGGTCAGAGAACCAAATGTTAGACCTAAAGAGCCGAAGGCCAAAGGCCCCCAGGAAGTGGACCCCGCAGAACACTCACGGACACAGGTTTGATGCAAAACCAAGAGGATTTTATTCCAGCGTGGGGTCGCCCCATACACGAGAGGGAGAGACGACCCCGAGCTCAAGAAGCATACACTTTTTATATCCTCTTTGAAGGGAGGTTATGTCATGCTACAAAATAATTGGCTATTATATTAGTTAGTACAAAGGCATAGCTGTACATACTAGACCTTGAGAGGGGAATTGGGGAGGGGGTGAGTATGTACTGAAGACATCTCTCCGAGACCTTGAAAGGGGGGAAGATTCCTGGAACCAACTTTGGTCTGATATCTGAGTCTGGATGGTTTGGCATCTGGCCCTCTCACAGGGACCTTGAGAGGGGAGGTGTTTTTCAGTCTCTAGCCACCTGTTGTTTTCAGAACTCTGAAAACTGACCACCAAGCTCAAGGACATAAACATTTCTGTCTTTGGGTCTGTTTAAAAATTTCTTTTCTTCCACAGTGTCCCGTTGTGCAAATCTCTCCTTTTCATACGGGATACCAGTCCTACTGGATTAGGGGTTACCTTTCATCCTGTGTGAATTCATCTTTAACTGCAACTCCAATGATTCTATTTCCAAGTCACATCCTGAGGTACTAGGGGATAGAATTCAGCACAAGAATTTTGGTAGAGACATAATTCAGACATGACAGGAAGAGATGGGCAATAATTAAATAGACTACTAAAATGCAGTTGACATGCATGACAAGTAAAAACAGACAACAAATAAGAGAAATTCAATGGCAGGCCAGCAGGATGGCTCAGCAAGTAAAGGCGCTTGCCGTGTAAGCCTGACAGCCTGAGTTCAATCCCCAGAACCTATGTATCAAAATTTGAATGTGAGTTGCTCCTCACAAGCTCATATTTTTGAATCCTTTGCTGATGGTGGTGATTGTTGCAGTTAGCCCGCATGTTGCAAATAAATTCATGACAAAATGCCTTCAGGGGGAACAAAGAGTTTCATTCTTTCTTAGGATTATCTGGTTAGACAAGAACATTCCCAGCAGAGGAAGCATTAGTATCAAGGTTCTGAAACAGACTGGAACTTGTCTAAGAAACAAGGTGTCACAGTTATACACAAAGGTCAACTTGACAGTTGAAGGCTCAGAGCTCCTGGCACATTTGTAAAGAACTGGTAACTAAATTAAGCCTGCAGCAAATCTGTAGGAGATTGTTGACTGATAGGGAGGCCCAGCCCAGGGTGGATGGGGCTAGTCTCTGAGCAGGTGAATAAGATGGAGGGAGCTGGTTAAGGAGGTGGGTATCCTTTAGTATACTTGACCAGACATGCTGGTCTGGAAAGTAAGGATTATCCCTCTTTTGGCATTCCTGTGGATAATGGATATGGTGTGGCCAGTTCCCTCAGCCTCTGGTGTTGGTGTGGACTTGCCTGCCAAGCTTGCTTAAGAACTCTAACCAGACAAATGTAACAGAGAATAAAATCCCTTGTTCACTTAGACAATTTGATCGTGAATTCATCTGCAACATGCAAACTGTGACACAGGGAGATGCCACTGGGGTGAAAGGATGAATAACAGATGGTCCAGCTTCTTGGACATGCAACTTTCCAGATTCCCAGCCTGAGAAAATCTGTGTGAGTTCATGTGTGCACCAGAGGATGGGCCCAGCCCATGTACAAATGCATGCGTAGGTCAGAGAATGTGATGGTTACTATTAATGGTCAACCTAACACCTAAGAGGCAGATCCCAGGGCTGAGCTAAAAAGGATTTTCTAGATTGAAGTTGGGCATGGCTGGGAGATGGCTCAGGGATTAAGACTTGCCTCACAAGCAGACGGTCCTGAGTTTGGATCCCAGGTCCCACAAAAAATGCCAGGCGGAAATGGCAGCAGCCTGCACTTCTGGCCCTAGTAGGCACAGCGTAGGAAATCCCACTGCAAAGCAAAAAGAGGTAGAAACAATTCAGGATGATTCCTGAATCATCCTTGGTCCCCCCACAGGGACGCACAGTGCCCTCTAAGACACACACACACACACACACATATGCAAAATAAGTAAGAAAAAAAATAAAGTTTGGCATGCCTATAAGAAATTGTCATGAATACATAAATGATGTGAGAAGACTCAGCCAATTGTGGGAAGGACCATTCCCTAGGTAGGTGGCCTAGGACTAATGGAAGATGAATCGAGCTTAGGCAGCTAAGCAATTACTTGTCTCGGCTTCTGATGCCGTGAGTCTCCTGCCATGATGGACTATGACCTGGAATTTCAATCTGAGTAAAACTCCTTTCTCCCCTAATTTGTTTGAGTCAGTTGTCATACCAGTTAGCTAACGGGTCAACTTGACAATTGAGTGTATCTACTTAGGAAGAATTATTTAAATTAAGGCAAGCCCAGCAAACCCATGGGAGATTATCTAATTGATGCTGAAAGATCCAGCCTATAGAGGGTGGGACCATTCCTGGGTAGGAGGATAGGCGGAGAGAGCTGGTTCAATATTGTGACCTACAGATATATGGGTATGACAAAGAAGAAAGCATATTCCTCTCTCAGCAATTCCTACGGATATGGTAAGGCAGCTTCTCTGACTCCTGATGTTAGAACAAACCTTGTCATGCTGATGAAGTATAGCCAAGAATTATAAGCAAGAATAAACTCCCGTTCCTCCTAAATATTTGGATCCTGTAGTCACATCAACAAGAGGAGTAACTGCAACAGGTGTATTTCTCCTTGTTGTTTGCAGTGATTAGTAAAGAAAACCAAAAGATCAACCACTGTCATAGCTAGATGCAGGTATCAATGTGGCAATTGAAGGCTGGAGCTCTGGGCACAGTTGTGAAGAATTGGTAGTTGAGTTGAGGCCAGAACAAGCCTGCAAGAGCTTATCTGATTGATGGAGAGAGCCCGACCTATGGTGGGCTGGACTAAGTCAAACTCACATTGTTTTTTCTTCAAATTCCCAAGTGGGGAGAACATAGGCATGTGCTGCAGTGCTCAGCAATTTAGGATGTGTTTTGAAGCATGTCAAAAAAATTAAACAACTGGAGTTGAGATGTGTAGCTTAATGGTAGAGTCCCCAGTGAGGTCCTGGGTTCAATTCCCAGCACATGCTTCCCCTCCCCCCCCCAAAATGTAGCAGGATTGGAGAGATGTCTCAGGAGTTAAACCCTTTGCCTCACAAGCAGAGGGTCCTGAGTTCAGATCCCAGATCCCATGTAAAAATATCAGGAGGAAAGAGCAGCAAGCCTGTATTTCTGGCCCTGGAAGGCAGAGCCTGGGAAACTCCAGAACAAAGCAAAGAGGAGGCAGAACAATCTAGGGTGATTCCCAAAGTCATCCTTGGGCCTCGATGGTCACACACAATGCCCTCTGATACACACACACACACACACACACACACACACAAACACACAAATAAAATAATAAAAAATGTAATGACACATTTTAAAATCCCAAACTACAATTCACTCTAAAGATAACATTAATTTTAGGAAGTGGGGCTGGAGAGATGGCTCTGAGGTGAAGACTCTTGTCTCACAAGCAGAAGATCCCAGGTCCTATGTAAAAATGCCAGACAGAAACAACAACAGCCTGCATTTCCAGCTCTGGTGGGAAATCCTAGAAGGGCACAAGAGAGAGGTAGAAGCAATCCAGGATGATTCCTGAAGTCACCCTTGGTCCCCCACAGGGACGACAGCAACACACAATGCCCTCAGACACACACAATAAATAAATAAATAAATAAATAAATAAATAAATAAATAAATAAATAAATAAATAAATAAATAAGTAAATAAGTAAATAAGTAAATAAGTAAATAAATAAGCAAGCAAGCAAGCAAAAAAACAAACAAAAATAATTTTAGGCCCTTTTTTTTCTGCTATGCTCTGCCCACAGGGCTGGAAGTTCAGGCCTCCACAGGACCCCAGATGTGGAGTACTATGAGGAACTAGGGTGTTCTCGAGAACTCATGGACTCCAGGCATGGTGTGCCATAAGGGGCAAGTGCCAAAGATGGCTGCCAAAGTCAGGTATATTTACACACTTAGCCAAAGGGGAGTAAAATGGCTTTTCCTCATTGGTTAGCTCATGCTGAGGCCCAACTCAATTGATCGTGTGCCCTCTTCAAGGTAGGGTTTATTTGTAATGCAGAACTAATCTCCATATCCTTTCATAAGCAAAGGGTTGGGGGAAGTTAACCACTTTATCTCTGTGGAGGATTGGAGTCAGTTCCTCCCTAGCAGTAAGGGGTATTCCTTCAGGGTAATCCCAGCAGTGGGGGATGGCTTCTCAAGGAATCCATATCCATGAGTTTTTTTTCTTTTTCTCCTCTAATAAACTCTGCTTTAATCCTCTATGCATGTTCTGGGTCTAATCTTTGACTTTCAGAGCACAAGAACCTGGAGACATAAAAACCTCTCCTGAAACAAAGTGGTCACTAAAGTTTGAGATGTGCTTAAAAAAGCCAAATTGATGGAAAGGATTTATTTTTTTAAATGTCTCCAACTTCTTGTATTCAGGAATCAAAGATTGGAGCTTTTAGTATTCTACATCAGCTTGGTCTGTTCATATTGGGCTTCAGCCCAGTTGATCTTTTTTTTTTTTTTTTTTTATTCAATTGTGCGTGTATGCATGTGTGCACATGTGCATGTAGTGTATGTATATGTGTGTGTGTGTGTGTGTGTGTGTAGAACCACGGACGAATTCGGGAACCACCATGGACGCCTCCACCTCCTCCTTGTTTACTCTGCGCGGGGATTCACAGGCTCCGCCCTACCAGGATCAGAAACGCAGACCACTCCCGCTTCCGCCCAGCCTCTATATGTGGGGTCTAGGATCTGAACTCAGGACCTTCCGCCTGCAAGGCAGAGGCTTAACCCCTGAGCCACCTCTCCAGCCCAGCCCAGTTGATCTTGTGGCCAACTTCTTAGTCAAGATTATCTGCAATGGAGAGCTAATTTCCATATCCGTTCATAAACAGAATTGGGGGGAGTTGGCTACTTTATCTCTGTGAAGATTAGAGTCAGTTCTTCAAGGGTGTGTTTCTTCATGATACTCCAGCAGTGGGGATGACCTTCAGAGACCCTCCCAGCATGGCCTTTCTACTTTGTCTAAATTGCCTAACAAAATTTTCTCTCTCTCTTTACCAGACCTGCATAATGGGTGACATACCAACATGCCCCCATAAACTAGCAAGGATCCCAGGAGAAATAATTACAAGCAGTAGGAACCTCAGGGGCTAAGGCCACACAGATGAAGGGGAGTGCTTCAATGGGTCTGCCCAAGGAAGGGCCACTTGGTCTGCCACAGAGGCCTGAACCCCCACGAGAGCATTTGATCCAGAGAGAACCCTGAGGCCCAAAGAAGCAGACAGACAGGAGAGTGGAAGAGAGGGAGATGGATTCACGAAGGGAAGGGAGGGAGCAAAGAGGAGAAGGGAAGAAGGGAGGAGAAAGAGGGAGGCAGAGATAAGTAGTGAATATGCTTGTAAGAAACTGTTGTAGGTTGGGGTTGCTGAGAGATTCACCACTGACCAAGAGTTAAAAGTTAAACAAAGGAAGAAGTTTTTATTGGAAGAAGGCTGCTACACCAGGACTCACTGAGACAGTGGGTCCATTGAATGTGAAGCCCGGGCTGTAATTCCACAGAGTATTTAAAGACAAAAAGATGGGACCAAGGACAAAGGCAAGGAAGGGGGAGCATTAGCATTTTACCATTTTATCTTTGTCAGCACATATACTTCTTGCAGATCCCATATATCTTAAGCCTGACATTAAATTTTTTTTAATTTTTTTATTATTATTATTTATTCAACTGTGTGCATATGTGTGTGTACGTGTGCTGCGTGTGTGTGTATGTGCGCGCGCGTGTGTGTCTGTGTGTGTGTGTGTGTGTCTGTGTATGTGTAGAACCACGGACGAATTCGCGAACCACCATGGACGCCTCCACCTCCTTCTGCCCCGGGATTCACAGGCTCCGCCCTACCAGGACCAGAAGCGCAGGCCGCCCCCGCTTCTGCCTGGCGTCTATACGTGGGATCTGGGATCCGAACTCAGGAGCTTCCGCCTGCAAGGCGGAGGCTTAACCCCTGAGCCACCTCTCCAGCCCCTGACATTAAATTTTGACCAAGAGTCATTCCAGAAAATTGGACGAAGAGAGAGGAAATTCCAGAAAACTGGAGGGGGGGGGCAGGGACATCTGTAACCTCCTGTAGGTGGCGGCCTGTCGGCTACTTTCTAACTAAAGAGCTTCCCATTTCTGTTTTCTATAGGTATGTAAATTTTCCTTCTATATTCCCTTCCACAAAACTAGGAAAAAATAAATTTAAAAATTATTTTAAAAAACTTTTCTCTCTCTCTCATTGACTTGGACTGCTTAACACAGCTGTGGTCCTTTACTTAAACCTAAACTCATGTCAGGACCCTGGAGATGGACTTGGGAGGTGTTGCTGGATCTCCTTGCCTTGCTTCCCAATGTGACTGTCAAATAAATTATTCTGCTTTTCACTATTAATTTGACTCTTTTAATTGATTACAAAACCTGGTTTGTTGGGGGCACAGGCTGTGACCCTAAGTCATCTTATTAATAGACATCATACAAGCCAGTGTGATATAGCTCAGTGGGGAGGTGACTGCTTGCAAACTTGGAGAGCTGAATTTAGTCTCTAGAAGTCCACAGGGTGCAGAGAAGTTCCCAAAAGTTGTCCTCTGACCTGTGCATCCTGACATGGATGTATAATCTCTCTTATCTTAATGAAGCATAAAAGCTCCCTCTCGAAAAATAAAGAAAAGATTTCTTAAAAAAGCAAACAGGAGGGGCTGGAGAGGTGGCTTAGGGGTAAAGCCTCTGCCTTGCAGGCGGAAGGTCCTGAGTTCGGGTCCTAGACCCCATGTATAGACGCCAGGCGGAAGCGGGGGCGGCCTGGGCTTCTGGTCCTGGTAGGGCGGAGCCTGTGAATCCCAGGGCAGAGTAAACAAGGAGGAAGTGGAGGCGTCCATGATGGTTCCCCGAATTCGTCCGTGGTTCTACACACACATACATACATATGCACCCACGCATACATGCACAATTGAATAAATAATAAATAATAATAAAAAAATTTAAAATAAAAAAAAGCAAACAGGAGTCAGAGTTAGCTGATCATCTACAAAGAAGAGATACAGAGGAGTGACCTAGGAACAAAGAACTGTGCCTGAGATCAGCACATGGCTCGTTCTTAGGATTCCAGGCACACAGGTCACAGGAGGAATCCAGGCCAGCCTGAGCCACAGAGTGAGATCTGGTCTCAATAAACCAAACCAAGTGCCCAGGGGCCTGAACCCCCACTAGAGGAGACAATCCAGAGGGAACCCTGGGGCTCAAAGAAGGAGACAGGCAGGAGGGTGGGAAAGGAAGAAGGGACACAGGGGGAAGGAGGAAGGCAGAGAGAAGTACTCAATATGCTTGTAAAACTTGGAAAAATAAAAATATATTAATAATAAATTAATTAACTAATTAAACCAAGCCCAAAACAAAATGAAACTAAACAAAAGCATCCTATCGGGTCCAGAACAGGTAGGAATCTTATACGCCCCCCCACCCCCAAACTCTTTCTCTTTCAAAGTCACGTGGGATCCCTCTGTAGTCTGTGTCCAGGTTCTTGTGTTTCGGAGCTGAAGACTGAAACCAGAACATGTGTAAAGGATTAAGGCAGAGTTTATTTAAGGAGAGAAAAAAAATGTAACTCAGAGCGCTGGAGAACTCACGGACTCCAGGCCTGGAATCCATGAGGGTGAGAGAAAAGTCAGGTAGGAGCTCACTGACTCCAGACGCGGAGTCCCATGAGGGGGGCAAGGGCGGTCTAACGGCTGGCAGGATCAGGTGTGCACTTAGGCAGGCCTGGGGAAAATGGCTTACTCCTCATTGGTTAGCTCCAGTGTCCGCAAAGCTGATTGGAGCTTTCGGTCCCCTACATTTCATTGTTCTGCTCTTATGGGGTCCAACCCAGGGAACCTTGTGGCTGGTCTCATGGTGCAGCTGTTCCTTTTGAGGAACTTAGTTCATCTGGTGTGGAGAACTCCTCTCCATAGCCTTTATAAAAAGCTTGGGGGAAGTTGGCCACCTTATCTCTGTGGAGAATTAAAGCAGGGTATGTTCCTTCAGGGCAATCCCAGAAGTAGAGGATAACTTTCCAAGATTTGCAGAGATTGTCTCAGCATGTCTCTCCTCTGAAATTGCCTAAGAGGAATCTTTATCTTCCATTTTCTGCTCCCCAGACTTGGATGACAAACTGTTTCTATAACAGAGAATGGAGACAACAGAGACGGTCTGGGGCCTAGGTCCCCTTCTCAAGAAATGACTCCCAGCTTGACAAGAGAGCATGCACCAACACCAGGGCTGAGGGAATTGGCCACACCATCACCACATAATGGCTGAGAGATGGACAATCTTTATTTGCCAGACCAGCGTGTTTGGCCAAGTGTACAGAAGGATCTGCCTTCCTCAACCAGCTCTCAGTATTTTATTCACCTGTTCAGAGCCTAGTCCCACCCACCATAGGCTGGGCCTTCCCCATCAGCTAGACAGTCTCCTGCAGATGGGCTTAACCCAACTATTAATTCTCCACAAATGTGCCCAGAGCTCAAACCCTCAACCATCAAGTTGACACCTGTGCCTAATTATGACACCCTATCTTACAGTTAAATTTACATCATCTGTCTTTGCATTTTGTGTGTGTGTGTCTGTATATCCCTTTCTACATTTCTTTATGTGCCTGTCTGTCTGTCTCTCTTTCTGACTTTCTCTTATCCTCCTGTGTTGCAGTTCACTTGTATGGTTGCTGATAAATAACCATCAAATGGCTTAAGAGAACAAGGGATATATTTTCTTATGGTATTCCGGTTACGGTTTCATAGCCCAGCTTGAGGGAGAGCATTCACCAACATCAGGGCCAAGGGAACTGGCCACAACATCTCTACATAATGGCTGAGAGAGGGACAATCCTTACTTGCCAGACCAGCATGTCTGGCCAAGTGTACACAAGGATGCCGGCTCTCTCTATCAGCTCTCTGTATTTTATTCCAGGGCCTAATCCCACCCGCTATGGGCTGGGCCTTCCCCATCAGCTAGACAACCTCCTGCAGGTTTGCTCTGGGCTCTGCTCTCCACAAATGTGCCCACAGCTCAAACCCTCAACTTATAATTTACCTCTATCATTGCCCTCCTGGCTTCTAGCACATAGGCAAGGCTAGGTCACACAATATAGAACTTAATTAACCCTCCTCTCTGACAGCCCGAGTCAGAAACTCCCTTCGTCCTACAGAACTGAAGGGTCTTTCTCTTCTATCAGGACCCCATTGCAAAAATGTAAATGAATACGTTTTCATTCACCAGTTCAGGTTTCTTTAATTTCTCTGGAATTCATAGAAACTGAGGCACAAGAAATACGGACTGAAGTGACCAGTAATACTTTGAGTGTCTGAAAGCCGTACGTGGACTGAGTCGTATCAGGGAATACAAATTGGATGGAAGGAGACCTGTCTGTGTCCAGTGGACAAACCCAGATACTTTGAGCCAGGATAGAAAGAAGGAAAATTCAGGGGGTGCAAGAAGAGAAAGGAGCTCCTTACTCCAAGATCTAGTTGAAGCCTCTTACCAGCTAAGACTCAAAAATTCCAATATTAAGAACATTTGCAGTGAAGGTTGCTGAGACAGAGCCATTACTTCTTTTATATGGAGATATTTTCAAATAATGACATTAAAATAGCAATGTACCATGCTTGAGCACATGACCTTTGAGTCTGGTATTAGTCCTTTCCCAGAAGTAAGCTAGGAGTTTTCTGGGAATCTCACAAATAAGACTTAACTTTGTTTACAGTAAAAAAAAAAAAAAAAACTTTCCAAGGTAAGATAGACATCATTGCTAGTAATATTTCAATTCTGCTTTAAAAGTCACCCGTTTTCTTTCCAGCCAGCAAAATCTGTGTCTTCATTACCCCAAGCCCATTCTCCTCCTTCATACCAGCTTCTTGGGTTACATCTTCTAACAGCAACACATAAGACATTGTGGTTATATTTGGAATTGTAACAGGAACCTGAAAACCTGTAATTTAGATTCTGGACTTAATGTTCGTCATGCAATGACAAATCCAGAGGGAGAAATACAAGATTCTGTAGTGCCATAAAATCAAGGACTCGGATCTGGGCTCCCTTTGTCACTCTTTGGAGCTGTCCCTACCTTGTAGCTTTCATATTCAAGGTTCTCTGAAGGACACGGATGGCCATTGGATCTCCAGGCATTAAAGTCAAGTTTCAGAAAGGAAGAACATGCTTATAAATAAAGGGACAAAAGTTATATTCAAATGAGATAGCCCATATTTTAGATGAGTTTTCCTAGAAGCCCTACCTAGTCACCCCTCTTTCCATTGTCTGATCCAGAACCCAGCTGTATGGAAATTTCTATCTGCAAGAGAAGCTAAAGAAAGTAACTTATTTTCCCTGTCATAGTGCCATCCCCAACAAAACCAAGATTTTGCTAGTAAAAAGTAACATAAAGAATTAATATCAGATATTTGCTTCTAAGCATCTGAGTTTAGCATCTGAGTTTACCTCTCAGTTCTTAGATCAGACACCATGGTTCTTTTCACGGATGAGGAGAAGGCTGCTATCACCAGCACGTGGGCAAAGGTGAACTTTGAAAAGGCTGGAGGAGAAACCCTGGGAAGGCTCCTGATTGTCTACTCCTGAACACAGAGATTCTTTGACAGTTTTGGCAACCTGTCCTCTGCTACTGCCATCATGGCCAACCCCAAAGTTAAAGCCCATGGCAAGAAGGTACTGACCTCCTTTGGAGAAGCCGTGAAGAACATGGACAACCTCAAGGAGGTCTTTTCTCAGCTGAGCGAGCTGCACTGTGACAAGCTACACGTGGACCCAGAGAACTTCAAGATCCTGGGGAATGTGCTGGTGATCACTTTGTCTATACACCTGGGCAAGGAATTCACCCCAGAAGTGCAAGCTGCCTGGCAGAAGTTGGTGTCTGGTGTAGCTAAGGCTCTTGCCTATAAGAACCATTGAGCTCCTTTCCAGCTAACCAGCATATCTGTATATTCTATACCCCACCCTCTGCACCCAAATACCTACCTGACTGGATAGCACAGCTCCTGCCTAATAAAGTTCATTCAGTGGTCAAAAAAAAAAAAAAAAAAAAGAATTAATATCAATATGCATATCTTGGCTGGTGGGATCCGCACCTGTGCCTCCACAAGCTAGAGTATAAACTCCTAGCCCAAAGCAATTCGCTACACATCAGTGGGTTTGTTTAGAGAGAATATGAATAACACATCAAAACCATTTCATTTCTCCCATCAGCCATAAACAATCTCGAAAGTGAAATGAAGAAGCAATTCCAATGATGATCATACTTTAAAGAGTGACATGCCTAAGGATCGATTTAACTAAGATGGTGAAAGGTGTATATACTGAAGACAGTCAGACTGTGCTGAAATTAAAGCAGACCTAGACAGAAGAACACTTCATGTTTGTAGATTTTTTAAATTTTTTTATTATTTATTGTGTATTCAATTGTGCGTGTATGTGTGTGCACATGTGTGTATGTATGCGTGTGTGTAGAACCACGGACGAATTCGGGAACCACCATGGACGCCTCCATCTCCTGTTTACTCTGCCCTGGTTTTCACAGGCTCCGCCCTACCAGGACCAGAAACGCAGGCCGCTGCCGCTTCTGCCCGGTGTCTATACATGGGATCTAGGATCCGAACTCAGGACCTTCTGCCTGCAAGGCAGAGGCTTAACCCCTGAGCCACCTCTCCAGCCCCATGTTTATAGATTTTTAAGACTTAATGATGCAGGACAATCGGGACTGTCCCATCTGGGTCGCCAAATGATGCAGGGACAGGAATTGACCGTCCCAATGGTGCAGGGTTCTTGTGTTCCGGAGTCGAAGATTGAAACCAGAACACGTGTAGAGAATTAAAATAGAGTTTATTAGAGGAGAGAAAGAGAAAGGTTGGAACTTATGGACTCCACATGTGGAGTGCCATGAGGGGCAAGGATGCCCTGGAGAACTCATGGAGCCTAGGCATGGAGTCCAGGAGGAGCAAGGAACTCATGAGAAACAGGCACAAAACAGACTCCTGGCACTAATGCCGTGAGGGACTAAGGCCCTGGAGAGCTCATGAGAAGCAGGCAGTTGGAAAAGGAACTCACGGCACCTTGAGTACCAGGAGGGGCTAGGGCACCAAAGAGGGCTGCCAGGACCAGGTTATTTATACACCTAAACAAGCCCGGGAAACTGGCTTTTTCCCATTGGTTAACTCCCATTGGGGCCCAACCCACTTGCTCTTGGGCCCATGTGGGCTAGAGTTCAAGTTGTATAATATGGAGAGCTCATCTCTATAATCTCTTCATAGGCCATCTTATCTCTGGGAGGATTGGAGTCAGTTCTCCAGCAAGCATGTTCCTTCAGGGATAGTTCAGCAGTGGGAAATGACCTTCAGGAATTCCAAAGACCTTAAAAAACCTTGAAAGACCCATCCCAGCATGGCTGCTCTAATCCTGCCTCATTAACATTATTAAGATGAGAACTGAGTGTGGAGGTTCACACCTGCCACCCCAGCATTGAGGAGGCTGAGGCAGGAGGATCACTGTAAGTTTGAAGCAAATCTGGCTTCAGGAAATGTGGACTAGAGTCTGTTTCAAAACAAAACAAAAAATGAATCAATGGGACTGGAGAGATGGCTCAAGGGTTAAGCCTCTGCCTTGCAAGCCTAAGAATCTGAGTTCAGATTCCAGATCCCACCTATAAACACCAGGTGGAAATGGCAGTGGTCTGCACTTCTGGCCCTGGTGGGCAAAACCTGGGAAATCCCAGAGTGAAGCAAGAAGGAGGTAGAAGCAGTCCAGGATGATTCCCAAAGTCACCTTTGGCCCTCCACAGGGATAATGTGTGTGTGTCCGCACACACACACACACACACATAGAGTAAGTAAATAAATAAATAAATATTTTAAAACATTAAAAAAAAAAGAATGTTAGCTAATCCAGAGTCAGTTCAGATCAACTTTGAGAGGCTTTTCTCTCTAAATAATAAATGTAAACAATAAATCTCCTCTAAGCTTTTGAGGCAGGGTCCCTCTGGGCTCTGTACATGTCCAGGTTTTTGTGTTCAGGAGTCAAAGATTGAAACCAGAACATGAGTAGAGGATTAAGGTAGAGTTAATTAAAGGAGAGAAAGATTGGAACTCATCCGTGAGGGACAAAAGTGCTCCAGGCATGGAATCCATGAGGGCCTGGGAAAGAAGGAAAAGAACTCACAGGATTCCCCAGAGCACCACAAATAGGAAGTAGAGCAATCCAGGATGCTTCCTGGAGTCATCCTTGAGCATCCACAGCCGTATGCAGTGGCCTTTCTCTCTCTCTGTCTCTCTCTCTCTCTGTCTCTCTCTCTCACACACACAGACACAAATAAATAAAAAGAAAATAAATTAAAATTTTTTTAAATTTTTGAAAAATTATCCGTACTGTTGGAGAGGTAAAAAAATTCTCTTGTGGCCCTTAGCCAGAACCAAAGGCCAAGCCTAGCATATCTTAACAGGGCAAAAAGAGACAAAAAAAAAAAAAAAAAAGAAAGAAAGAAAAAACAGAGTGGTTCTATCCAAGGGAACAAAGATTGCAGGAATTTGCTATTTTGTCTAATGAAAAAGCAGGAACTATTTATAGAAGTGGATTTGGAGAGTACTTTACTCAGAAAAGCCTGAATATAATTAGATCAAAATGAGTTTATTGATTTGAGTGTACTTACTGGCAGTTCCGTATCCAAGGTGGTCCCTGTGACAGCTGCCAAGTATTGTTCCAGTGATTCTAAGTGTTGGTTTATGCAAGTCTGGATGTGGTAGTGGGCCATCGGTAATTTGTACAACAGTGGTACAAATTAGAGGAAGAAGTTAGAAGGTCTCCGGAGACAGGAATGATTTATTGAATCCGTATGTGCACCTTGCAGACCAACCCAAAGGTTATATTCTGAGACAGTACTCAGAATTCATCTCCATTCCTAAAACTAAAGGACAACTGATACGCAAAGTGCCAAAATCATTTAAAAGCTCATTACTGACCATCTTCTCTAAGACAGAGTAATTGGCAGATGGGTCTGGAATTGAAATGTCTCTGATTTCAAAGAGGATGGGAGGATTCTGGGTTGGTAGAAGCCAGATGGTATCAATTAGCTGTCAAATACAAACTGGGAGGACTTACCTACATGGAGCAGGGTGGACATGATGTCAGAATCTTTGGAAATAACTAACTGATCATGGACAGCTTTCTGAGTTCCCATTAATCTGTCTCTGTCTCTGTCTCTCTATCTCTCTCTCCAGCTGTGTCAGAGATCCAGAACAAGCGTCTTCTGCAATTGCTTCCCCCCTCCCCCCCCCCTTTTTTTTTTTTGAAACAGCCTCTTGCTGAGTCTGGAGTTCATCTCACTTGATTTGGCTGGACTGACTGGTCAGTAAGCCCCAAAGTTCTCTGCCTTACTAGCACTGCAATTACAGGTATAGACTCAGGGCGGGGAGGGGGGTGGGGTGGGCTTAGGCTGTAGCTCAAGGCAAACCATTTGCCTAGCATATGTAAGGCCTTAGGTTTGGATCCCCAGCATGGAAAAAAAAGGAGAAGAAGGAAGAGTGGAAGGGTTGGTTTTTCATTGAAATAGGAATATAGACTAATTACTTCTTATATTTTTCCTTCACAATGGCAAAAAACACACACATTTACTTGATAAAGTTTTGGGGGTTGCTCAAATATACTCTCCTTAAAAACACACACACACACACATCTGGACACCAGTTGCAACCGAAGACCACCATTTGATTACATTTATAAACACATTCTGTATGATTAGTATTTCTCTTCCTTCTTTAAGACTGCCTGTCTTTTTCACTGTCCTTACTGAATACATGGTATTATTATAGAAAGAGCTTGCATGTCTTAATAGTCTATGATGTATATAGTATGATCCTTATTTTATTTTTTATTAATGTATGCATGCGTGTGCACATTGTGTGTGTGTGTGTGTGTGTGTGTGTGTGTGTGTGTGTGTGTGTTTATCAAAGGCCATGGAGGCCTAAGAGTAACTTCAGAAATCACCCTGGATTGCTTCTACTTCCTCTTTGCTTTGCTCTGGGATTTCCCAGGCTCTGTCTTCCAGAGCTAGAAGTGCAGGCCGCTGAGGTTTCTGCCTGGCATTTTTATGTGGAGCTTGGGATCTGAACTCAGGTCCTTCTGCTTGTGTAGCAGAGTCTTAACCCCTAAGCCATCTCTCCAGATCAGGGGTTTTATTTTAATTCACATTCTTATGGAAATGAAGAACTTCATGACTTCTACTTTGTCTCTCTTACAATTAAAGTTTCTAGGGCTGGAGAGATGGCTCAGGGTCTGATAGACACATAGACACACACACACAAACATATAAAATTAAAAAAAAAAAAACATTAAAGTCTGTAGCCTGTGGCTGTGGCCTATGGCCAATTGGAATCCTGCTAGTAGTTTAACTATTTTGTTTTGTCTTGTTCTTGGGACAGAGTCTCGATGTATCCAAAATTAACCTTGAACTCACAAGTACATCCAGGCCTGGATGTAGAAGTTAAAGATTTAGCAACTGGCCTAGGAGAAAAGGAACATAATTTGAAATAAGTGCAAATATGTTCTCTTCCTTGCACCTCCCCTTTCTTTCTTTTTTTTTTTTTATTTCCACTCATACAAACCTAACAGGTATAACCGGTCCCCTCCTCCAGCCCCCCATCCCCCTGTGCCCCCCACTCCCCCCTTCTCTCCCCATCCCCCAGTGCCTCCCCCTCCCATCTCCGCACCTCCCCTTTCATTCCTGTTGTTTCTAGTGGTCCTTTAAGGAGATGGATTCCACTATTTGGTCATAACTACAGACTCCATCAATTTTAAGCTACAAATACATCACTGAATGTGCGGTTGGGAAAAATATGTGACACAGCAAGCTGTACATTGTGATACAGTTTTCTATCTTATTGATAAAATAAGTGTGAGTCATTTCAAGAGTATAGATGATACTGAAATGTACAAAAATAACCAAAGAGGGGCCAGAGAGATGACTCAAGGGTTAAGCTTCTACTTTGCAAGCAGAAGGACCTAAGTTAAGATCCCAGATCCCACATAAAAACACTAGGCAGAAATGACTGTAGCTTGAACTTTTGGCCCTGCAAGGCGGAACCTGGAAAACCCAGAGCAAAGCAGTAAGAATGTAGAACAAGCTAAAATAACTCCCTAAATCACTTTTGGGTCTCCACTGGCACATACAGTTCCCTCTTTCACCCCCATCCCCACTCGCACACATATATTACTGGCACCTACACAGGCCCACACAAAAATAAATAAATGAATAAGGAAAGGACTAGAGAGATGGTTCAGAGGGCAAGGTGCTTGCTGTACAAGCATGGGGACCTGAGTTCCATCCTTGGTACTCAAGCGGGGGGAAAAAAAAAACTGCTGTGGTGAGTGCCAGGGCCCACAACCAGCACTGGCTCTAGCTTCCTGGGGAAAAGGCTCAGTCTCAAACCATCTGTGAAACACAAGTGAGAGTGGTAGGAATTAATCAGGAAGCGTCAGAGGGATCTAGAAGATCATGATCCAAACTGAGTTTATTTGTAGCAAGCACTAGTATTTATCCCCAAACCAGGGAACACTGTATTTAATTATTTTTTACAGATATCAGTTAAGCACTGTTGCAGTCCGCCTGCATGGTTGCTGATAAATGACCATCACACAGCTTAAGGGAACAAGGAGTTTACTTTCTTATGATAGTCCGGTTACAATTCATAGTCCAGCTTGACAGGAGAGCATGCACCAACACCAGGGCTGAGGGAACTGGCCACCATAACGGCTGAGAGATGGACAATCCTTACTTGCCAGACCAGCATGTCTGGCCAAGTATACAGAAGGATGCCAACTCTCTCAACCAGCTCTCTCTGATTTATCCAGGGCCAAATCCCACCTACCATGGGCTGGGTCTTCCCCAGCAGCTAGACAATCTCCTTCAGGTTTGCTCTGGGCTTAACTCAACCATCAACTCTCTACAACTGTGCCCAGAGCTCAAACCCTCAAGAGTCAAGTTGACACCTGTGCTTAACTATGACACTCCACCCCTTGTCAACTTGACACAAAAGCAATAGCACTTTTAAACTGTAACCTTTCCTTGTCCCCACAGATGTTAAAATATAAATACATTCCATGGACAAATTTAAAATGTTCTCTCATTAAAACTTCAGTTCCAATATTTTAAAAGTTCAAAGTTTCTTAACCTTAAAATTCTTAAATCAGAATAAATTAAATACTTTAAAACAGATAAAACATTAAAACAGAAGGATCTTAATAAGAAAACATTAAAAAGAACAAAGTCCCCGCAAATCACCGCATCCTGTACTTCAATGTCCATCTTCTGTTGCTCATCACGTAGTCAAGGCGGCTCAAAGATTCTAAGCATTCCCAGTCCCTGTTTGCAGCTCGAAGTTGTAAGAGCAGAGTTCCTCTGAACCAGGCTGAATCTCCACCCGCAGTTGTCCTCAGCAGCAGTTCCACAGTTCTGGCATCTCAAACACAACTCTGGGTTCTCCTCTGCAGCTTTAAGCTTCACCATCTCTCGCAGGAACTCTATGCTTGCCACTTGGTGCCAAGCTTTTGCTGCTCTCCATGAACCCTTCAGTAGTACACGAAAACCATTATCACCTGAGGGACGCTGCCAGATTCCGAAGCAAGGTTGAAACGCAGCTTAGTCCACTGGAGCCACAGCTGCACCAACTTCAATGCGCTGACGCTGGAAAAGCCTCTCTTCTAGGCAACCAAACTTGCAAAGGGCAAGAAACAGCTTTAACTTGGGCTTTCGGCCCCTGAAGGAATCTGAGCTTCCAAACCACAAACTTGCCATATGGTGGTTTCCACGTCCTCCACTGTCTCAGTGGCAAGTCACTAGGTTTTCCTTCACTGATACTCATTTGTCTAACAGCCTACCCTTTGCACATCCAAACCTCCAAGGTTGCCAACACAGCTCTTCTCTGTCAAGCAAACCAGTCCATCATCCTTATATTCAGTTTTACCAAAGTCCTTGTTTCCCTCATCACAAACTGGGCCCAAACAATGTCTCTCAGCAATTGGCCCACTAAACGCTGAATTTATAAATCCACAAAGTGAAAATTCTCAAGCATTTTCAACTTTGTCCAGCGAAACCATTCAAAAGACACAAAATCCACATAGATTTATCAGCAACACCCCACTTCTGGTACCAAATTCTGTTGCAGTCCGCCTGCATGGTTGCTGATAAATGACCATCACACAGCTTAAGGGAACAAGGAGTTTACATTTTTATGATAGTCCAGTTACAATTCATAGTCCAGCTTGACAGGAGAGCACGCACCAACACCAGGGCTGAGGGAACTGGCCACCATAACGGCTGAGAGATGGACAATCCTTACTTGCCAGACCAGCATGTCTGGCCAAGTATACAGAAGGATGCCAACTCTCTCAACCAGCTCTCTCTGATTTATCGAGGGCCTAATGTGATATGGCTATTTCTAGTTGTCTTCAGAATTATGAAAAAGAGCAAAGAATCAGGCAGGAAGAAGCAAAAACTGTAAGATCTAATGATGAAAAATGCAATGGCAAACTTAAAGAGTTGAACCAGAAGAAGCAGAGAACAAAATGGCTATTAAATAGATTAGCTCCATTTGTAAATCAAAGCCTACTCTCAATTTGAACAATAGGAGAGGCCCTAGCTTGAGGGCAAGATCCTCAGAGAAGGCTCCCACCCATAAGAATGCAGAATGCAAATCCTTTTGGAAGAAATGAGCCAAAGGATGGAGTTCCAAAACAAGAATCCACTTCTTCCTAAAGCAACTGTCCAGGTGTGAAAGCTTTTTCCCAAGATCACCATAGAGAAGCGGAATCAGCTGTGATTCAAGGGGGCCAGTCTTGGCAAAGTCGTCTTCGTGGTTCTGGTTTTAGAGGCATCAAGCATGCAAGAGAGAGGAGATTATGGAGTCCTCCTCCAAGATTTCAAAAAATGATGGAAGCCAGGCAGCATGTAGCAGAAAGTCTGCAGTTTAGAGGCCCAAGAAGGGCAGCTTATGCTGTGGAGTTCAAGCCTGGTTTGCCATTAAGAAATAAAGATGTGGGGCTGGAGAGGTGGCTCTGGGGTTAAGCCTCTCTGCCTTGCAGGCGGAAGGTCTTGAGTTCAGATGTATAGACGCCGGGAGGAACCGGGGGCGGCCTGCGTTTCTGGTCCTGGTAGGGCGGAGCCTGTGAATCCCGGGGCAGAGTAAACGAGGAGGTGGAGGCGGTCCATGGTGGTTCTACATACACACATACACACATACACGCACGCGCACACATCCACAATTGAATAAAAATAATTTTTAAAAATTTTAAAAAAAGAAGTAAAGATGTTAGAGATGCCAGAGACAACATGGTACATCGCCCAAGGAGAGCTGTATACTCTGGGAGGATTCAGCCCAAGAGAATGACGTGTTCTATGGGCAGCTGCATTGGAGGGGATGGAACCAAAATCCTTTGGGACTGAGATGATTTCAACGAGAAGCTCACCTGTTGGACTTGGAGCTACAAGATTTGGAGTTTGTCCTGCTGGTTTTCAGTTTTCTAATGGACTGATCTTTCCTGAATATACCCCCATTCTTTCCTTATGAAATGGGAATGTTGGAAGTACGTAACTGTGTTTTGATTTTACAGGAGGTTTTGGACTTTGGGCTTTTGGACTGTGTTGGGACTATTAATGTAGTCTATGAAGACTTTTAAAGTTGGACTGAGTATGGTTTGCATAACGAGATGGCAATGAGCCTGTGGGGAGCCAGGGGTGGAATGTCATGGTTTGAAATGTGTCCCCCATAGTCTCATGTGTTTGGCAAGGTCATGGCACCTTGAAAGATGGACCCTTGCTGGAGGAAGGCAGTCACAAGGGGTGGGCCTTGAGGTGGATTAGTCCTACCCTACCTCCAGGAAAAGTCTGCTTTTGCAGCAAGCAGTCTTGCAGCTCTCAGCCTCCAAGATATCTGCAGTGACATAGCCTCCTCCACCTTTGGCCAGCCACGCTGCCTCTGCTTTGAGAGACTGTATTTCCTCTCTAGAACGGTAAACTGAAAAAAAATCTTCCTTTCTCCAGTAAGTTGCTTGACTTTGGGTGCTCTCTCTCACAGCAATAAATAAGAGTAACTGTTATAGTCACAGTGAATTTTGGAGCGCACATGTTGTTTCCAAGTAGTTAATTATAAACTGTGGTCAGGGTCTGTAATCCTGTAGCAATCTATGTTATTCTTTTGATCCACAGGTAATATGCCTCAGTGGTCTTAAGACAATCAAGGGAGAAAGATACAGGAAAGTACCTTGGACCAGAACAAGTCCTGAGTCGGGTCATGGGCCTGAGCTCAGTCACTGAGCAAGACTAAGCAGGAGGCACTAATCATCTCTCACATGGGCAGGGAGAGATCCCTGTCCATCTCAGGCAGCACCATATCTTCCATCTCCAGGGAACAGGTCCTGGGCCTGCCAACCCTTCCAGGTGAGGGGGTCAGACAGATTCTTAGGCTTATTGGCTGGCTGGCCTAGTCTACTCAAAAAATTCCAGGCTAGTGAGAGATCCTGTTTTAAAAAACATTATGGGCAAGTGGACAGCATTTGAGGAATGACCTCTGATCTCCGTATGCACATGCACACACATGCACGCACTCTCATACACAAACACATATGCACACACACATGTGCACATGCAATAATATATAATCCAAACTACTTAGAAGACTAAATCAAAATGTCCACAATTCCAAAACACCCTGGATAACATAGCAGTGTTTCTCTCAAAAAGTAATAATAACAAATTACATAATAATACAGTTGGGCGTATTTAGTACCCTTGCTTTTATATTATTTATTTATTCATTTATTTATTTTCTTTGCATGTGTCTGTGTGCATCAGAAGGCACTGTGTGTGCCCATGGAGGCCCAAGGGTGACTTCTGGAATCATCTTAGATTGTTTCTACCTCCCTTTTACTTGGCTCTGGGATTTCCCAGGCTCCGCCTTCCAAAGCCAGAAGTGCAGGCCACTGTCACTGGTATTTTTACATGGGATCCAGTCCTTTTGCTTGGAAGGCAGAGTCTTAACACCTGACCCATCTCTCCAGCCCTATGTAACTTATTTAATTATTTGTTAGTTTATGTAATTTCACACATAGGTGCACATATACATGCTCATGAACGTACACATACATACACACACACACACACACACACACACACATACACGAGATCAATTTATGTCACTAAACTTTTTAATGTAACTGTCCTCAACAATTAGCACATAAAATTCTTGGATCTTAAACAATCAGCTCTACAAAGCTGGAGCAAAGCTTCAGGGTGCTTTCTATGTTTCCTCTACCAGCAGCATGTTTGTGTTGTATCAGATCTCTCAAATCACTGAGCTTTTCTTTCTCTTTCTTTTTCTTTTTTTATTATTTATCCAATTGTGCGCATGTGCATGTGCGTGTGTGTGTAGAACCACGGGCAAATTCGGGAACCTCCATGGACCGCCTCTACCTCCTCCTTGTTTACTCTGCCCCAGGATTCACAGGCTCCGCCCACCAGGACCAGAAACGCAGGCTGCCCCCGCTTCCGCCTGGCGTCTATACGTGGGGTCTTGGATCCGAACTCAGGACCTTCCGCCTGCTCAGGACCTTCTGCCTGCAATGCAGAAGCTTAACCCCTGAGCCACCTCTCCAGCCCCCTTTCTCTTTCTTTCTTTGTTTCTTTCTTTTGATTAGTGAGCAAGTCTTAAATAGTTCCTAAATACATTCCATATGTAAAGTATTTCTAATTCATTTACAAGTGCCTGGCTTAACATTAATGAATGTTAATTTGACTTGTTGTATAAACAGCCCTAATTAAGAATTAGTCCTGGAATACTTTGATGAATTTCTAATTCTAACTCAGTACATTAAAAAGCACAATTGTGGGGCTAGAGAGGTGGCTCAGGGGTTAAGCTTCTGCCTTGCAGGCGGAAGGTCCTGAGTTTGGATCCTAGACCCCACCTATAGACACGGGGCGCAAGCGGGAGCGGCCTGCGTTTCTGGTTCTGGTAGGGTGGAACCTGTGAATCCCGGGGCAGAGTAAACAAGGAGGAGGTGGAAGCGGTCCATGGTGGTTCCCGAATTCGCCCGTGGTTCTACACACATACACGCGCACAATTGAATAAATAATTTTAAAAAAAATTTTTTTAAAAACACAATTGTGGGGCTGGAGAGGTGGCTCAGGGGTTAAGCCTCCGCCTTGCAGGCGGAAGGTCCTGAGTTCGGATCCCAGATCCCACGTATAGACGCCGGGCGGAAGCGAGGGCGGCCTGCGCTTCTGATCCTGGTAGGGCGGAGCCTGTGAATCCCGGGGCAGAAGGAGGTGGAGGCGTCCATGGTGGTTCGCGAATTCGTCCGTGATTCTACACACACACACACACACACACACACACACACACACACACACATGCGCACAGTTGAATAAATAATAATAATAATAAAAAATTTAAAAAAAACACAATTGTGAATGTTATAAAGACATAAGTGTCATGACAAAAATCCACCTACAAAATAGAGAATCCAGTCCCTTTCCAAGTAATTTAGAAACTCTGAAGTTTCTCTCAACGTGTATACATGATGATCACACAGAAACAAGTCAAGAGGATTTTCCACGTGATTGGAGGTGTGTTACTTGATGATCAGCATACTGAAACCAGCTTGATTTAGAAAACACTCAAGTCCCAAACAAGTGGGTGTAACCAGGTGGTTTACAATGCTAGTTGCCATTAGAAACTGAACTGTATGTCTTTCCTCAGATAGTCTTTTCCAGCTTTGTGACGTTTGTCCCAAATTCCTTTTGGCTCTGAAGTGGTGGCTCCACTCTAATTAATAATATCTGAACAGCCTCCATTCTAAAGTTTCCGTAGTAATGTCATCTGTATTTCTTAGGTCAGTAAATCCAACAACCTAGTCTTGTGTTTTCCCATCTCTCAAGAGTGCCAGCATAGGAATGACTTTGATTCGCAGTCCCTCACAAAGGATGGGCACCTTTTCCACAAATCCAGCTTCAAAAACTTGGTTTCAAGATGCTTCTTGGCCAGTGTCACCAAATGTGGGTCTAGAAGGTCTAGCCGTTTACACCTGAATGTAGAGTCTCTGTAGAAATAGCACACCACTTCTTTTTCACTCTTCTTGACTTCCTGAAAAAGTCTCTCTCACTAGGAATTTATTTCTCTGTACTTCCTTATGCCCTTTAGAAAGCCATTCTTGTGTTTGCTGCTGGGCTTTCCTTATTTCTCTAGTCTCCTCTCTTTGAGGAGCTCCAATTCATCTTCATCTATCTGATCCAGCTTCTGAATTCCAGCATCCAGGTGATTTCTCTCCAGTTTCGCAGTCCCAAGCAACTGGTTCTCCAGGACTTTTGAAACATGCCAATGGATGCATGACCCTCCATTTTTCTGAAGAGTATCGTCTGCTCTTGGTGCTGGACTCGTAATGGTGCTTAACGCCCCAGAAGACTTGTTGGGGTTGACTCTGCTTCTCCCCGGCTTTTCCCTGGCAGTAGCTATGGACTAACCGTCACTTCCTGAACTTTTCTTCCTGCTAACTCTCTGCTGGCGTCCCCAGAGCAGAACCAGGGTGGGCTTAAGACTTGGAAGCTACCAGAAGGTCTACAAAATATGAGTCACCTCCCAGGATTACCCAAAGCCTGACTACCTTCCACTGAAAGAATCCACCCTCCAGAAGGGTTCCCAGGAGACTTGGGAATCCCGGAAACACAAGAACAAGTCCACAGCACCATCTGGTGGCCAGTGGGGGACAAAGCTTTTGGGGGCGGAGTCCAGGATCCTGAGACAAGAAGTGTCTTCATTGGCATAAAACTGCCTAGCAGTGCTGAAAGAGGGTATTTGGTTCAATGACAGTCGGGAGAACCAGGAATGGTGTCAATAAACATGCATTGCTATTTTGACCTTAGAAGTTTCAAGGATAGCGGGGGAAGGGGGAACGGAGTTGGTAAAATAACGTGAGCAGAACTCATAACTATATATAGGATCCTGTTCTGCTGTATTTTATCACCCTCTGTTGCAGTTCGTCTGCATGGTTGCTGGTAAATGACCATCAAATGGCTTAAGGAAACAAGGGGTTTATTTTCTTACTGATAGTCCGATTACAGTTCTCAGTCAAGCTTAATGGGAGAGCACGCACCAACACCAGGACTGAGGGAACTGGCCACACCATCTCTACACAACAGCTGAGAGAGGAACGATCCTTGCTTGCCAGACCAGCATGTCTGCCCTGGAAAGTGGTTGAGCTGGGCTTTGCCTGAATATCCTCTCATGACTAAATTATGTCAGCCAAGGGAAAAAGAAAAAGGGTCAAAGCGTGGGAACAGACAGATGAGGAAGACTAAGCAGAAAGACTCAGCCCAAGGCCTTGAGGACTCTGTGGAAAAGCACAAACTAGGGGTGGGAGTAGGTCAATGAGATTTGGAGAATATAATAAAGGAGAAGTTGCCTTGCCTGTCCTGTCATCTGGGTGGAAAGGCAGGACACACGTCTGGAAGAAATGAAGACATAGCAGATGAGATGTCCAGAAACTTAATTCTTTTTCATTTTTATTTCCATGTGTGTATGTGTGTTGCATGTTTTGTATGTGGGTGAGGCACATGTATATGTAGCCTTGATGAACGTGTGTGTGTGTGTGTGTGTGTGTGTGTGTGTGTGTGTGTATAAGAGAGAGAGAACATATACAGGCCAGAGACTGATAGCAGGAATCATCCTCAATCACTCTTCCACCTTATTCCTTTGAGGGTGGTTCTCTGATTAAACACAGAGCTCACTTATAATGCTAGTTTGGCTAGCCAGCTTACTCTGGGCATGCCACCTTTCCCAGATGGAATGACTGACGGGCTGCCACACCCACGTGGTATTTTCCTTGGGATATGGAGTTCTGAACTCTGTTCCTTTTGCTTTCAAGGAAAATACTTTAACCACTGAACAATCTCTCCAACCCCAGAAATTTGATTTTAGTACAAAATTTTATATTCAAATCTGAGTTGGTCATTTCCTAGTTGTATGAATCTCTGCTCAATTTATGAAGTTTGACTTGTTTGATGAATGGCTGTGATTTAATTACATCATTTTCCTAAATATTTTATTTTTATTATTTGTGTGAACATGTGTCACAGTATGCATGTGAAGAACAGAGAACATCTTCATTTTATTTTATTTTTGGCAAAGATACTTTAATCAGCTAGTGTCT
Organism: Typhlomys cinereus; assembly: GCA_023101885.1. NCBI lineage: Eukaryota > Metazoa > Chordata > Mammalia > Rodentia > Platacanthomyidae > Typhlomys > Typhlomys cinereus. The sequence goes on along the minus strand of JALPQD010000384.1, from coordinate 1,674,320 downwards.
TAGGAAGACTATAAAAGCCCATGTGATCACAGCAGAAAACAGAGAGTAGGTAGGACTCAGGGCAGGGCATAGATAGAAGTCAGCGATGGCTGAAGTATCCCTGAAGGTGATTGTATTTAAATGGATTCATCCTGTTTGGACCCTTGAAAAGTCGAAAGCACATCTCCTAGGGATCTTTTCTATTTTGTGGACACACAAATGCACGTGCGCGCGCACGGTGTGTGTGTGTGTGTGTGTGTGTGTGTGTGTGTGTGTGTGTGTGTGGTGTGGTATCTGCATATGCCTATGTGTGTACACGTGTGTGGAGGGGCACACACACACGTGCATGTATTAAGGCCAGAGGTTAATGTCATATGCTTTTCACCTTACTTCTGGGGCAGAGTCCGTCACTGAATCTAGCACCTGCCTATTCAGCTCAACTAGTTGAGCAGTGAGCCCCTGGGATTCCCTCGTCTCCACTTCCCTAGCTCTGGGATTGTAGACATGCACTGCAGCCATCAGTTTTTTCCTTGGGTGCCAGGGATCTGGACTCGTGTTCAGTGTGCAGCAAACACTGACGGGGCCGTCTCAAGTCTTCATGACAACATCTTCACAACACCAATCATTTTCTTATTCAAAGTTTTGAGAGAAGGTGAGCATAGTGCCACACACCTGTAATCCCAGCACTTGTGGTGCTGAGGCAGGAGGATGGGGAGTTTGAGGCTAGCCACCTAAGGAGACCCTGTCTTAAAAGACAAAATTCAATAGCCAGTTGGTGAGATAGCTCAGTGAATACGACAGCTGTTCCAAAACCTGGCAGGCTGAGCTTGATCTCCAGAAGCCGACATAGTGAAAGGAGAAGACCAACTTCCAAAGTTGTCCTCTGACCTCCACCCATGTGCCATGGCATTCTCTCTCTCTCTCTCTCTCTCTCTTTCTCCTCTTTTTCTCTCATAAATAAAATATGTTTTAAAAATTCCAAAAGAGCTAGGGAAGTGGCTCAGGGGTTAAGACTGTCTCACAAGCAGAAGGCCCTGAGTTCTGATCTCAGGTCCCACATAAAAAATACCAGGTGGAAACCAGCAGCCTGCATTTCCAGCCCTGGTGGGCAGAGCCTTGGAAATCAAAGAGCCAAGCAAGGAGATAAAAACAATCCAGGATGAGGGCTGGAGACATGGCTCAGGGGTTAAGACTCTGTCCTGCAAGCAGAAAGTCCTGAGTTCGGATCCCAGGTCCCACGTAAAAAACACCTGGAGGAAAAGGCAGCAGCCTGCACTTCCAGCCCTGGTGGGCAGAGCCTGGGAAATTCCAAAGCAAAGCAAAAAGTAGGTAGAAACAATCCAAGATGATTCCAGAAGTCACCCTTGGGCTTCCACAGGCACACAGTGTCCGCATGCACACACACCACAATAAATAAATAAATAAGAAATAATAAGTTTAAAAAAAAAAACCCAGGATGATTCCTGAAGTCATCCTTGGTCCTCCACAAGGACATACAGTGCCCTCTGATACACACACACACACACACACACACACACATAAATTTTAAAAATTAAATTTTTTAAAGCTTTAAAAAAAATTCAAAAACAAAAGCTAAAGTTGTCTCTCAGTTGGCAGGATGCATTCAGGAAGCCCTGGGTTCAATTCTTAGTGTCCCACAACCTGGGCATGGTGGCACACAGCTGTAATCCCAGCATGCTGGCGGTAGAGAGGCATCAGTTCAACTTGCGACATAGCAAATTTCAGGCCATTAGACCCTGTCTCAAACAAAAACTAACATAGACCAAAATCTTTGGTGATGTCACTCCATCATACTGGCAAGAGATGAGGGCGTGGCTGGGGAAGATCACTTGTTCAAGGCCATCTGTTCCATCCAGGAAACAAAGAAACAGCCTCTGCATCCAAAGGCCTCAAGAACCTACATGGTAATGACCTCTAAGTCCACCTCCATCTTCCCTTTCTCCTTTTCATCTTCGCTGCTCCAGATTGCTCCTAGTCAGTCTCCATTTCGTCCTTGTTTTCCCAGAACTTAATTCTCTCATTCACCCAGCAATCGGTATATGCACTACGTGGCATTCCAAGGCGTGATAGCGATTTGGAGAAAACATTAATATTAAGAAGGATGGCAGTACCGGAGGCTCAAGCTGTAGTTTTAAATAATGTGTTCAAGGTACGTTAAGACTCATTCTAAGAAGGAGCAACAAATTCAAGTACCAGAAATTTTCAGGGAAATCAAAGTAACCAATTCAGAGCCAGAGAGATGGCTCAGGAGTTAAGACACCACCTCACGAGCAGGAGGACCTGTGTTCAGATCCCAGGTCCCATTGTAAAAACATCAGGCCAAAACCTCAGCAGCCTGTACTTCTGACCCTGGTGGGCAGAAATCCCAGAGTGAAGCAAAAAGGAGGCAGAAGCAATCCAGGATGATTCTCGAAAGTCACCCTTGGTTCCCCACAGGGACACACAGTGCCCGGAGCATGTGAGGAATTACTGGCTCTCTCTCTCCCTCTAAATCAAAGAAGACATAGGAGAACTTTGGACAGGGGAAAGACATATTTCTACATATGTATTTTAACTATTTTTATATAAATAAATAAATATAATTTATCTTATAATTTTAATTGTTTTAATTGTTCATTCAAGAGAGGGAAGAAAAGAGAGAGAGAGTGAGAAAGAGAGAGAACAGCAAGCCACACATGCTGTAGCTCATGGAAATCAGAGGACAACTTGTAGGAGTTAATTCCATCGTGTGGGTTCCAGGGATTGAACTGAGGTGGCCAAGTTTATGGGCAGGCTCCTTTCCCCCTGAGTCATCTCACTGACCCATGCCACAGATTTTTTTTGTGGTTAAAGATACATAACAAAATTTGCCATTTTTGGGCTGGAGATGTAACTCAATGATAATACAGTGCTTGCCTAGCATTCGCAAGACCTTGGATTCAAATCCCTGTCTCCCAGTACTGAAAAGATATTAGAATTTTAGCCATTTTGTTTGTTTAATAGTTTGTGAAGCGAATCGGTGACGCATTCAGCAGTATCACATACAGCCACTCTGTTGTAGATCCATTGCCGTCATCTGTCTCCTGAACTTTTTCGTCTTCCCAAACTTACACTCTGCACCCATTCAACAAATTATTCCCTTCTCCTCCTTGTCCTTAGTAACCATCCTTTTATTTTCCGTCTCTCTGAATTTCACTACTCTGGGTACCGCACTTAAATGTGGTCACATAACACTTATCATATCATGGCTGTCTTGTTTCATTTGACCTAATGCTCCATCATTTTATATATCATGTATGAGAATTTCTCCCCCTTTAAGGTAGAACAATATTTCATTACAAGTACCTTTTCAGTTTTGTTTATCTAGTTAGTCATCCATCAACAGCTTCTTTGATTTCTTCTACTTTTACCTCTGACGAATGATGCTTCTCTAAAAATTAGTGCTTGAAAGTTGACAAGATACTTCAGTGGGGTCACTTGCTCATAAACCTGGTAGGCGTGAGTTTGATCCTTGGAAGTCCACATGGTAGATGTGAACTGACTCCTGACTTGCAATTTTGCCAGGACATATGTGTGTTCTGGGTTTTGTTTTTTTTTTTTTTTTTTTCTCTCACCCTCAAAAAAAGTTTTAAAATAATTTAAAAAAAAGAAAATGGATGTTTAACTACATGATCAGGTTTCTGCTTTCAGTTCTTTGGGATATATGCTCAGAAGTCGAAATAGTGGAACAGAACAACCCTACGGTTAAGCGTATGTTGTATGCATGTGTATGCACTTACGTGTATGCAGACACACTCGCTCAGTTATACATACGCACATGGAGGCCAGCGGTCAAAGTCAGGTGTTTTTCTCTATCACTCTTCACCTAATTTTTTTTAAACCAGGGTAGATGATGATGCCACACACAAATGTCTATTCACCCCCAAATATGTGATGAACCAATGAGTTTATTGGAGGTGCTTACAGGAATGTGCGTGAGGACCACTAACAGGAGCAGCAGCCACTGAAAAGCAGTTTTATCACTGAAGAGCACAAGCCAGCATGGGTGAGACTCACAAAGCTGCAACCCTGGAACTGCCTGCATGACTTGCTCCTCCAGATGGCTTATCTGGCAGGAGAGTTTTCTCCACCAGCAATTATTTACTGCTTTTCTGTTTCTTGGGGAGGGCCCCCCTTGCATCTTGTTAATTTCAGGAATCTTTTGCCCCTGGATGAGTTGTCCCCTAAGATGGAATGTTTCCAATTGTTACGGAACCAGACAGTCCCTCTTAGGTCAGACTGGGGGTAAAGTCCCAAAGAACGACATGCTGTTGCCTAGAGGAGAATCACCATTTGGCAGTATCTCATTGAACCGGGATCTTGGGTTTTCCAGACAACCCCTAGGACACTACTGTCTCCACCCTCCCCCAGTACTGTGTACAGATGATGTCTCCATTTCTTGCCTTACTGCTGGGAATCCAAAATCTAGTCCTGTGGTTGTCCAGCAAGCACTTTACCCACTGAATCTTCCTCCCAACCCTGTTTAATTTTTGAGGAAATGCTACACTGTGCTCCCAAAACAACTGCACTATTTTATATCCTCACAGACTTGGTTTGTTTACTTGCAGAATAAATTAAAACAATATTTAAGGAAGGCAAAAGTGGATAAAGGCTACATGAGTAGAGAGGCTCTTGCAGTTAACCAGGTGCAAGATGTTGGTGTCTTAGATCTACATAGCAGTACTGATGATGGTAAAAGTTATTAGATTCTGTCTTTGTTTTAAAGGTAGAGCCCACAGGACTGAAAAGAAAGTGAGGAATCAAGGATAATTCTCAGGTTGCTGGCTTTAGCTACTGGAGGCATGACACTGCAATTGCAGCAGGAGGGCGTTTAGGTGGATACATCTGAGTTTGTCTTAGGATAGGTTAAGTTTAATGTGCCTATTACATGATCAAATAGATATAACGTGTCTGATGTTCAGGTTAGAGAGAAAATTTGGGAGCTGTCAGCGTGAGAGAAACTGGAAAGAGAAGAAAATTAAGGAGTTTGCTGTACAAGGGAGAGTAAATGGTGTGATGTCAAAAGATGGTCCGTTTTTAGGTTGGGTTTGGTGATACACGCCTGTAATGTAAACGTTGGGGAGATCTAGGAAGGAAAATAAAATTCAAAACCAGCAAGTTCCAAGCCCACTCTGGATACATAGTAAGACTCCTAAGAAACAAAAGGGGTTTTGTTCGTCTATCTTTAAGGCAGGGAAAATAACAATACGTAGGATTGGAAGGAAAGAAGGGATGGCACGGTGGGAGGAGCAGTGGGAGAATCCTAGAGCTTTGGTCCTTGGGCAGACAAGAAGCTCTGTGGTCAAGTGGTGGCCTTGGACTTAAAGTGCACCCTTGCAGGAGGGATGGCAAACTACCGGGCAAGAGCGGGGTGTTGGGGGGGGGCAGGTAGCAGAGAAGGTGGGGGGATAATCCCACCACCCCAACTCAATCTCCCGGGGTGGGTCTCCAGATTTCTCCAGACCACGTTAAGCCATCTTGACTAGCCACAGCTGAATGCCCACCTGCCTCTCCAAGTTACCCTGGAGGAGGTGGGTCTTCCAGAGGCTACCTTGAAGAAGCCTCTGAATTTTTTCTCCACACCCCTCCAAATCCTGGTCCTAGAGCCCCGTAGACTGGACGTGTTGAATAAGCCGGCCGAAACAGAACAGACACGGAGCAGCTGCTACGCAGATGGTTTCACAAAGGGGGGCGGTCCTAACTCGGCCCTAGGGATCCCGACGTTCGAGCGCGGCGCCTTCTCCTTTCTTTGCTCCTGGGTTCTCTTAACACGCCGGCTAAGAAACCGGCTGAACTTGGCCCACCAAGGCCGCCGTAGCGGACGTCCGCCGCCCCCGAGGGAGAGCTGGGTTATTTGGGGGTGGAATCTGGGGACGGTTCTGCATCGGGATTGAGCCGAGGGTTCGGAGGCGGAGTTTAAAAGCGAATGTGGGACTCAGATTGGAGAAAGCCCAGGGAGGCGAGGCCCAATGATGGCGCGGGATTGGCCTGGGGTGGCGCCGGTGCGGGGATTGGGCAGCGTGCTGCGGGGCGGTGCTTGAGGGGGCGGTGCCGTGTCGGAAGTCAAAGGTTGGTAAATAGTGGTGATGTCATGCAGGCAAGATGGCGGAAGGGTGAGCCCGTCGCTCCGCTGCAGGCGCCGGGGCCTGGCTTCTCCCGGGGGTGGGGGATGCTGGGCGGGGGTCCCCGTGGGGAGCTGGAGGCCAGCGCGGGCTTGGACGGAGCCGACGGGGCCGAGCGGAGCCGCGGCGCGAGGGGGTCGGGGGGCGGCCTGCGCAGCCCCAGCTCGCGGGCCGCCGCCGAGGCAGAGAAGCGGAGCCGAGCCGCGGGCAGATGTCGCCAGATGTGTCTCTTCTGCAGGGAGGACGTGGGGTGGTGGCGGAGCTGGCTGCAGCAGAGCTACCAGGCCGTCAAGGAGAAGGTAAGCAGGCTCGGCACCCCTCTTCTCGCCCAGCCAGCCCTGCCCGACGTGTTCGGGAGACCCGGGCCCCCCTTGTCGCCCTTACCTGCCTGCGGGAGGACGGGTCCCGGCGCAGACGGTCATGACAACCCCGATGAAAAACAAACAAACAAACAAAAACCCGGAGTAACCCTTTTCCTAACCATCTATTGGAAGGAGCGATTTATTTCCAGGTCAGGAAATGGACATTTGGGAAAGAGAGCATTGGATATACACCTTGAGGGGAAGGTTCCAGCAATTAAAAAAAAAAAAAAGACTTTCAACTATAGTCACTGAAATGAGAGTATGTGACAGCCCCCATTCTCTGATAGATCCAGCGAATACACACTCAACCAAACCGGTAGGGGTCTTGGGCCTCAAAAAGTTCAATTGCATGAGAAGGCAACCATTGACCAAATGGTCATACAAATAAGTGGTTAGTTGCTGTTGTAATACTATGAAAGCAAAGTACCTAATACCTTGGCTGGGTAGCCAAACAATACGCTAGCGAAGGTGTGGCAGGAAAGGTGAAAAAGCAAGAACCCAGACCAGTGGTGAACTGTAGACTAGTGTAGACTAGTGCCTCCTGAGTTCTGAGCGAGTGGTTTGCAAAGGGAGAGCAAGATTGAAGACCAGAAAGGGGAGACCTGAAATGGGGTGAATAATGCTTGGCCCTTCTTGAAGTCAATACCAGTGTATTCCTGTTTTATCCTATGTTACTTTGTTAAAAACCAACCCAACTGAATTGTAGACAAACTAATTATTAATGACCTCAAGCAAGTAGAGCGAGTCTAGCTTCAAGGCAGACTCTAGGAGGCACCCCCAGTCTGGTATCCTTTTTTTCCCTTCTTTGTTCAGAGTACTCCTGGATAGTCTGTCATCTACAGTCCAGCACATCTGAGGATTCACTGAGCTGTTTATTTTGTTTATGTAAATTAAGAGGGTTACTTCGGTCTAAGGTGTCACATGAAAACCCCTAAAGTAGTGTGCTTTTCTTAAGCATTCTCTCTGGAAGGAAAGTGTGACATTCATTTAAGCAAGTGTTAGATGAAGGCATCCTATATGTTTCCCTCAGGGTCGGTTTTACCATAACTCATGAAAAATAGGTAGATGGTCCTTCCTTCTTTGTTTTTAGAGAAGTCCCAGTTTGAAGAGGTGTTGTCACTGCCTTTTGAGGAAGAGGAAGCTTTCTTTCTCTTAAGCCATTTATGTGTATTAGTATTACTATTATTATCTGTGTACTCTTATAGGAACTTGGGCAAGTTATTTAGCTTTCTATAGGCTTCATTCCTTCAGCTGTAAAACGAAATGAGACCTACCTGACCTACCTAATGAGAATTAAGTAGTATGTGCAAGGCACCAAGAACAGTGCCTAACACATTACTGTAACAAGTATTAGCTAATTTTTTTAAGCACTGAAGGTGATAGGGAAACTTAGTCACCATTATCAGTCCATTTTTTTTCCTTCTCTCTTTTTTACTTTATCTCTGGATGCTTTTCTCGTCTTGCTTCCTATCCCGATTTCCAGACCACTCACTTCCCTGATTCCTTAGCATATATTGTCCCACAGCCTACACTTTTAAGAGTGACTGTAATCTGCTTTCCTTTGCTCTTTACTTCTTTTGTCTTCTGTACATCTAAGTGCTTTTACATACGTGCTATTAAAAATGGACACGTGTGCTTTTTGTCTCTGCTGTAGATTCCTTCAGTCTCACTGGATCAAACATCCTCTCCAGCGAGCTTTCCAGTCTTTTACTTTGCTTCTGTCCTCCTCCCCAACTTCAGAAACTCTTCTCAAGAGCTTGTTCAACAACCTCACTTACTTTTAAAATATGAGGTCAACACGCTTGATCCATCACTCCAGAAGCCCCCACCTATGCACTTATCTGTAGCCACACTTGGCTTCACACTTGCCAAACCTAGTAGGTGGCTTTCAGCCCATATCTTTCTGGACCTTTCTGCTGCTTTTGACACTAGAGTTTCTCCCCCCCCCCTTTTTTTAAAAGGTTTTTTAAAATTTTATTATTTATTCAATTGTGCGTGTGTGTATGTGTGTGTAGAACCACGGGCGAATTCAGGAACCACCATGGACACCTCCACCTCCTCCTTGTTTACTCTGCCTGGGGATTCACAGGCTCCGCCCTACCAGGACCAGAAACACAGGCTGTCGCTATCTCCGCTTCCACCCGGCCTCTATACATGGGGTCTAGGATCCGAACTCAGGACCTTCTGCCTGCAAGGCAGAGGCTTAACCCCGGAGCCACCTCTCCAGCCCCTTCCTCCCCCTTTTCTTGACTGTACTCTTTGGACATCTGTGACATTTTTCTCTCAGCTCTCCTGATGCTTGCAGTCTGAGGACTGCAGGTTTTTTTGGTGATCTTTTCTCTGGCTTCAGTGTTTGAGGATAGCTCTTTGTCATGGTTTGAAATGCACCCCGAACAGTGTCATGTCTTTGGGAAAGTCATGGCACCTTTAGGAGGTAGAGCCTTGCAGGAGGAAGGTAGTCACAGGGGATGAGCCTTGAGGTGGGTTAATCTCACCCTACCTTGGGGAGAGGTCTGCTCTGGAAGTTGACAGTCTAGCAGCTGTCAGCCTCCCTAGTGGGTGTGGTTTAGCCTGTCTCCAGCTTCTGCCTCTAGCCATGCCACTCCCGTCAAAGACCGTATTTCCCCTCTAGAACTAAAAGCTAATTACTCTCCCTTTCTCCCGTAAGTTGCTTGACTTTGGGTGTTTTCTCACAGCAACAGAGAGAGTAACTAGTACCCTCTTGCCGTGCTGCAAGCCTAGGTGTCCATGGGCACCATGGATCCCACAAGCCCCAAACTGAGAACCAGCTTTTTCTTCACTGGCAGCTCTGAATCTGACCACTTTTAGCAGTTAGTAACTCTCCCTTGACTTTTTTCCTTTTTATTCAAGCTCTTATTTTTATTTACTTATTGGAGGGATGTATATGTATGTCATGGAATATAAGTGGAGAGGTGAGAGGACAACTCTTACTGGTTTATCTCTCTTTTCATTCAACAAATATGATTATATACCTGTGCCCACGTGTGTGCCAGGCACTCTGATAGGTTTTAGAGTGAAAATACCTGGACAGTTCAGTCAGGAGTAAATTTCGCTAGTCTATACCTGTAGTCCCAGCACTTGAGAAGCCAAGGCTGGAAAATGGTGAGTTTGAGGCCAGCTTGGGCTTGGTTAAATACATAACAAGACCCCGTATCAATCAAATAAAAAAGCAATCGATCAGTCAAACATAGCTTTCCATGAAGTTTTTGGCCTAGTCAGGTTTATGAGCAGGTGCCTTATCTTCTGAACTCTCTCCAGCCCTTGATTCTTATCTTACCCTCAGTCAACATATCTATTTAATCATCAGATCTACTTTTTTGATTTGTATTTCCTGAACTGGTCCCATGCTTAATGAGCATTGCCTTTATTTGTATTATTGCTTCTTTTTTATTTTGGTTTCTTTCTTTTTTTTTTTTTTCATTTTTGTTTTTGTTTTGAGACAGAGTCTTATATAGCCCAGGCTGGTCTGGAACAGTCATGGTGGGCCTTGACCTCCAAAGGTTCTCCTGCCCCATCTCCCATGTGCTGGGATTACAGATGTGTGCTGTCACAGTTGGTTCATATTTTAGTGTCTTCCTGGTTTATTCCAATAAGCTGTCTGACTGGTCCTCCTTCTTCTAAACTTGTTACCCTTGGACCATCTTCCATGTCAATCACTGAAGTGACCAATTAAAAATGAAAATCTCATAATAAAAAAAAAATGAAAATCTCATTGTGTTCTACCCGCTCCTCATGGTGGCTCTTCTCTGTCCCACTCACACACTTCCCAGCCTAATGAAAAGTAGGAAGGCCTTTTGGGCAAAAGGAACAAAAAACAAACAAACAAAAACCAAAGAGTTCCAGAACACTCAAAATGAAACTTTAGTTAGAAATAGTGGTATAATCCCAGCATTTGGGAGGCAAAGGTAGGAAGATGGTGCAAGTTCAAGGCCAGCTTAGTCCACATAGCAAGTTTCAGGATATGGAAGGTCCAAGAGGGATACATAATGAAACCTTGTCTCAAAAAAAAAACCACTGGGTGGGGAGTTGGGTGGGGTAGTTTACACCTGTTCTAGACTCAGGAAGAAGCAGAAAGATTACAACTTTAAAGCTATTAAAGGCTACATGGCATAACACAACCCTGACAAGATGCAGTTGACTGAGTCATTGTCAACTTGAGAGGACTTGGTCTGGGGAGATGTCTCATGGTTAAAGTCTTTGCCTCAAGAGCAAGAAGACCTGGCACAAACACAACACACACACACACACACACACACACACACCCAAGAGGGTTTGCAGACATAAGCACAGATGGTTCAGGAAGTCATCTTAGAGTTAGTGTATTTCAAACAGAACAGACACAAGGAGCTGAAGGCTGGGGAGATGTCTCATGGTTAAAGTCTTTGCCTCAAGAGCAAGAAGACCTGGCACAAACACAACACACACACACACACACACACACACACACCCAAGAGGGTTTGCAGACATAAGCACAGATGGTTCAGGAAGTCATCTTAGAGTTAGTGTATTTCAAACAGAACAGACACAAGGAGCTGAAGGCCTGATGGGTCAACCTAGCTCTGTGTGCAAGGGGAAGCAAGTTGGTCAGACAGGAGCAAATAACATTCAGCCCAGAGATCTGCGTGTGTGAACAGAAACTGGAACAGTAAAACCAAGACCTCAGGGAAGAATGCCTTTTCTTTCTTTGATTAAAAGAGACAATACACTTTTATCTCACCATTTGAATTTTTAGCACATGTGATTTAAAGCATATCAGAGCAACTCTTCCAAGTCTATTTCGTTTTGAGATTATGTTCCTCACTCTGCCGGTCAGCTTTTGAGATCAGGAACCTGGTTCAGTTTCCACATTTGATTTAAAAAAAAAAAAGGATAATGAGTTTCACTCCTCCTGGCCACATAATTTGTGAGTCCCTGGGTCGAGACTTAATCCCTGGGTTGAACAGCGGTGTTTCCCTGTGTTCTGTGCTAACAGCCCAGGTCGCGACTTTGGGACAAGTAAGTATTGTTCGCAAGTCCAGGCTCTTGTATCATTTGACATTTTCACATATCTGTCCAATACTGAAGAAGCAGAGAACAGAGAGGAAGGGTGATGGGGACTGCTGACTTCATCCTTTTCTATCTTCCATAGTCCTCTGAAGCTTTGGAGTTCATGAAACGGGACCTGACAGAATTCACCCAGGTGGTACAGCATGACACGGCCTGCACCATCGCAGCCACCGCCAGTGTGGTCAAGGAGAAGTTGGCTGTGAGTACTTCCCACCACACATTGAATGACAGCCCCTCACAACCTCACCCTCCTTGGGATCCTGGTGGGAACTCCCAACTTTTCTCTCATTAGGTGATTATTTTTCTCCCTGAGAGGAGGGAGAAATATGGAATATTTTTTCTCCCATTTTCAAAGAATTGAGTTTGCCAAGACGATAAGCTATAAATATATATTAATAGTTTCTTTTGATTTTATATTATTTTAGCAAAGTTTTCCGTTAACAGAATCATTCATTGTAGGCAATTTAGAAAATACAGATAAAGAGTGTGTGTGTGTGTGTGTGTGTGTGTGTGTGTGTGTGTGTGTGTGAGATGTGTGTGTGTAAGACAAAACCAGCCCATAGCCACCCATAATTCCATGGAGATAACCGTTGTTAATATTTGGGAGATATATCCCTGGATATACTTTCTTTTTCAGAACTCATCATCTGAGCTGGGGACATGGCTCAGAAGTTAAAGCCTTTGTTTTGCAAGCAGAAGGACCTGAATTCAAATCCCCAAATCACATTTTAAAATGTGAGTTGAAATAGCAACAGCAGCCCACACTTCTGGTCCTGGAAAACAGAGCCTGGGGAATACCAGAGCAAAGCAATAAGGGGGTAGAGCAGTCCAGGACGATTACTGAAGTCCCCCTTGGGTTTCTACAGGCACACACACAACACATGCATATGTGTCCATATACAAAAAAAGAATTGTGACCACCCACATACCATGAGTTTTGTTTTTGGTGTTTTTGGGGGCCGTTTTTTGGTTGTTATTATTTATTTTATTTTATTATGCATATGATATGGGCATGAACATGCCACAGTGTACATATGGAGACCAGAAGATCACTATTAGGAATTGGTTTTCTCATTTACTTAACTGAACTATCTCGCCAGCCCCATGTTTTTTAGCCTCTTTTTTTCCCCTTTGGTTTTGGGTTTTTGAGTAGCATCCCATATAGCCCAAACTGGCCTCATATTTGTTTTGTAGTAGAGAATAGCTTTAAAGGATAGCTTTCCTGATCTCTCATCTTTAACCTCCCAAATGCTGGGATTATTAGTTCCTAACTTACTTTTTGACTGCATCATTGCAAACCTTCTTCTACAGTGTCATGAATGAATGTCACGTGAATTAACTAGCTCTAGTTTCCTATTTTACTTTTCGTAGTATTATAACAAAACTATAATGAACATTTTTCTTGCTAAATTTTCACCCTCTGCTGTAGTATTTTCTTCATTATAAAATATTGGAAGGTATCACAGAATCAGCATCATTTTAGGCCTTTTAATACCTTGCAAAATTCCTAAAAGAAAATATTCTTAAAGGGACTAAGGATGTAGTTTGGTTGTTGAGGGGTTGACTACAATATTAATTAGGCATTTGATCACAGTAATGAGATAAGTAATTATTTGATCACAATACCTGAGAAAGCCAAGTTGAGAAAGGAAGGGTTTGTTTGGGCTCACGGTTTGAGGATATACTCCACCATGGCAGGGCAGCCGGGACAGCAAAAGTTTGAGGAGGCAGTTAGTGCTGCTCACAGTTAAATTGGGTATTCCTACCTCAGTTAGCCAAATGCAGATAATCCGTCATGGGCATGCCCAGAGATTTATCTCCTAGAAGATTTTAGATACTATGAAGTTAACAGTCAGTGTTAGCCGTCTTACACTAGCCTATGGGAAGACTTGAGTTCAAACCTCAATACTTCATAAACTTGGCGTATGGTGGCAAATGCCTGTAATGCCAGCACTCAGGAGATGAAAGTAGGAAGATCAAAAGTTCAAGGTTGGGGGTTGGTAAGATGGTTGATAGATGGCTTAGCAGATAAAGATGATTTCCACCAAGCCTGATGACTTGAGTTCAATCCCCAGAGCCCACATATTGGAATTATAGAATCTACTCCCATGTGTTATCCTTTGACCTCTTCACGCATGCCAATAGCACACCTGTGCCAGCATACATACATGTACAAGATAAATAAATGTAAATGATATATATATTTATAAATCTTTATAAAAAATAACTCATGATCATCCTCAGCTACATAGCAAATCAAAAGCCAAAGTGAACTATATAATGCCATATGTATATGTGTGTGTGTATTTTTTCCTTGCAGATTTCAAGTGAAATGTACAATGAAATATGATGAGAGAGTGGTTAAATTTTAAAATCAGTGTAAAAAGTGAAAATTATGCATGGTTAAAGATAATCCTGCATGTCCATTTCCAATGAAGTGTAATATTATTTTTGTTTATTTATTTATGTGTGTGTGTTATTTGGGTTTTTTGTAGAGATTGCCCAATCTACCTTCCAGTGTGCAGAAAATCTTTTCCTTCAGCCTCCAAAATACTGGAATTATAGACATGTGTTACCACACTTGGTTAATATACTAGAGAGTTTTTTAAAAATACTTTTGTGTGTGTGTGTGTGTGTGTGTGTATCAGAGGGCACTGTATGCCCCCATAAAGGCCCAAGGATGACTTTGAGAATCATCCTGGATTGTTTTACCTCCTTTTTGCTTTGCTCTGGGATTTCTCAGGTTCCACCCACCAGGGCTGAGTGTACAGGCTGCTGATGTTTCCACCTGAAGTTTTTATGTGGGACCTGGAATCCAAACTTAGAAACTTCTGCTTTCGAGGCAGTCTTAACACCTGAACCATCTCTTCAGCCCCTATACTAGTGTTTTCATGTTACAATTTTTCCATTAGTCCTGGAACAAATTGTAGTTTCTTAATTTGACCACCAGCTGAATCAGTCACCTTGAGATTTCAGAAATTTAGAGGTGGGTGTGGTGGCAGGTAACTGTTTCCCCAGCTTTACAGAAGGCTGAGACAAATCTCTTGAACTAGGAGTTAAGACTAGCCTGGGCAATATAAGTGAAACCCCATCTCATAAAAGAAGAAAAGAGAGGGAAAGAAGAAAGAAAAGGAAGATAAATTTGAGGTGTTTTCTTAGCCAAGCTTATTTTATTGAATCTTCTTACAAATTACTTCTTTGCTGACCATAACTGATGATAAGCTTGAATGACAAGCTAGGAGTGGTGATACATGTCTATAATCTCAGCACTCAGGAGACAGGTGCTGAAAGCATAAGGCCAACATGGGCTATATATATAGCAAGACTTTGGTCTTGTAAAAGCAACCAAAAAACTCTGAATGACATACCCTTGAAGAACTGCTTTAAGTCTGGCCAGTAACAAGTACTATTACTTATTTCACTGATTTACCTCTCTTTCCATTCAACAAATATGATTGTATGTCTGTGCCCACATGTGTACCAGGCACTGTGATAGGTTCTAGGCTGAAAGTGCATAGACAACTTAGTCAGCAATAAGTAATGATAAAAGCTTCAAAGAATAAAAATAAAATACATACAAAAGGTAGAAAGGGGAAGGTAGAAAAACTTCATTGAAACCTATTCAGGATAGGCTGTTTCCTCCTGATAAAACATGACTATTTTATAGGGGGAAAAAACTAAATACTGCTAATACACACCTGTAGTCCCAGCATGTAGTAGGCCAACACTGGAAGATTGTGAATTTGAGACCAGCCTTGGTTTAATTAACTATATAATAAAGATCCTATTTAAAAAATAAATTTAAAAAATAGTAAATTACATAGTAAAGACCCTATTTCAAAAATAAATAAGTAAGTAAGTAAAGTAGAGCTTTCTGTGCAGTCTGCTCAGTTACCCCATCCCTGTGTACTAGAGGCTTGCTGACCCATGACGTCTTACCAGGAGGTTCATATAATTGACCTTTGACTGATCCCAGTTTCCAAACAAGGCAAGACTATCTGTACTTCTACTCATATTTCCGTACAGAATATTCTCCTTACTAAGCAATGATGATGATCCTGAATACTGTAATACTACAATACTGTTCTTTTTTCCTCTGTCTGTGTGTGTTGGTGTGTAGGTGTCGGGGTGGGGCCGGCAGTGTAAAGATACTGTGTGTATCTGTGGAGGCCCAAGGGTTACTTTGGGAATCAATCAGGATTGCTCTTCCTCCTTATTGCTTTTTTCTGGGATCTTCTAGGCTACTCCTTCCAGGGCCAGAAATGCAGGCCGCTGCCATTTTCACCTGTCCAAATTCACCTCCTGCTTGCAAAGCAAAGGCTTAATCCCCAAGCCATCTCTCCAGTCCTTACAATACTGTTCTTTATTATTTTGTACCAGGCATTGTTCATGCTTTATTTTTCCACATTTTACAAAGAAGGACATTTAAGAGAGGGCTGGAAGTCATAACTCATAAGCATTCGATCTGGGACTCAAATGTATGTTTAACTCCAGCACCAGTACCTTTCTACACATAACCCCTCTTCCCTGCTGAAAGATGGGTCAGTTTTGTATGCATATGTGTATTCGTGTGTGTGTGTGTGTCTGTGTGTATAATGTATATATGCAGTTCACATGCTTATGTGTGTATATGTGTGTGGAAGTCAGTAGTCAACCTCAGGTCTCATTCTTCAGGAGCCATCCACCTTATTTTTTTGAAACATGGTTCTCACTTTGACCTAGGGCTCACCAATTAGGCTAGGCTGGCTGGCCAGTGAGCCCCAGGAATCCACCTGTCTCTGTCTCCCCAGGGCTGGAATTACAAGCATTACCACTACAGCAGTTTTTTTTGATGTGAATGCTGGGGATCAAACTCAGTTCTTCATGCTTGCACAGCAAAGACTGTACCAATGGAGTCATCTCTCATTCTGCCAGTTTTTCTTAAACTTTATTTACTTATTATATATATATATGTGTGCAAGTGCGCACACATATCAGAGGGCACTGTGTGTCCCTGTGGAGGATCAAGGATGACTTCAGGAATCATCTTGGATTGCTTTTACCTCCTTTTTGCTTCGCTCTAGGAATTTCGCAGACTCCACCTATCAGGGCTGAAAGCGCAGGCCACCATGCTTTTTTTTAATGTGGGACCTGGGATCCAAACTCAGGTCTTTCTGCTTGTGAGGGAAAGTCTTAACCCCTGATCCGTCTCTCTAGCCCCTCATTCTGCCAATATTTAATCAGCCTGATTTTCCTTGATATTTTAATAAAATAGCCAGTCAAAGTTCTCTGTAGACCGACCATGTCCTCTGTTACACATCCCCAACTGGGGACTGGAAAGCTGTAACTGCCTCTTCCTCCAGCCCCAGAGGTGGTGTGAAGGGTGGCAGCACATCCATGGTCCTGACATACATTACACCTTTGCCCAGACCGCGTAGAGACCTCAGATTGCAGCTGGCTTCTGGGGCACTTGCTTCTTTTTTGGTTCTCTCTGCAGACTGAAGGCTCCTCGGGGGCAACAGAAAAAGTGAAGAAGGGGTTGTCTGACTTCTTAGGGGTGATCTCAGACACCTTTGCCCCCTCACCAGACAAAACCATTGACTGCGATGTCATCACCCTGATGGGCACACCCTCTGGCACAGCTGAGCCCTACGATGGCACCAAGGTATTTACTGACAATCTTCTGTAGACATGCTAGGCTCTACCTTGCAGCCTCTACTCAACAAAGCCACATATGTTCAAGTCAATATACATATGCATATACATTACATATACATATACGTGTGTGTGTAACTAAATTGTAGAACACCAATAAGGAGGAAATAATTAGCGTATTTCTAACCCTGTAGTTTTATAACCTGACCGCCTGGTTTCTTTTGACATGTAGCCTTCCATTTTTTACAAATATAAGGTAAGGTATTTTGAAGTTTTTTTCCTTCCTTTTTAACAGATAGGCACTTTACACATGCAATTTTGAAACTAACTTTTAAAAAAATGTGTAATAAACTATTAACATCTTTATTTTTAATGTCTTTAAATTCTTGCAAGTGAATATTAATAAAATAATTTAGTCAGTTCCCAGGTGTTGCACATGTACATTCCATTTAGCCTTTAATAAGGATACTAGAGAACATCTTTTCTCCATATTTGAATTAAGATTAATGGCCACTAGAAATGATGTGCAGGTGAAAGCAGGTATCTTTGGAATGTTTACATCCACAGTCACGGCAGTGTATTGTTGTACTGCCCCTCCTGTTCTGTGGATCACTTCTTCCTGAATTCACACGATGGTGATGAATTTGGGCTTGCTTTTTAGCATTTTACCATATTGAATTTCTATTACATACATGCAGATTTGTCAACCGTGTTTTTCAACTGTAACATTAGTGATATACTTAACTAAGCACATGTAAGAATTGTTAAAGTCATTAAATGATAAGATTTCAAGCCATCACAAGAGTGACTCATCACAAAAACCACTTGCTGAAGTTCCACTAGACAGCCGAGGAAGAAAGGAGAGCCGTTTGTTCGTGGAACACAGCTTTACAGTACATCTGATGGAGCAGCTCTAAAATTAACAATTCTTTTTCTTTTTGCTGTGCTAACTCCTCTGCTGTGCTGGTCTTGTACATGCTAAGCAACTATTTTTACCACTGAACTACATCCCAGCCCATGCTATTCTTGATAGATAATTTTAATTCAGGGTTAATTGTATTACCTCACAATATGTCCTTAAGTTGACATTTTTTTAAATGTCACATACTTCAGAAAGGTTTTGTACATAGAAATTTTATAACCTATATATTGCACTTTCTTAGTTCTCAGGTAAGAAGAGTAAGAGATCATTTTCTGGGAGTCCTAGTCAGGGGTCTTAGCTCTACCACTGTGATTAATAAGTACTCTATGGATTTGGTGCCAATAAGGGAGAAACTGGGTTGTGGTTGATTTGCAGTGTATTGGTGCAGATGAGGGGGTTCTTGCTATGTCAACCTCCTCAGAATTTCTCTTCTCTCTCCTCTGTTGCTTATAGGCTCGCCTCTACAGTCTTCAGTCAGATCCAGCAACCTACTGCAATGAACCCGATGGTGAGAGAGTAGCAGTGGGGGTGCATTTGGGGGACAGGTAGACCAAGAGGGTATGGATTGTGGGCCATTTCTCTCAGGCAGGAGAGGCCAAATACCCCCTACACACAGGAATATATTTAGTCTGTATATACCTTACGCTCTGTGAAGTTTTTGATGTTTCTTTTTCTTACCTGCACCCCAGCTATCTTCACTCTGACTATCTTTCCTGCAGACACTTTGCTCCTCTGCTCCCTTCTTCTCATTCCTGCCATCCTTTTTAACTCCTTTCCACTAAGCCCCTGTTGTCCAACAAGCCCAACAAGCCAGTCACTCTCCAGAACCAGGCTGTAGAGGGAGAAACAGGAAAGAAAGAATCAAGCAGAGGTAGCAAAGTGATTGTGTCTGCAGAACCGTGGGCAGTGAGAGATGAGAGGAATGGCACTTAGCCCAGCCCAGGAGCCCAGAAAGTGATATTTCAAGTTTTAAGGATAGACTAGAAGCAAATTAGTTTTACTTTTAGGAGTAGGGAAGAGTTTTGAGGTAAAGGCAAAAGCCACAATATGTTTGAAAATCCAGAAAGAACAGGAGTCCCTGTTTGGCAACACAGAGTGCATAGAAATTAAGACAGCCAAAAAATTGGGGGTCTGGCTGGGGAGGGCTTTGTGTACCAGATTAAACAGCTTGAGTTTGGTCCTGAAAGAGTCACCGGGGTGGTTGTAGACCTTTTTTTAGTCACAAAGGCTTTAAAAATCTTTTGAGAACAGAGTGCAATAGTGCCTTCCTATAATCCCAGCTACCTGAGAGGAAGAGGCAGGAGCATCAAAAGACTGAGACTACACTAGCTACACAGTAAATCTGAGGAAGGCCTAGGCAATGTAAAAACTTTGTGTCAAAATAAGAAAGACTTGGGATATTGCTCAATGGTAGATGTTTGTCTAAAATACAACTAGGTGTCCAATTTCCAGTCCTGAAAAGAAATTTAAAAAAAAACTGTTGAAAATAACAAACCCTTTCTCTATAAAATATCGTAGATGATCTGTGGCTCCTAACTTTAACAGCTGTCAGGTAAAGAACTATTGAAACAAGTTTTGGGTTTTGTACCAAGTTCGTGTTTTGTAAAACAGTGCTTAAGGCCATAGTATGAGAAGAAAGACAGGAAGATGAGGTAGGAGGCTCACATGAATCCCCATAGGGGATATTAGAAGTAAGGTCAGAGCCTGGGGGAAGAGAGAGGCAGAATGAGGAAGAAGATGCACTGAAGAAGTGGAATCAGAGTAAGGAAGTTGATACAATGGCTTCTGGGTTTCCATTGAGTAACAGTGAGGGGAAAAAAATGAATGCCTGGTATGTTTGCAGCCAGATTTGGAGCACAGGAGAGATCCTGTGTTGCAAAGAGAGGAATTGTCAGGAGGAGGAGGAGGTTGCAGAAAAGATAAGGAAAAGAAAATGAATCCATGAAGACTCAGAACCTCCCAAGAACAGAAGAAAAAGAATAAAAAGACAGAAAAGGTCTGCCAGAGGAAGTCAGAAGTAATGTCACATAAGGAGGATAGAAACACAGTCAGTTTCTGACAGCATGGGTCCACTGGTGACCTGAGCACAGCTGTTTCAGAAAAGAGAGACATAGTGGTCATATGTATTAGACTAAAATGCCAGTATATGAGAAAAATGGAGACTGCCATCCTTTGTGGAGTTGCTGACCCCAGTAGAACTCACTCACCCTTTCACCTTGCCTGATGCCCCACCTTGAACAAAATGGCTTGGAACACAAATCCCTTAAGCTTTCTTTACTGTCCAAATCCAGGCTCAAGTATGTTCTGTAATCCCAGTATTCTTCGCCTGTGCAGACCCTGAGAATTGACTCTCAGCGTCTGTTCCTCTACAGGGCCCCCGGAATTGTTTGACGCCTGGTTTTCCCAGTTCTGCTTGGAAGAGAAGAAAGGGGAGATCTCAGAACTCCTTGTAGGCAGCCCCTCCATCCGGGCCCTCTACACCAAGATGGTGAGGGCCCAGCCAGCAGGACCTCAACTGGTGTTGGGAAGTGGGAGGGACTTGTGTAGTGGAACCTTCTAGTAGAGCCAGATGGGCCGTATGCTGAGCCAAGAAACCAACCTGGATGAGGCTGGTTTTCTAGGCTTCTAGCAGTCAAGAGAATGGTAAGAAATGGAAGAGTCCTTACAGCTTGATGGGATTACTTTTCTCCTTCCTTGGCCAAACTAGCCAAGGATCGAGCTGAAATGTAGACGGGGTGGAAGGCTTTGAAATCCAGAGCAGTTGGGTGCAGACATCATTCCCAAATTCTCACCTCCTCTTTCCTCTTCCAGGTTCCAGCAGCTGTTTCCCATTCAGAATTCTGGCATCGATATTTCTACAAAGTCCATCAACTTGAGCAGGTATGCTGGTCTAGCTCAGGAACACCCTGCTCAGTCCGGGAGAAACAGATTGGATTTCGTTAAGTTAAGGGAGAGATAATTTCAAGAATTGTGGGGTTAGAACCAGGGTCTGAGAAGAGGGTTCCCTGATTACTCCTGGTCATTACTCACCCACCTTCAGGAGCAGGCACGGAGGGATGCCCTGAAGCAGCGGGCAGAACAGAGCATCTCCGAAGAGCCTGGCTGGGAGGAAGAAGAAGGTAAGAGGTATTGCAGGGTGATGTGCAAGAAACAGGCTGTCTGTGATACTCTTGGAGACCCAGGGAGACCTAGTACCCCAGGAAAGAGTAGGAAATAAGGAGAGTACGTGCTGAGCATAGTCATGCTGCTGTTCGACAGTCACTGGGGAGCACAAAAAAGTCCAGATTCCCAGGCTAGCATGATAGCTCTGAGTATAAGTTGCCTTTCATAAACCTGGTGACCTGAGTTCAATACCTGAAAGCCCACATGGTAGATGGAGCAATTGATCTTCAAAAGTTGTCACCTGACCTCTACCCACGTATTGTGGTATCTCTCTAGCTCACCCTTCTTTCCTTAGGATCCTCAAAATATTTTTTTTTAAATCCAGATTCCCTTCCCTCCTTTTTTTGAAACTTTATTTATTGTATATGTGTGTGTGTGAGAGAAAGAGACAGACAGACAGATGGCACTGTGTGTCCCTATGGAGGACCAAGGGTAACTTTGGGATCCTGGATTGCTTCTACTTCCTTTTTGTTTCTCTCAGGGATTTTTCCCAGACTCTGCCCACCAGGCCAGAAGTGCAGGCTGCCACCATTTCTGCCTGGCAGTTTTTATGTGGGACCTGGGATCTGAACTCAGGACCTTCTACTTGCAAGGCAATGTCCTATCCCTGAGCCATCTCTCTAGTTCCCCTCCTTTTTTAAAACACTGTGTGTGTGTGTGTGTGTGTGTGTGTGTGTGTGAGAGAGAGAGAGAGAGAGAGAGAGAGAGAGAACAAGCAGGCATATCACAGCATGCATATGGAAACCAGAGGACAGTTACGGGGAGTTGGTTCTCACCTTCCACCAGTGGATTCTAAGGATTGAACTCATGCCATTAGGCTTGGGGGCAAGCATCTTTACCTGCTAAGCCATATTGTGGCATAAGATATAATAAATGCTTATACTATATTCCTAGCCTCCACTAAGAGCTTTATACATGTAATCCTTACAAGATACTAGTGAAGAAAGTTAAAAGTGCATTGGCTTCTGTGTCAAATATCTAGTGTGTAGCAGAACCTAACCTGAGCCCAAAGCCGACCTACTTTTAAGCCATGGCTTTCAAATGTCTTGTACCGCTAAAAACAGCCCTAGTGGCCCTTTATGTAGGTGGGACTTCAACTATCAGGAAATGTCTGCAGAAGATCTGCGATGGAGCAAGGGTAAGGGACCTAGCACTGGTCTTCCTTGTAATGAACGTGACAGGATGCATATGTTCCAAGGTTGTCTTGGGTATGGCTGGGGTTACATTCCCTCTTTCCCCTTATTTCCCTCCCTACAGAGGAGCTTGAGGCCATTTCACCATCTCCGAAAGAGGCAAAGGTTCTAAAAGACACCGAAACTTCTACATTCCCCGAAGGTGGGCCTGGCCCCCAGATTCCCTCTGAAGAGACTCCCGTAGAGCCACCAGCAGAGGTGACTCCGTCAGAGAGCAGTGAGAGCATCTCCCTGGTGACCCAGATGGCCAATCCTGCCATCGCAACCGAGGCACCGGTGCTGTCCAAAGACCTGTCCCAAAAGCTGCTTGAGGCGTCTTTGGAGGAACAGAATCAGCCTGAAGAGGAAGGCGAGACTGGACCCCCACCCCCAATTTCCTCCAAACCTCGAGCGCCTGCAGGTCGACCAAGTGGCCCAGAGCCTAGGCCTCCAGCTAGAGTAGAGACTCTAAGGGAGGAGGTGCCCACAGACTTACGAGTATTTGAACTGAACTCAGACAGCGGAAAGTCTACACCCTCCAACAATGGCAAGAAAGGTAGGTATGGGGGCTCAAACCCAAGGGAGTGTGTGAGCCGGGCAAAAAAGAATTGCCACCTTATATGGCAGTGTGTTGTGTCTGTGTCATGGTCCCAGGAGCAGACGTCTATCATTCACAGTGCTGAGGAGGAGGCTGCTACTAAATGTTTACTACCATGCTCCATCATCTGTCATGTACATAGTCCTGAAGGGTGCATTTCATAATTGTGATTTTTTTTAAACTATTTTACTTATTTAGTGTGTATGTGTGTGTGTGTGTGTGTGTGTGTTTATGTATATGTATCAGAGGGTGCTGTGTGTCCCTGTGGAGAACCAAGGATGATTTTGGGAATCGTCCTGGATTGCTTCTACCTCCTTCTTGCTTTGCTCTAGGATTCCCCAGGCTCTGCCCACCAGAGCCCAAAATGCAGACTGTTGCCATTTCTGCCTGGCATTTTTACATGAGACCTGGGATCCAAACTTTTGCTTGCTAGACAGAGTCTTAATTCCGGAGTCATCTCTCCAGCCCTGATGTGATCTTTTTATTTGACTTGGTTTTGTTTTTGTTTTTTGAGACAGGCCTTGGCTGCTCTTAAACTCTTGGATCCTTAACCTCTCAAGTCTTATGATTATAGATGCGAGTTATCACCTAGCTTTGTTGGCAGTCTTAAAATCAACAAAATAAGATTTGAGCTAGGTTCTGTGCTAAATGTTATATGGCTTGTAATTTTTGATAACCGAGTAAAGTCGATATTTTCTTCAGTTTACAGTGAAAAAAGTGCTGCCCAGAAATGTTAAGTAGCTCGCTCAAATTCATATGGACAATAAGTGGCAAGTCTAGATTCAGACCCATGTGAGTCTGTGGCCGTGTCCTTAACACTACACTGTGCTCATTTCTGTCCTTTTGGACAACTCAGCCTTGCCCTGGATTGGGAATCATTATGATTTTGCTGTCAGGTGTCCTCTCTCCTGTGGAATATTTGGAAAGCCAGTGATCTTCCCTAAGCCGTCATTATTATGAGACATGTAAACAAAACTTTTAACAGTTTGAAGAATGAAATGAACACCCATGAACTTAGGATGATTCAGCTTCAATAATAGAGCTTTAATTTCTTATCTGCCTAATAGAGTTTTAGTCTGGAGATTAAATTTATGGGAAAGATCAACCTTTTTAACTCCAGGAATTAAAGGGCAAGGGTAGAACTTCCATCAGCTTTTTGGTTTTTGTCACTTTCAAAATCTGTCCATTGATTGCCATCCTTTAACAGACATACTTCTGTCACTGCCAACATTCAGTATCAGATAGTCACAGGGTCTGGCAGGAGGCAAGGCCTGTCCTGCACAGTAGCAAATAGTCACCCTAACCCTCTCTGCTCCCTGATGGAAACCTCAGGGTTTCCAGTCTCGAATAGTGCTGCTTCTCTGCTTTGTTCATCTGAGGTCATCCATTGACCCTGCTCTTTATGAGACGCTGATGGGGGAAGGGCAGAAGCAGCAGTCTTTGTGATGAAACACGAAACAGTGTGGGACAGGTTTGAGACTGAGGCATTCAGAGAAAGAAGGGATCTCTGAGCATCAGCAGTGACTCACCAGAAGACAGGTGGAGAATTGGGGCAGGTGCTGGAGAATGGTAGTGCAGGCTAAGGAAGCAAGTTTAAGGGGTGGTGACAAAAGTCCCTTCTAATGCTGTGTCCTAAGACAGACATACAGAAGGATGTTTGGTTCTTTTTTTTTTTTTTTTTTTTTTGGATGTTTGGTTCTTAAGTAATTGAACTCAAGAACTTAACATCTTCAACAAGTTTGGACTCAGGTTTAGATTGGATATCATAAAGCACAGCACAGATACTGAGGGATAAACCCTAAATTTGCTTATGTCTTGTGACTTTAGAAAAGTGACTGATCTTCTGTAGACCTCTTGTTTACGCCCATGTAAACTGATCAGAGCCTTCAATGAGAGAAGGAACTCGTGTAGAGCCCTGCTTTGGGGAAATGAAGCTAATGATAGGCAAACATTCTCTTGAGTGTTTTCTGTGTCTAGATCTATGCTAAGAAATGGATGTACATAGCACTCAGTTGTCCCAAAGCTCTCAGAGATCTGTACACTTTATGTTCATACCAGTAGGAAACTAAGATTGTTCCCAGAGATCATTAGAGGGATCACTTAAAAGAGTATGAAATAGTAGCATAGGAGGATACAAAAGTACCTGGTAGGCCTGACAGGTATGGAGTGGCTAGATGGGTGGCACCAAGGTTCCCTTGAGGTGGTGGCTATGAATTTTAAGTGAGACTTGTCATCCCTGTTGAGCATTTTTTTGCATTATTTGGATTTGTTAAGAGAGGGTCTCATATGCAGCCCAGACTGGCCTTGAACTCCCTCTCAAATACTGAGATTGTAGACATGTGCCATCAGGGCTAGCAGCCCATCTACTTTTGTCCAGCCTCATTCAGTTGCTTCAGTGCAGGCATAGGTTACATGAAAAGTTAGATTTAATCAGACTTAAGTTTAGCCGGGTAAAGTCAATAGGGGAAAAGAAAAGGTCCAGGTATATGCAAGAAATGAAAGCTGTACCAGCACTACTAGGAAAGGGAAACAAGATCAGGAGTTCAAGGTCATTCTTGGGCTAAGTAGTGAATTCAAGGGCAGCCTGAGCTACATGGGACAATAGATGGGAAAATTATTCGAATAAGAATAATGATGGCTCATGAAATCTTACCTGGGTAAGAGAGGGAATGAGGGATAGTGTAACAGCAATAAAGACACTGGGCTTATCCTCTGGCCTACAAAGACCACGCAAGCACTTATACACATACAGAGTTATGGTTCTATTTGGAATTGGACTGTCAGTAAGGTGATCAGAAAAAATTAGGAAGAGCTGTCAAGATGGGCTTAGCTGATATAAAGGTGTTTGATGTGCAAAACTTGATGACCCAAGTTCAATCCTTCAAACCCATGTAAAGGTGGAAGGAAAAAACTGACTCCACAAAGTTGTCATTAGACTTCCACACATGTACTGTGGCATAAGCATGCATGTATGCGCGCACGCACATGCACACACACACACACACACACACACACAGAAAATAACTTTTAAAAAACTAGTTAATAGGAGATGAATGAATTTGATACTATGTAGCAGGTAACATTGAAAGCTCTTAACCATTTTACTGTGCTGTCACCCATACAACTCAGGGACTAGGCCTCTAATGCAACTCCCCCCAACCGATGTTAGGTAAGGGAAGTCAAGGTCTTGAGACTAGACTAGAATAGTGAGAACGTAGTAAAAAGAGTGAAAAAAATTTTGTGGTGCTTGAAATCGAACTCGGAATCTCACAAGTGCTGGCCACTGCCATAGGTTGTAGCTCAGTGGTGGAGTTCTTGCTTAGCATTTGTAAGACCCTGGGTTTGATTGCCAGGAGTACCACAGAGAGAGGAGAGGAGAGCAAAGGGAATGAGTAAGAGAATAAAGCTTGCATATTGACTCCTTTTCTTTTTCCCTCTCACATCCACCCATATATTAGTGTGACTTGAGGCTGGGTGTCTGTATGCAGCCGAGTTCTTGGGGTGGCCTAGCTCAGAGTCTCAGGATGATCGCTGTCCTTGCAAAGTTATTCCCAACTGCACTTCGTCACTGGACTTCCTCTTCAGCGTCTCAGTAGGGGGAGGGAAGTAAGAGGTGAGAGCAGGAGAAGCCTTGGCTCGTGACCTTGGTTTGAACGTGCTGCTCACTATTGACAGACTGGGCAACCTGGGAACTAACTGTTTGGTCTTCATTTATCCGAGGAAACAGAGACCCAATTATAGAAAAAAAAAAAATTTAACTCTGGGCGACATTGTCTTTAGATTAATAAGTTAAGGCTCCCAAGCCCCTCGTGGCACTTTTTTAGTGCCATGAGCTCTGTTTCATGTCTGCTTCTCATGGAGGCGCCCTAGCCCCTCGTGGCACTCCACGTCTGGAGTCCACGAGTTCCAACCTTTCTCTTCTCTAATAAACTCTACTTTAATCCTCAAAAAAAAAGATTAGTAATAAGTTAAAAACAGAAAACTAGATTCTTTTCTTAGAGTCTTAAGTTGTCACATGGGAAAGATCCTAACTCCCTTCTTGTGTGACAAGAGAGTGAGAAGAGACTGGTGACAGACAGCACCCGAGTTTACATCTCACTCTGCCACTGAAGCCTTCATTTTGTCATGGGTAGTTAGGACTGTTTATACTCCCCCGACAACATGCTCTAGAATGTTATTTGCTTGTCCATGATAGAGTCTGTGATAGCATTCAGGCCTAAAGAGGGAGCTTCAGGTCCTAGAGATTAGGGGAGGCGGTCATGACCATAGTCGCAGCTCGTAAGTGAGAAGTCAGGACTGTCTGACTTTTGACCCACAGGAAGTCACACCAGCTGAGAACCAGATAAGCGCCACCCAAGTGACCTGGAGGCAGAGAGATTTTACTCGTAGGGTGAGAACTTAATCCTTGATCTTCTCTGACTTGCTGTGGGACCATGTAAAAATTACATAGTTCTGAGACAGAGCCTTTAAAAGAAACAGCTCTATTTGTTTAATACATATGTACATACATATACAGTGTACATACATCTGGCACTTTATGCCATATACCTCTAATTTGAATGTCATTATTCCTCAAACAGCAGATCAACTTTTCCATAGAATCTCTCAGAATATCTGTTCATAAAGCAAGATAATTGGAAGAGGGAATTTGCATTCTAGCAAGTTTTTTCAATGTTCTTTGCAAATAGGATAGTTTTATTCTTTTTCAAATATTTTATTTATTGATGGGTTAGGTTGAACACATGCCATGACACACAGGTTGAGGTCAGAGGACAACTTTCTCAAGTCAGATTCTCTCAACATGTGGGCTTTAGGAGATCAAATTTTGAGCACAAGTTTGTGAGCATCCCCGTCCACCTACCCAATACCTTTTTTTTTTTTAAAGAGACATTGTCTCATGAACCCCACATTATTTTCAAACTAGCTAAGTAGTTAGGGTGAGGTTGAATTTCTGACCCTTCTGGCTCCATCTCCCAAATGCTAGAATTATAGGTTTGTACCAAAGGACTGGAAATTAAACCTAAACCTTCCTGCATGCTAGATAAGCACTGTCCCAAATAAGCTGCATTACCAGCCCCTCATTCAGAATCATTTTAATAATCTGGAGCCCAAACTAGTTTTCCCAGTACTATACAGTAAAGGAGTAATGTTACTGTACAGTGATGGGGTGATGTTACTGTACAGTAACGGGGTGATGTTACTGTACAGTAAAGGAGTGATGTTACTATGCAGTAAAGGAGTGATGTTACTGTGCAGTAAAGGAGTGATGTTACTATGCAGTAAAGGAGTAATGTTCAGGCCAGGCGTACCAGGCTCTAAAGACCTGTTTCCACATTACCATGGTGAGGAAAGCAACTTTTTGCGCACGCACGTGTGTGTGTGTGTGTGTGTGTGTGTGTATCAGAGGACACTAATATGCCTGTGGAAGTCCAAGGGTGAGGTCCAGAATCAATCTAGATTGCTTCTACCTCCTTTTTGCTTCACCTTGGGATTTCCAAGACTCTGCCTTTCAGAGCTGAAAGTGCAGGCTGCCACCATTTGCACCTGGACTAGGATCTAAGACCTGAACTCAGGTCCTTCTGCTTGCAAGGCAGAGTCTTTGCCCTTGAGCCACCTCTCCATCCCCAGGACAACTACTTTTAAGGTTTGTTTTTACTGATAACTTTTATGTGTATGATTTTAATACTGTCTATAACTTATATATCAGGTATAGTAGAACAGTCCTCACATTGTATCAGAATCATATAACACAGGAGTTGGTAAACTTGGTCTCTATAGGACCAGGTCATAAATGCTGTAAGGCTCCTTGGGCCATGTAGTCTCTGTTGAAACTACTGAGGTCTGCTATTGCCACATGAAAGCATTCATAGTTGGCATGGAAGCCAGTGGAAAGGATTGTGTTTCAAATTTCTACTTACAGAAGCACAGTAGACTGGATCTAACCCATATTTACCCACTGCTGGCTTACAGAAAGGTCCCATGAATGTTTACTGGGTACCAACTCCATCTTCTAGACACTAGGACTACATACGGAAGTCAAGCATTTCTGTCCTCGTGGAACTCACATTATATCCCTCTGTAATCAATAAGCATTATAAGTGTGGTTATATTATAAATGTAATGAAAAACACAACAAAAGAGCTGCACTTTAAAAGTAGTCTGATAGGGGCTAGAGAAGCAGCTCAGGAGTTATGACTCTGCTTCATAAGCAGAAGGTCCTGAGTTCTGATCCCAGATCCCACATAAAAATGCCAGTCAGAAACAGTGGCAACTTATGCATTCAACCCTGGTGGACAGAGCCTGGAAAACATCAAAGCAAAGCAAAAAGGAGGTGGAAGCAATCCAGGATGAATATAGACTGATATCAGGCAGGAATCCCTCAGTATGATTCCCAGCATTATATAAACCAGGCATGGTGACACGTATCTCTAATCTCATACTGGGGAGAAGTATAAGTCGGAGGATCAGACGTTCAGTGTCAGCCTTGACTACATAATAAACAAACTACATTAGTTTGAAACCAGCCTGGGATACTTGAGACCCTGTCTCAAAAAAATTATAAATTAAGGATCTAGAGCTATGACTCGGGGCTTTTAAGCCTTCACCATGCAAATAGAAGGACCTGAATTTGGATCCCATGTAAAAACATCTGATGGAAATGGAATGTGAAGTCTAGAAAAACCCAGAGCAAAGCATAAAGGAGGTAGAGCAATCTGGGATGATTCCTAAAGTCACCTTTGGACCTCCACAGGCACACACAGAGCCCTCTTCTACACACACATTCACACTGGTATGCACGTACATACACGCAAAAAAATTATAAATCAAATAGAATAGCAGGCTGATTAGGTGTGATGGTTTAGCATGTAATCTCAACACCCGAGAGGCTGAGACGAGAGTATTTTGAGTTTGAGCCAGTCTAGGGTACAAAAGTTTACAGGCCATCCTGGACTGCAGTAATGAGTCCCTGTCTCAAAAAATGAAAAAAGAAAGAGGGCTTGTAAGATGCCCAGAGCCCATGCTGTGGGAGGAGAGAACTAACTTCCAAGGACATCTGACTCTTTCCTCTCTCTCTCTCTTCCACACAAATAAATAATAAACACGTAAGCCAGAAGTGGTGCTCGTGCCTAAAACCCCAATACTCAGAAAACAGATGAGAGGCTCAGCTGCAAGTTCAGTACCATCCATGTTTTACATAGCAAGTTCCAGACATCCAGGGTTACATACACAGCAAGATACTGTCTAAAAACAAAACAAAAAATAAGCTGAGGTAGGGTAGGCCACAAATGAGTAAGATTTGACCAAAGATATGAAGGCAGTGGAAAAAAATCATCCAGTGGATAACGGAGAATTTCTGGTACAGGGAACAGCCACAAAAATCTCTGAATAGGAACACGCCTAACAAGCATCGGAGGAGCCAAGCGAGTCAGTGTAGGTGAAATGCAGAGTGAGTGAGTGTGCGCTCATGATTTCTTCAGGTGGATCATGGGGCACACTGGGAACCTCTGGGTATAAAGTTCTTCTACAGCCTCACTTTGTTGCCCCAGTGAGTTTGATTAGGGTAACTTCCCAGAGCATTTACAGGAGCATGG
Organism: Typhlomys cinereus; assembly: GCA_023101885.1. NCBI lineage: Eukaryota > Metazoa > Chordata > Mammalia > Rodentia > Platacanthomyidae > Typhlomys > Typhlomys cinereus. The sequence goes on along the minus strand of JALPQD010000384.1, from coordinate 1,643,671 downwards.
GCAATTCAACTATTGAAGAAAATGTCTCTCCTTCTCCCAGCAACTGTTAACGATCTATAGATCCTCAGGAAGAAAGAAGGCTCATGAGCCCCCATCCTAGCAATTGTTAACTTTTTATAAATCTTCGGTGAAGAGCAAGCTAATTTCCTCCCACCCCTCATTCTAAAATTGAGGTTTCATATAGCTCAAACTGGCCTGGAATGTATTATATATTGGAGAATGACTTGGAGAAAAGCAAACTCTATGTGTATAGGGGGGTTGTGTGAGTGATGTGTGGCTACACATGCCATGGCACACATGTAGAGATTAGAGGACAACTTTGTATGGTTGTTTCTCTTCTCCTACTTTTGCATAGATGCCTGGAGTCAAATTTGGTGTCAGGCTTGTCTGGCAAATGCCTACTGAGCTATTTCTTTGATCAGAGCTTGAGTTTCTGATCTTCCCACCTCCACCTCCTGAGAGCTGGGGAATTCTGGGATTATCCTTGTGTTCCCACTATACCTGATTTTACGTGGTGCTGGGGATAGAACTCGCAGTCTTCAACTGTTAGACAGACAATGAGCTACATCCCCATCCTAAGCTAAATTTTGCATGTGATTCTAGGGATCTAATAAAGAGGATTTGGGCATACTAAGCAAGTGTTCCACCACTGAGAATGCAAAAGCTAAATTTTTTACTTACTACAAGGAAGTACACTGAACCTAGGTGAAGTACATTATAAAGTCTTGTGTTTTAGTCAGCCCTTTTACAGATGGTGTATGTACACACACACACACACACACACACACACACACACACACACACACACGAGCTAAATGTCTCTCCATCTTTAGGTACTCCCTCCCTGTCCCCCACTGCTTTCACACTGTGGTTCATGGTTCCAGGCTCAAGCACAGACATCAGTGAGGACTGGGAAAAGGACTTTGACTTGGACATGACAGAAGAGGAAGTGCAGATGGCACTTTCCAAGGTGGATGCCTCTGGTGAGGTAAGTGATCTGGGTGGGCACAGGCAAGCCAGTCCAGTGACGCTAGTGTGGAAGATCTTTCCTCACCAAACCTTGCTGTCCCCTTCAGGGAGGATCTCTACACTAGATTACAGCCTGCAGGAAAGGGAAGAAGCCTACGCAAGCCCATGACAGTTAGCACCTGACTATGCATCTCATCAGTTCTAGGGTAGGTGCATGGAAGAGTTCTTGACCAAGAAAAGACAGGTGCTGAGTAGGGCATGGTGGCGCATACTTGTTATCCCGGTGCTCAGGATGAGGAGGAGGCAAGAGAATCACAAATTAGAGCCAGTGTGGTATGCAGAGCAAATCTAATCCAACTTGGACCTGGTTCAAAATACATAGAGATGCTGAACTATGGCCTAGACCCCATAACTTTTGGTCCTTTAATAGTTTCCTTGGTCTTGGAAGCAAATGGCTTACTTAACCTGTTTTATAATCTGAAACTTGGGATTGATAGTAGCACCTGGCTTAAAAGATAGAACCAAGTAAAGCATGTAAACACCATAGGTGTGGTGCCTGGCATGGTGTCATTCAGTAGACATTGGTGATAAATGCAACTAGCTCAAATAGGCTTTTGATGTTTAATGTTCTCATTCTTATGTGCATTTGGTTTCTCCATTTCTCTAAATGAGATGCTGAAACAGCCCAAAGCTCTTCATGCATAGCCAGTGAGTGAGGGACAGGACAGAGGCTCCTGTCCAGATTGGATTGAAGCCAGTGTTAGCTTCCACTTTCAGCTAAGAACTGCAATTCCCCTGTCATGTGCTCGTGAATCTGTTATAAAGAGGTAGGCAGAGTAGAAAATTAGAAAAGCATGTGAGGGTCTGGAGTGTGGGTCTTCTCTCTCTTGCTTTCCTCCTCTTCCTTATCCTCCTTTCTTTTCTATCCCCCCCATCTCATCTCACTTTGTAGCCCAGGTTGACCTTGATCTTGCAGCAATCCTCCTGCCTCAACCTCTGGGATTTACAGGCATGAGCCACCGTGTTCATAGGTAAAGATCTGGTTTTTTATTAGGAAGTTAAAGGCAAAGTAGTGACCTATTCAGGATCACTTTGCACATGGACCTCATTGTGTCCATGAAGACCTCATGGTACCCTATTATGCCATAGGAAGTTATCTTTCTATGTCTTTAGAGCTTTCATTAAAACTTGACATGCTCATCTAGGAAAGTAGTGTTCATTAGAGAATCTGCCTAGCATTCATGAGTCTGTGTTTGATCCCCAGCACTGTAAAAATAAGCAAACATTCAGTAACAACAAAACCTGAGATGCAATACACCTGAGCAGGGATGAGCTAAAAACAGACCAGGAGTAATAAGGCAAGAGAAAGGAGACGAGCTGGAAGGTAGAGTGCTGAGCTCTGGTGGTGGTCTCGGGACAAGCTGTTGGCCTGCCACCGAGCCACTCAAGTCCTGTGCTTTTAAGAGATGTGGCCTTAATCTACTCAGAAAGAAACAGGGTCTCTCGAAAGGACTGGCTGCTCAGGCAGGGCAACTGCTACCAGAGTTGAGTCTTGGTTGGTGAAGTATTTTCCTTGGTCTGAAGCAATCAAAGCAAGCGGGCCTTTAAGACAAAGAATAGTACTGCTCCCCAAACATTCCTGCCTATTCTCCTGAGGTAGGGGATTACTGTAACTGCGGGAGCAGGATGTGACCCAGGATAGAAATGGGAGCTGCTATTAAGAGGTATCTTTGCTTAGCAAGGGGAGGCGGTGGCATCTGGGTTGACTCAGGAGTAAGTGTTTGTATTCTCCGTTATCTCCTCACCTCTGCAGGTGGAAGATACAGAGTGGGAGGACTGGGAATGAGGGGAGCCAGAGCAAGCAGCTCCCCCACCACAGCACCTCCCACCTCCCTCGCTCGTCTCAGCCCAACCCTGGAAGACACTGAGAATGTCCCTCAAATGGCCTCTGTCTCCAGAACTCTAGGTACAGATTCTGGTGGCCCCTGTAGGTCTCTCTGTTCACACCTTGGAAGAGTCTTCCCAAATACAGTGCAGAAGTCTGACTCGTGCCAACCTTAAAATAACCTAAGGGGGAGCATCCCTGTCCCCTCACTGGAGAGCCTACTTTTCTCTGCTGAACACTCACTGTATTTGGGGACCCCTGCTGTGGAGCTCCACAGTGTAGCTCTAGCTCTTTTCCACCAGTCTCTTGAACAACACACACTTTGCCTCCTCCCTCCCCCCCACACCATTAACCATCAAGGAAAAGACACACCAACTGCCTTTGGTAACACAGGGACAGTGAGAGCATTCTGACTCCTGTTCTAGTGGTAAGACGCCCTCATCTCTAGAAAATTTGCCTTTCTGTGGAATTTTTCACCTCCCAAGCATTTTCCACTCTTGGAAAGATTCTTTGGGGTTTAGAATCTAAGACCAAACCTTGACCTTCCTACCTTCCCTTTGGCCACATTGGGATGTCCCCACTCTTCCCAGGGCTTTTTCATGTCATATGCACCCAAGTCCTTAGCCCAACTGTGCCACTCGAGAGTCTGCTCTTGTACTTCCCCTCTCCAAGAAGGGAGTGGTTGACTTTCAGGCCCTTCTGTGTATTGCCTGGCAGAATACCTACCTGCTTGACTTCTGTAGCTTAGGACACAAGCCAGCTATGAGCTGTACAGCATGATGGAATGGTGAGGAAAGTCAAACACTTGCAATCCTCGGTCAACCAGCTTCTCAGCCCTCTGCTCCTAAGAGGAAGTGCTGGGGCGACTGTCCTGAGATCAGCCAGCTTCTGCAGAAGCTCCTCTTGAAGACAGAGGTGGCTGGGCCTCTCACCCTCGAGGGGCATCGAGAACTATATGAGGACCTGGTACTTCATCATGCTGCTCTGGTGGTTCTTGTGTGTAAGCTGGCATATTCGCCATGACTTCAAGGGACTGCATTGGGAGCATCATATGCTGGGCACTTCAAACATTCAGTGAGGGGGAATGGGCTGGAAACAAATGCTGAAATGCTGAATCTTTTTTTTTTTTTTTGGATGGGTGGGGTTTTTTTCTCTTTGTAATTATTTTAGTTTAATTAACCTTTTGGTTGTTTGTGCAATATTATATATTTTAAATTATGCATCTCCCCAGAGTATTTTGTAGCTGGGAAAAGAAAAAAAAAAAGATTCTAACAGCTGTTAGTTTTGTAATTAAAAAGGAACAAAAAAAGAACTTTGTCCTGAACCTTTTACAGATTTGCCATAACAGCATTAAAGTGATTCAACAAAAGCCAGGTGTCTGGGGATGTTTCTGTCCCCCTTGGCAGCTGATCTGGGCAGGGGCGACTTCCTACCTGGAGCTGGGAGCATAGGTGGAAGTACAGCTTGGGTCCCGAGGAAGTACCTTGTCTCATCTCAGACTCAACCTGGACTCTGGTTTAAGGAAGGGACAGGTCCCACAAGGCCTCTCACCAGGGCAAGGAGTCAGGAGGCCATTTCTGCATTCCCAATGCTTCTGCTTTTATTTGGAAAGGAAGTTGTAGCAACATGGTTCCAGTGGGTCATTTTTCTCCTCTTCCTCCTGTGTGTAGATAATTCTAGGGTCTAATTTAATTAGCCTTAGCTAAACACCTTGAAAATCATTTGTTAGCAATTGATAAAAGTCTGAATAAAAGCCCTTGGTTTCGGGAAGATCTTTAGAGGGAAAAATGTCTTGGAGAGGCCTGTCTGGGGAGAGTATACGTAAGCTATGGGATAAGTAAACTTAAAATGCAAAATAGATATATCACCATCTTAGAAGCGGATTTTTGGATTTGCTTTCTCCCCCTACTTTATTGGGGAGGACTTGCCATTGCTTTTATCAAGTGTTTGCTAGCCATGGGTGCCAACTAACTTCTTCAATTGAAGGCCGGAGTATCATATCTGGCTCCAGGAGCCGCTTGAGCAGATCCTGGCATTCGGTTGAGATACCCAGATGAGTGGGGAAGGATACCCCCTTCTGCTGCTGCCACAGCATCTTGGGGATGTCTGTGTCATCAAAAGGTAGGCTTGCGCAGAGCATTACATACAGGACCACACCCATGCTCCAGACATCCCCCTTCTTGCTGTCGTGGGGAATACCCTGCAGCACCTCGGGAGCGGCATAGGCTGTGCTGCCGCAGAAGGTCTGGCTCAGCTCCCTGCGTGACTTGGGTAGCACCTTGGCAAAGCCGAAGTCCGTCAGCTTCAGGCTGAAGCCCTGCAGCAAGGCGTTCTCACACTTGAGGTCCCGGTGGGCCACGCCACAGCCATGGCAGTAGCGGATGGCCTCCACCATCTGGCGGAAAAGGGCCTTGGCCCGGCTCTCGGGAAGCGGCCCCCCATTCAAAACGCAGTCAAAGACATCCCCTCCCTCAGCCAGCTCCATCACCAGGTAGATTTTCCCATCCGCCGACTCCAGCATCTCATACACCCGGATGATGTTTTTGTGGTCCAGGGTACGGACAATCTGGAGCTCCCGAGGCAGGAATCTCTGGATAAACTCTGAAGAAACAATGGAACAGATGGTTACCTAAGATCAAAAAGGTTAATTCTTCACTCCCAGTTCCTGCTGCCAAGCTTCTAGATACCTGCCCCATCTAGGTCATCTTCCTTGGCCCCTTTGACTGTCTCAAATATCTCTAGCAGCTTGAAAAACTGAAGATATTCCCTTCTATAATTTTGTGATTAATACATGATCATTGGAAAGACTCCTCAAGGATTAAGTCTGAGGTCACAGAGCCAGTTGTTAGAGAACTATACACAAAGCTATTGACTCTAAGAAGGCTAAATTTGCTCACAGACTGATGAACTAGCTCCTCACATTGCCTTGTAATCCACACAGTTCTTTCCAAATCTGTCTTCCTCTTCCCATCTCCTCTTGGCATCAACCCTTGCCCCCTGCTAAGCATCCCCCCTTAGAATAGGAAAAGCCTGAAAACCTTACCTTGTGCCTTTTTGATACTGGATTTGGGAAGGCACAATGTACTTGGACTCCTGACATCCCTGTTTCCCACTCAGTACCTCAGGGCTGTACTGTAGCTTGCTTTACCTTAGTTCTGATAAGAAAAGGGAATTTTCCTGAGGAAGCACCCACCTACCTTAACCAGCCCACCCTTCCTCCAAAAGGGCCCCAGCTCACCTTCTGGCCCTCCCATCTTGTCTATAATTTTAATTGCCACTTTTCTTTGATGTTTTTTGGAAAATGCTTCTTTGACTTTTGAGTAGGTCCCTTCCCCAATGGTCTTGCCCAGCTGGTACCCATTGGAGAGTAGAAAGTCCTCCATGCTGTGTAGCGCCTCCTTCCTATCACCCTCTCAGCTCATGCTGCCTCCGCGAGGCAGCTCTACTCCACCATCGCCCTTGGCCTGCTTCTTTTCCCCCCAAGGACTTCATCCACAGCTGCCTCCAGGGCTAGAACATTCTCCGTCTGGACACAGCCGCAGGTGGTAGGGAGGGAGAGGGCCAGACATTTTTAAACTCCAGCCCAATTGTGATGTAAATGCTGTGTGACCCTCAGCCAAAATGGGCAGTGGCCCTACCTTCCCTCACCATCTCCAGCAACCCCAGCGTTGGTTACGTGACCCCCGCCCCGCGCCAGGCATTGAACGGCCGCGGTGCCAGGGCAGGGCGCCGGCGTAGCTAGGGATGCGAGCTTTTTCCACGTGGGCACCGCCCCCGGGCGGGTCGCCCTCATCGCCTGAGTTCCCCTTGAGCTGCTGTGAGATAGTGAGACCCCCTCGACGGCCTGTGGACCACAGCCCCTCTGGATCCCGACTGGGGCCCTCACGAAGTGCGGGAACAGCTCGGGACAGTGCAGTGTTCCAGGGAGGAACAGCGCTGTGAGGTCAGCGCTCCGCGGCCAGGTCACAATGCGGCCGTCCCCTTCGACGCCAGGGCGGAGGTGTGCAGCAGAGACCTGCCAGGCTCCGCCTGGACCGGAGCGTCCTCCCGCGGCCAGGGCTCGGGCAGTTGCTTCCAGCCTGGGACCGGCCTCGGCCTCCGGCAGGTGAGCCACGACCCGAGGGACGGGCACGGGCGGAGGGCACCCGGAGGCTAGGAGTGGCCTGACCGCTGCTCCCCGCTCAGAGCGCCCCGGGGCCTGGACATGAGTGCCCAGGAGACCCCACAGGGTCGAAGATTCCCCATTGAGGCCGGAGACTCCCCTGGCCTTGCCTCCGCCCCCGAGTCCCAGGACAGCCCGGAGCCAGTAGCTACGGAGCACAACCCGGTCAGGTGAGGCCTCTGTCCCTCCCCTGGCCCCTCCTGCACCTCCACACCCCCCCTCCCCTGAGCTCCACCCCTAAGGGCCCCAGGTGCCCTAACTAGAGCCCTGGTCAGCATCTCAGCGCCCCCTGTCGCGTGCCGCTTTCGCCAGGCCGCTTCGACGCTGCCCGGGCTGCCACTGTCTGACGCTGCTGCACGTGCCCATCGACGTCTACCTGGCCATGGGCGGGAGCCCCCGGGCCCGTGCCACCTGAGTGCGCCTGCGCACAGCAGCTCCGCAGGAGCCGGGCGGGACGAGGCCGGCTGCGGGCCACCACGCTGAGGTCGCAAGCGCCGAGCACGAGACAATGATGCACATTTTAAAATAAAAGAATGATGCACATTTTAATAAAGCACAGCATAAACTGTTCTTTCCATTCCGGGCTGGCCGTGTGTGTCTGTCCGTCGGATCGGGCCCACCAGCTACTCCGTTCCTTGTTCTACTGCACAATGCCTTCCTTCCCCTAGGACCGGGTCTCCCTTGCACCCAGCCCTCCCGGCCTGGCTTCCCCAGTCTCCCTCTCCCCGCAGGAGTTACTATCCCCTCTTCCCGCATTTCTTGCTGGTCCCGACCCCTTTTCTTTCACAAGCTGAATTCTGGACATCTGTCTCCTTATTCCTGTTCTTGGTTCACTAGTGAAACTTTCATTATCATACTGGACACAGCTCACCGGAACTGCGAAGGAGGGAGGGGGAGAGGGGCAGACCAAGCAGTCAGGCCGCATAATTCTCCCAAGCTGGAAGAAGATCCTGCCCCCTGCTGTTCTGTGACCCTGGGCACCTCTGGTTTTGGTGTAGGGGTCAAGGGCTGCCCCAGTCTATTTGGAGCTGTGGTTTCTCCTAGGACTGGCAGGATCACAGATTAAGGAAGAAGTTATTTGAATTTTTTTTTTCTTAACTTCCTGTTTTGTAAGTGATGAGTTGAGAAAATTGCCTAAAATTCCCCAGTGATGAGAGCTACTAACAACTGCTCAGTCTTCTGAGCCTTAGAGCCCACCCACAGGAAGCCACGGAAGAAAGGTTATCAGAAGCAGGAATTAACACTGAACACTTCCAATACTGGTATCATGAATTTATATTAATGCCAGAATATTTTTCTTAAATTTTGGAGGGAACAAGGTCTCACTTTATAGCCCAAGCTAGTCTCTCCTTGTGATGCCCATATATCAGTCTTCTAAGCGATTACTGCCACCTCCTACTAAGTTATTTTTGTATTGTTTTTATATTATAAAAACATACAATCTAAGGGTCCATCTCTCCTGTACCCTGAAACCTAAGAACAACCCTCCCCTAAACCACGAGATAGAAGTCCAAGCCTTTCTATTGAGCACTTCAGATTCCGTAGTCACCTGAATTTTTTTTTTTTTTTTTTAAGAGAGGGTATCCACAGTCCAGGTTGGCCTAGAACTCAATATTTAGCCAAAGATGACCTTGAACTCCAAGTGCTTCTGCCTCTGCCTTCTTAAGAGTGCTGAGGGTACAGGGTGGGCCACCTTGCTGGGAGTGGAACCCAGAGTTTGTAACTGGTAAGACCTCTAACCAGCTGACCTATATCCCCAGCACAGGTAGTCTCGAGTGGGAGATTATCCAGCAGCTAAATTGCTTGACACATAAGTAAAAGGACTGAAGTTCACATCTCCAGATACCATATAAAATGCCAAGCGTGGGGCTGGAGAGGTGGCTCAGGGGTTACGCCTCCGCCTTGCAGGCGGAAGGTCCTGAGTTCGGATCCCAGATCCCACGTTTAGACGCCGGGCGGAAGCGGAGGCGGCCTGCACTTCTGGCCCTGGAAGGGCGGAGCCTGTGAATCCTGGGGCAGAAGGAGGTGGAGGTGCCCATGGTGGTTCGCGAATTCGTCCGTGGTTCTACACACACACACACAGACACACACGCGTGCGCGCACATACACATGCACATACGCACAGTTGAATAATAATAATAATAATAAAAAAAATGCCAAGTGTTTCTGGCAACTACTTCTAATTCCAGCCTCAAAAGTCAGAGAATGCCCAGAGCAACCTGGTTAGCCAAATCAACCCTGTCAGTGAGCTCTGGGTTTGATTGAATACTCTGGAAGAGGAGGAAAAGGAGGAGGAGGTGATGGTGGAAGAGTGATTAAGGATGATTCTTGGTCTCCACATGAATGCACATGCAAGCACACACATGCACACACACACACACACACACACACAAATGAAAAGATCACCCTCTGCTGACTTCTGAAGCAGCAATTACAATGTTACAGTGACCCGAGGCGTCTTGCCATAAGCATTCTGGTTGCTCTCCACACAAAATGCCGTCCTAGGCAGTCCCAAAATGCTGGGCTCTGTGGACTGTCAGCTCCCAGACGCTGAGTCCTTCCCATCTTCCCTTTCTGCCTGCTCATTTCTTGCACCTCCTTTCTCCCTTTTCTTGACCCTGTCTTCCTCTAAAAATGCAAATAAAATATTTACTGCCACTTGTTTGATTCAGGAGGGACACACTTTCTAGGCACAGACCTTGCAAATGAACCGGATCCGGGGGCTAGTTAGCTCTTAAAAAACAAAAAACAAAACAGTGAGCCAGGAAAAGGCCATTCCCAGGGATAAACACTGCGGGCCAAGGCTGTGAGGCAGAGGAAGGCAGAGGGCAGATTCAGGAATTCAGTCTTCTCCTGTAGTCAGCAGGAGCATGTGGAATGCAGGGTCCACACCTACTGCAGGACATGTTAACAGGAGAGGAGCTGTGTGAAGGAAACCTTCAGTACCAGACAGTAATTTGTTCTGCAGGTAACTAACTATAGCAGGCTCCATCTCTCTCTCCCTCTCCCTCTCCCTCCCTCTCTCTCTCTCTTCTCATTTCTTCTCTTCCATTCTGTTCTGTTCCTCCTCCTTTCTTCCTTGAAAAGACGATGGGCTAAACTATACCCTGAGTTCAGGTCCTGCCATTTCACTCACTGTCCAGCCTTGGACTAATGTCACATCTCTCTAAGCCTCCATTTCCATATCTGGAAAGCAGGGTTTATGCCTCCTTTTGTGAGGTTTTGGTAAAACCGTGCCTGTACAGTACCAGACAGGAGGCCCAAGCTCGGCCAGTCCTTGAACAAAAGAGGCTGAAATCCCTGCTGCTCTGACCTTTGGCTTTGAGGGGCAGCAGAGAGCCAGGCAGCCGGGGACACTGGCTCCTCCGGTTGGGTGACATCCAGTCTGCAGGCCGGGGAAACCTTCTGACATTACTATGCCAACTTCCCAGCAATGCTGCTCAGGAACCTGGGAACTGGGTAAGGGGAGGAGGGGGCATTTCCAGAAGAATCCTCAGGTAAAAAAGGCAGAACTGCATCCTTCACTGTCAAGAGTACAACTGACCCCAGACTTCAGGGTAGTGCTCCAAGCCCCAGCCTTATGCTATGATCCTGAGTCGTGAGGAGGGACCAGGGAAAGGGGATGCTCCAATCACTGCTTTCCCTGACTTCTCTCTCAGGCACCTTTATTAGCTGGCCCCTCCCTAAGGGACCCCCTTTTAGAAGGAGGGGGCGAAGTACAGATGGACCCCCCGGGTTTCCATGGAAATGGCAGGGAAAGGGTTGCTGTATCACCATGGCAACAATTGACGTCAGCACTGTTTCCCATCGCTTGATATGAAAGGGGGGCAGCGGCCCCAACCACAAGCAAATCCCCCACAAAGCCTCCTCCCCTTGCTGAGCCAATCAGCCACAGGGTGGACAGGCTTAATATAGCTCAGGAGGTAAAATCACAGGCTGTGATGTCAGTCAAACCTTGGTTCAAATCCTTGCTCTGCCTCATCCTAGCTATGGGAGTCTGAGCGAGTTCCTTAACCCCTTCGAGCCCACAGTATGTGGCAGTGAGCTAGTCCTTAAAGGACATGGGAAAGTACAGGTCACAGGGAAGACCCTGCACTGGGCCCCAGGATTTAAGGATTTCAAAATGTGGGCTCTTGAGGCAGAGCCAAAAGCCAGTGGAATTTCCAGACTCTGAGGAAATGCCAGACGTCACTTTCCCTGAGCCTCCGTCACAGCTGGGCACTGACTCAACTTCCTCTTTCTCTTCCTCCACAATTTGTATTAGGCCTTGGTAGCAACTTCAACCTTCTGAGCCTTCACCTGCTCCTCTAGGAGAAAAGGGTGGACGAGGGACCCCAGGAAGACAGCAGACCATCCCACACCAGGTCAACGGGTTGGACGTCCCTGTGGCATCCACAACCCTGTTCCCACCTACCACCGGGATCTGAGGCCCAGCATTCTTATCACCTCCCTTTTCCCCAAACCCCAGTGGAGGCAACAAGCTCATCCTGTCCCAGGTCCCCCGCCACATCCCAAATGAGGTCTCATCACCAGCCAGCCGGACTGCCCAAATGCCATGTCTTCCTTCCTTGCTCCCTTCCTTCCAGCCTAGAGTTATAAAGATCCAGACCCCAGTCATGTGGTTCTACTTGAGTCTCATCAATGTCTTTACATTACTTGTCCAGCTGCACCAGATAACATCAGCTACTCACGAAGCATTCTTCCCACCTTTAAGCATATATGTACCTTCTACCTGGGCCCCCACTCACCCTTCAGGTCTTTACTAGTTGTTACTTCTCAGGGAAGGCTAACCCAGCCATCTTGTGTGTGTGTCTGTCTAGGGGTCTAACCAAGGGCTGGAACTCAATTGTTCTCATCCCGTTATGCAAGAACTAGAATGAGAAGGCTTGCAACCTTTCAGAATAAACTAGCTAGTGGATGCTTCTTGGTCAGTCCATAGAGGCAAGGTCCTGATCTGCAAGGACTCTCACTACTGAATGGCCCAGCCAGGGTCAGCAACGGCTCCCACAAGGAAACGACATTGAGCAAACAAGTCACAGACATGGGGAGAGTTAGCACTGGGATTATGTATGAACTTGGTGCTGCAGACGTTATGGTGGGAGTGGGGGAGGTGCCAGAGGACACACTTGTGTTTTAGAAGGACAGTAGTCCCGGATACTATGAGAACAGATCTTGCACAGGACTGAAGCTGTTGCCACCCCCAAGTGGTGGGGCATGGCCAGGTGTGCATGAGTGGAAGTGGAGAGAAGTAGTGGGAGTTTAAATGCATGCTGGACCACATAGGGTTTTCTTTCTTTCTTTCTCTTTTCTTTTTCTTTCTTTCTTCCTTCCTTCCTTCCTTCCTTTCTCTTTCTCTTTTTCTTTCTCCTCCTCCTCCTCCTCCTCCTCCTCCTCCGCCTCCTCTTCTTCTTCTTCTTCTTTTTTAAGCTCTTTGAATATGAAAAGGGAGATAGGGAGAGACAGGGAGTCTAGAATGAAGCCTAGATTTCTGGCTCAAACAACTAGAAAATGGCTAAACTGGGAATATGGGGGGGGGTAAGGGGAGGCAAAGCAAGACTTCTGTGAGGTGGGGCATCCATGGGAGGGAGGGCAGGCATAAAAGCATGGCTGCAGTGAGGTGCAACTTCTCCAGGAAGGCTCCAGGTGGGGCTGGGAGAGGCGGGGCTGAAGCACAGCCTTATCTGACACATGCGGAGGGTGTGGGAACCCAGAGGCTTCACCTTTTACTCCCCAGTAATTTACACAGGCTAGGACTAGGTAGGACTAGGTAGGAACCATGACCAGAAGCGGATGAGCAGAGGATGAGGGACTTGCCACACAGCAGCCTCTGCGATAACAAGATGAAGAGAGCACAGTGTCCTGAAATCAAGGGTCGCAAAGTATCTCCAGCGGGAGGGAGGTTCTGGCTGGGTCAGAGTCAGCCTCTGCTAAGGGGTCAAGGCAGATAAAGACTCCAAGCATCGCTGGGATTTAGCAACAAGGAGGTCAGCGGTGACCTTGAGGACGGCTGTTCCCAGGGGAATGATGGGGGAGGAAGCCACATTGCTGCAGGGAAAAGGGAAGAAGTGGCCACATGTCCAAGTTCACATCTCCTTCAAGGATGCTGGCTGCAGAGGAGCTGGAGAAGGGCTTTCTGTTCTTTCAGAGATAGGAAAGGCCGAGCCTGCTTATTTGCTAATGGGAAGGAATAGCTATCCAGGAGGGAGAGGCCAAAGACTGGGAAAGAAGAAAGGCGTTGAAGGAAGGAGATTCAGGAAGGAAGAGATTACATTCACCAAATATGGCTGAACAATGGGGGACAAGTCAGGGTCTGTGCTGGACTCTGGGGGTTCAAAACAGCTGTCACACACACACTCCCATATGCTGTGCACAGCTTGTGTAAGTTACTGGGGAGTAAATACCCCAAACTGGCAGTGTGGGAAAGGGAGCCAGGCCAAAGCATGCCTTAGGATTCCCAGGAAGCAGAGAAGCTGCACTCAGCCAGAGCTCAGCGCTCTGAGCCCCAATCCTCAGGCTCAGAACAAGACAGGGGTGTCGAAAGGTCCTCTCACCTTCATTTTTTTGTTACGCTTCTCTGAACCTCAGTTTCTTCTTCAGCCAAAGAGCAAAGTAGACCAGATGGAGGATTTCTGATGTTTGGGGGTAAGGGTGAAAAAAAGGAGACATCAGAGACCCTTTATATTCTTTCCAGGCACCTATGCTTGGACCTCTGCCTGGGGGGGAGGGATCTGAGACGTGGGCTTCCTGTGAGCCCATGCGAAGGCGGATGGGGGAACAGAGGTTAGCGATCCCGGGTCGAATGAGGAAGTTTTTCCCAGGGGCTGCTGTTTTTCCGGCCCTTGGGCCCTTCTGCCTGCTGGTGAACTTCTGGATCTGGGAGAGATTTATCTTGGGGAACGTGAAGATCTGATGACTTAGTCCTATTGAGGGCGCTGATGGGGACTAGGTCCCACCAGACAGAGAAGCTCTGCCCTCAATCCTCCGTGCCAACCAACACCTCCTGTTAAAAACAATCGGCCGGGGGAAGGGGGCTCCAGTCCACACGGGGCAGGACTGGACACCATGTTATTCAAGGAGATTGATCACTTGGTGGTGAATTTTCTTCAGTCCCGGCGAGGGGGACCGAGAGAGGGCACCGATGTTTATTTGGTTTACAGCAGCGACCTGGCTCAGCAGCACTTCTGGGGAAGATACCATACCCAGGTCCTTGGGAAAGCGGGATGTGGGGCGCCAATAAGCCCTCCCAGTCCCGTTTCTAAATCGACCACAGTGACCTCGACCCTGCCTGGCCTGGTCCCCCTGGAGGCAGACCCCTCCTCCAGCCACTCGTACTCTACAAGGGACCAGGCGCTCTGCGGGAGGCCCCCGGGCCACGCCCCCGCACGGCCGGGACCCCGGAGCTGTGTTCCTGGGCTTGCTACGGCCGGCCTGGGGCGACCATTGAGTTCGCTGCCCGCCGGGGTCTGCGAACGGCGGGGAGGGGAGGGAGGAGAGAGGAAGGGGAAGGGACAGCACCGGCCTGGCGACGCGCCCTGGGCGCTGGGGCTGCGCAGCGGCAGCGCGAGCGCGCGAGGCAGGGCGGGGCCCCCGGGAGGGGGCGGGGCCTGCCTGGGGGCGTGGTCAGGGGAGGGGCGACCTGGGACCCGGAGAAGAGGCGGGGCGGGGAGGGAAGCCTGGGCACCGCCCCGTCTGCCCGCTGCTCACGCCCTCCAAGAGAAAGCACGGAGGACAGAACGTAAACACTGGTTTGGGGGGGCAAAAGGTAAAGGCATCTGGGTCTCTGCGCCAGCGAGAGCTGGTGAGGGGGCGGGACTTCTGGAGGGCAGGGCGGGTGGGCGGGGCCCGCAGGGCGGGCCTTGGGGTGGAGAAGGACCGCGTCGGCTGTGGCCGTCCAGGCTCCTGGACTCGGAGTGGTTTAGTAGCAGTGGGTGGCGCCCCGCGAGATTTGTTCTTCCTGGACGGTCACATACCTATTTTCTTTTAAAGGTTGGCAGCTATGGCTCCATTGAAACGTCTATCGGCCCGAAGAATCTCAAAACAAAGCCTCAAATATAATTCCAGCTTTGTGCCCAGCCCAAGGAATTTGGGGACCATGATAGATTGCATCCTAGGCTATCAGCTGGGTAGGCCTTAGGGCAAGACTCTAGCAGGGCCTGGAAGCCAAGATGAATGACCAAAGGAAAAAACCGTTCAGGGTCAGTTTAAAGAGCACTGACTGTGAAGTGTGTGTGTATGTGTGTGTGTGTGTGTGTGTGTGTGTGTGTTAACTTTCGTGTGCATCTCCAGAACCTGTTTTCCATTTGTCTGTTCTGTGTCCATTTGTTTACCCGACAACTACTTGTCAAGTCCCCTTCTGGGGGCGGTGCCATTCCCATACACCGAGCTCATCTCTGGTGTCACACAGATGAAAGAGTCCAGGTCCCTGTCCTTTGGAAGCTTATGCACTGGTGGGGACAGGCCCTAAAGTGCGTTGTGTTTGAGAACAGGGTTGGACCAGGTGTTACTCTACGCTGGATGAGCAGCAACTCTAGCTGCCTCATAAGTCTAGACAATGTCTGACACATAGCAGGCTTGGTAATGCTGAATAAGTGCATGAGTTGGTCAGGAAGTCCTCTCAGCTTGAAGACTAAAGGATCAGCCACTTCTAGCCCTTGGGGAATGTTCTGGAAGATGACCCCTTGCCACTGACTCGGTGCTGGAGAACTATGTTTCTGTAACTCTCTTGTCTCTGTGAATGTCTGGAGGCTTGCAGAGGGCTGGGATGGAATCCCCAGGATAATTGTCCAGTTGGTTCCCGCTAATGGCCAACTCTGGTCTGCACCAACAACTCCTCCCAGAAGAGTGTCTGTCCCACGACCTTTGGCTGCTTCCCAGGCTCGCATCCTGCAGCCCGGAAGGAAGTCCTTCGTCCTAACCACAGTCCCTGCTGAGGCAAACCCAGCCCTTTCCTCTCATGTTTTGTGGGCAGATGGGCTGGTCCCATGATAGCAGACTCTGCCGGACAGAAAGTTCAGTAATGATCTCACTGCCAGGTGGGGAACAGAGAGTGACATTCCCCTGAGATTCCAAGGAGATACACCTTAAAGGGGAAAATTAATCCCTCATATTTGAAGCATCCATTGCCCCGTTTAA
The DNA here is from genome assembly GCA_023101885.1 of Typhlomys cinereus. Lineage (NCBI taxonomy): Eukaryota > Metazoa > Chordata > Mammalia > Rodentia > Platacanthomyidae > Typhlomys > Typhlomys cinereus. The sequence continues at coordinate 1,627,523 of JALPQD010000384.1, read as the reverse complement.
TTCTCCAAATGCTCACTTTATGTGTAGAAACTTGGGCAGGAGCAGAGAGGAGACCAGTGGTAGAATGCAGGTGTCTTGACAACACAGCAGTAACAACCAATGCTTACTGCCTACTTATTCTGCTAAGTCTATGCTGTGGGTTTGCATATGTCTCCTTTAGCCTCATCACAGCCCCTGGCAATGGCAACCATCAATACTCAAGTTGTCCTCAGACAGCAAACGACTCATTCGTGTACATCAGCTCGTTCACGGCAGGGCTGGTTGAACTCAGACCTTCTGGTGTGTTCAGTTAGGTTCCCTGTGCTCCGGGGCTCCAGAGGAACATTACAGATGTCTTTTCCTGGGACAGCTTCAAGCTCTTTGCATGATGATCCCAAGGCTAACTCATGCCAAACCAGCAGCCTGGGAGCATTACAGTGTCACCTCTGTGAGCAAAGACCCCTTCACCTTTTCCCTCCCTCCTGGGGGCTCTAAGTTTCTGCCCTTCGTGTTCCAAATAGAACAACCCCCTGCTTCTCTCTAACAGTCTCCACTTTGTTGTGGGGGCCGGCGGTCTCAGTTCTTGACATTGCTTCATACTGACTGGCTGCCATCACCTGTAGACCTCCTACCATATCTGGCCTCCATCTATGAACCCCCCAGTTGGGTAAACAGGATCCCCCACTGAGAAACGAAGACAGAGACTGACCAGAGCGAGTGAAGGGTCTCGGGTGGTGACCTGTTTGAAGCATAGTGGGTCTTCCCATGGGTCAGGGAAGTTCCAGGGATTCCCTGAAGCTGTGGATCTCAACAGGCAGATGGGTAAGGTGAGAGGGGGGGAGGCTGGCCAATGGCAGCCAGAAAGGCTCACCTCAGCGAGGGGGGCGTGAGACCAGCCAGGTGTGTCTGTCCAGTTGGCCAAAGCCAGAGCCTCAGACATCCAGAAGACCAGAACAAGGACTTAAACATCCTTAGGAGGAAACTGGGAGCTATAAAAAGGTTTAAAGTAAACAGGGGTCTCTAGCTATCAGCTCAGTCTAGGATTTCAGGGTTTCTATCTCTGTTATCTTTCTTTCTCTCTCTCTCTCTCTCTCTCTCTCTCTCTCTCTCTTTCACACACACACACACACACACACACACACAAAGGCATTTGAATATGTGTGTCTGTAGACACCCAAGGGTAACATTGGGAATCATCCTGGATTGCTTTTACCTCCTTATTTCTTTGCTGTGGGGTTTCCCAGTCTTTCAGGGCCAGAAGCGCAAGCCACCACCATTTCCACCTGGCATTTTTACATAAGATCTGGAGATCTGAACTCGGGTCCTCTTGCTTGTGAGGCAAAAAATTTAACCTCTGAGCCATCTTTTCAACCCCTGTGCTTTCTCTGACTCTTCCAGGTTCTGTCTGGTTTGAAGCTGGCAGTCGTCCTACCCTGTAAAGTCGTGACAGAAATGCCCATGGCCAAAGGAAGAAACCTTTGAGCTGCCACTCTGATATAGCCACTTGGTAGCCAGTATCAGTCCCCTCCCCGACTCCACAAGAGCTACTTCTAACCCACCCTCTGTCCTTTGTGGGGGCTCTAGTCACACAAACAAGTAACTATGAGATGGGCCCACATCTGGCTCCTGGGAATAAACCCCCACTGCTTCTACCAGGGGTCACCTAGCTCTAGCTTCCTTGGCCTCCTCCCCCCTCTTTTTTCCTCACCCCAAGGAGCCCCCACCCACTGGCTTGGTCTAGATCAGCTCGAGTGATTCTGCCCTGGTTTCTTACCTCTACCTGTCCTTGCTCATCTCTGCCTAGCTGGACTTGTTTATCTGTGTCTTCAAGTCCCATTGAGACATGCAGCATGACCTCCAAAGGGCAGCTGAGTTCTGGACAGAGGTCTGGGATGGAGATGAGATTTCAGTCATCGCCATACAGATGTTTCATAGATACCCATGGGGAAGAAGAGACAGATCTTTTTTTCTCTCTCCAGACAGACCTGCAGATCCTAGGGACCTCCCAAAGGCACCTCAAGTCAACCTGTCCCAACCATCCTGTGTCCACACACGGCCCTGCACCCCGCCTCAAGACTTGTACCCTCAGCCTTTCTTCTTCTCAATGTCCTATCGCTGCTGCCTGACCTGCCTTGATTCTCCCCCATCTCACCTTTCGGCAGCATTTGACAGCTTACTCATTCCTTCCAGAAAATGTTTCTTGCTTGAGGACACCCTTACCCCGGTTTCACTGCTCCCTAACTGGGGTCCTGGCTCTGGCTGCTAGAGCCCTTCTCTGTCTCTGGTGGATCCCCCTGGGTCTCACGACATCAAATCTAGGGTCACCCAACTGTTGCCTGGAGAAGGGATCATCTCTTCACTTCAGGTTCCCACTAACCGCCAGCCTGTTCCCCCCACAGTGCTTCTAGTGATCTCCAAGTGCCGCTCCAAGGCCATGGTCTTGGCCAGCGCTGAGCGCCACGAGAAGCGCTGGTGCGGGTCGCCCGTCCCTCGTCCTTAAGGTCTCATCTATGGTGCTGGTCCCTCCAAGGCACAGCAGACAGAAGGGACTGTGGGGCAAAGTCAGAAAGCGGAGTAAGGCATGGCGGGCTACATGCCAGAGCACATGGTGGGGACAACTAGTGAAGACCCTGTATGAAGGTACAAACGTTTCCTGACAGCCTCCGGGAGTCACTGAAAGCTTCACAGCTCAGGGAGCCTGTTTAATTTTGTTTTGTTATTATTATTTTTATTATTATTATTGTTATTATTATTATTATTTGTTATTTACTTGGTGTGTGTGTGTGTGTGTGTGTGTGTGTGTGTGTGTGTGTGTATCTACAGATGCTGCTTGGATATGTATGTCTGTGATGGACTAAGGGTGACATCAGCAATCATCCTCCAGCACTCTTCCACCTTATTGGTTTGCTCTGGGGTTTCCCAGGCTCCACCTCCAAAGCTAGAATTACAGGCTGCCACCTTTCCACCTGGCATTTTTTACATGGGGTACTGGGATCCAAACTCAGGTCGTTTTGCTTGTGAGGCAAAGACTTTAAAACCACTGATCTCCTCAGCCCTGATTTCATATTTCTTTAACCCCTTCAGTCCTTTATTCATTTGTTCGACAAATGCTGACCAGAAATATGGTCCAGAGGGCTGGGGCATAGCTCAATGCAAGGGCACTTGCCTCATATGCACAAAGATAGGTCCAGACAGGCCCAGATAATTGAGTTCCATCTCACCTGAAAGAAGGAAAGAAAGAAAGAAAGGAAGGAAGGAAGGAAGGAAGGAAGGAAGGAAGGAAGAAAGAAAGAAGGAAAGAGGGCTGGAGAGGTGGCTCAGGGGTTAAGCCTCCGCCTTGCAGGCGGAAGGTCCTGAGTTCGGATCCCAGATCCCACGTATAGACGCCAGGCGGAAGCGGGGCGCCTGCGTTCTGTCCTGGTAGGGCGGAGCCTGTGAATCCCTGGGCAGAAGGTGGAGGCGTCCATGTGGTTCGCGAATTCGTCCGTGGTTCTACACATACACAGACACACACACACCACACACAGACACACACATGCACACAGTTGAATAAAAAAAAAAAAAAAAAAAAAGAAAGAAGAAGAAAGAAGAAAGACAGAAAGAAAGAAAAAAGAAAGAAAGGAGGCAGGGTGGGAGGAAGGAAGGGAGGGAGGGGAAAGAAAGAAAGAAAGAAAGAAAGAAAGAAAGAAAGAAAGAAAGAAAGAAGAAAAGAAAGAAAGAAAGAAAGAAAGAAGGAAAAAAATATGAGGACAAGGTAGTGAATATTGAGGCGTTACACTGTTTCTTTGTGTTATATCTCGTTTACTTTATATTCCCCCCCCCCCGCCTCCCTCTCACTCCCTCCCCTCCCTCAATCCTCCATACCTACCTACCTCAGTCCTACCTCCTCACTCCCTCCTTCCTTTCTGTTCTTATCGTTTACTTATTCTTTCTTATCTAGTCTCATCCATCCCCCTCCCGCCCTCCCGCCCTCCCGTCACTCCCTCTCCCTCCCACTCCCCTTCGCGACCCTCCCGCCCTCCTTCCCTCCCCATCTACTGTCTCTCCCCTCCCTCCCTCCATCCATCCCTCCCCCCTAACCGCTGTCCGCACCTCCACTCCAGCCTCCCTCTCTCCTTCCCCTAACTCTTTTCACTTCCCCTTCTCTTTGTTATCCCTCTCGTCGTCCTTATCTCTTTATTCAGCTCTCGCCTTTCTTCCTCCCCCTCTCCCCTCCCTTTTCGCTCCGTGCCTCCCTTCTTTCTCCTCCTCGCTGTCTTTTTTCCTATCATTCTTTTTTACCGTCTTGTTTTTTCCCTTAATTCTTTTTTCCCTTCTCCGTTGTCTCCTTCCCTCTGCATTCTATCCCCTCTGCCTCGTCACGCTATCTCACTCCTCAAGTCTGAAGACCCAAGTTCAATCCCTGGGACCCACACAGTGGAAGAAGAGAACTGATTTCCTAAAGTTGTCCTCTGACCTCCACGTACACTCCATGACTTATACGCATGTGTGTGACACACACACACACACACACACACACACACACACGTGCACGTGCGCGTAATTAAATGTTTTCAGAAAAGGGGAGAGAGGACTTCCTCAGAGCAGTAGGCAGAGGTAGAGATCAGATAAATAAGAAGAGTTCCCAGGTAGCCTTGTTTCCTGGGGTGGGTCCCTGAGCACAGTGTGAAAAGTGCTGATGAGCAGGAAGCTCCAGCGGAGAATCACCGAATGCACCCTGGGGAGTCATTCCTGATCCCCAAGGGAATGATAACCTGCGTTGGATCTCTGGAACCCACAAGGTAGAGAGAGGGAACCACTGCTGGAATGTTGTCCTCTGACCTCCGCACCTGCTGTGGCATACATTTACACCCCTATGTATATCCTAAAAAGAGCCCGAAGATGAAAGGTTTTCTAGACAGAGGGACAAATGTGTTCAAAGGCCCTGAGGCTGGAGGAAGCTCAATACTCTGAGAAACCAAAAGGCTAGGAGAATGGAAGCTCAGGGGACCAAAAGGCAAGAAGAGGAGAAGCAATATGGGGCTTGATCTCTCTGAGACATAGCGGGCACCAGTGGGCACCGGGGAGTCGCTGGGAGCGAGGTCTTCTTGGAAGGAGGGAGAACTTATGGGAGTTAGAAGATGGCAGATGGTGTGTGTGGAACCTGGAGCACACTGTGGAGGTGCAGAGGTGACAGAGGGAAAGAAGGAATTCTCAGGGTTCTGGGGAGAGGCACTTAAGGAACTGACTGAAGCCAAGCAAACTTCCCCTCGAATGATTCAACATCACAGAACTGGGCCGTCCACCCCTCTACCTCTGACCTTAAGACAAAGGCGAGAAGATTCAGAGTGTCTCTGGCCAGGCGCAGTCCTGCCTGCTCCCCTGGGGGCAGACAGGGAGGAGGAAAGGGAAAGACTTTCCCTTTGTGAGCAGCATGTCCCACGGGTCCTTGCCCTGCAGCACGGGAGAGCATCACTGAACATATCCAGGTGCTCTGCGCTTCCACGCTGGGCTTCCGGCTTTCTTTGATGGGGTCAGGTCACCGACCTCACAATAAGCAGCCATGCAGTGAGGGTGCAGTGACCGTTCATTCCCCCCTTTATAGATGGGACCACCTGGGCTCTGAGACATCTGCAGGTTACGTGACGATAGCTCTTCACCATTGCCACTGTCTCATCCCCTCCACGCCACACTGCGCCCCGGTGCCCACCTGAGTGACCCCCCCCCCCCCGTGTCCTGGTTTTACAGACAGGACACAGCATGATTCCGAGGGAAAGGGACTCGCCCAAGGTCACAAGGTTGGAAGGTAGCATGACCCAGCTCACCAGGAAGAGGAGGGAGCAGAGGAGGGTGGGAGGGAATCTCTGTGGAAGGCGTGGAATTAGGGATGGACAGGGAGTTTCAGTTTCCCTTAGAGAGGGACTTCCCCCTTCATGGGGAATTTTTTTCTGGAGGGGGGTCCGGAAAGTTGTCAGCGATCCGTATGCAGGCTTCTTTCTTTCTTTTCTTTTCCTCAGAATCACCTAGTTGCTGAAAAGAAACTGAAAGTTTTGAAGAGGGGGAAAGAAGAGGCAAGGCCGGGTCCAGCAGGGCCCAGATAACTGGGTTGAGTTTCTGGTGACCTCATCGAGCTGTGGAAATTGAGCTGGGAGCACGGGCCTCTGCTATTAGGGAATTCAAGCCCCAGAGAGCTCAGCTGGGTAGTGACTGTGCTCTGCCCAGCTCCCCTGCCCCCTCCACCCTGCCACACCCCTTCTCCCATCCCCTCCCACACTCTCCCACAGGAAGAGACAATCGTTCAGGGTGGCCTAAAACTCTGAAAGGCAATTTTCAGAATTCCTGCGATGTAATTTGGTGACTGGATGGTGGGGCCCAGGGAAGAGCTCTTGAAGCAACCCAGACCCACTCCAGGGTTACCACAGTTCCAGAGGCTGTGCCGGGAGGGGGTCCTGCTAACAATCAGAACCCAGAGAGACAAGACCAGGAAAAGCAGCCTAGTTCCCAAAGTGGAGCCCCGGGGAGGCAGGGGGGTTTTCTGTCCGTCCCTGCCTGCTTCTTCTTGCCAAGCCCCTGACTACTGCTTTTGGTCTGAAATGCCCTTCTAGATGCTTCCAGCTGAGCCGAGCTCACTGCTCCTGTGTGCGCTGGCTCCCGATGCTCTCTGCTCATGCCGACCTCCTCTCCCAGATCCAATCGACACTCCCTCCCGGGCTTTGGGTTCTGCCATTGGGAGTCTTGATGGCGCCCACATCACAGTTCAAAGGTAATGTACAGAAAAGGGCTGCATACAGGACTTGGCATACAGTAGATACGCAATGCCAGCCGCCATCAGAGTTACTACCAGGGGTCCTTCCTGCTTTGCTACAAGTCTCCTCTGTCCTTAGGAATTTCCATGGTTCTGTACTCCCGGGGTCTTCCCATCTCAGTCTTCTGGCTTCTTCCTGGATCTTCCCCACCCCCCTGGCCCCACCCAGGCAGCACTATGGCTACCCAGGTACTTCCTGAGTGATCTCATTCGTGGCAGAGATCAGAGGCCCAGATTTCCTAGGGGCTGGTCCTGCCTTGAAATCTCTAGTGTGAGCAAGAGAGACTCCAACACGCCTTTGTGACTGCGACACAACCCTCTTACTATCCAGGCGACTTCAAAAAAGAGAGAGGACCAGCTTATGGAACCAGAGCAGGAGGCTGACCAGGTCACATCGGAGGTCTCTGGGTCAGACAGACGCTGGGGGGGGGGTACGGGGCGCTGAGCTGAGAACCAGGTTACGCTGAAGGCATCGCCTTGGGCGTCCAACATAATGGAGCCCTGGTCTGGAGTCTCCCAGGACTCGGCCTAGTCACAGCTCGCCTGGCATCTAATCTGACTCCACTTTGGGGTTCCTTGCTTTGGGGGTTGCACGCTTCTCTCTCCTTCTCCCACGGCCAGTGTGCCTGCTTCTTTCTCTGTGGAGGTCCCAGGGTTCTGCTAGGAAGTTCATTCCCTAGGGTGAGGGTCTTCCTCTCCCAAGACTTGGGCCAGATGGAGGACATGTGAACGTGGCAGTTTCCCTTCCCGGTCCTCTGGAATCACCCTCTTCCACCCCTCTATCCCTTCATCCCAACAAAGCTCCACTCTCCAAAGGTTCTGATTGACGCAATTCAAGTGGCCCCCTGAGGTAAACAACTCCCCTTGCAAACACACCCAGCAAAGTAGTCTCGCACCCAGTCTTACACACACTCAGTCACACACCCCGTCATAGTCAGACATGATCACCAACACACAGTCTCAAGGAAGGACAGGTTACACACCCAGAAAGTCTAAGAGTTACCAAAACTCTCTCTGATTCTTCCATACACCGAGCAGACGAAGATGCAAACTCACGCGATCGAAGATGTCCATACCTGGACACGCGCACACAGTCATCAGGTCTCACAACACAGACACAAAGCAGTACACAGTGACACACAGTGAGGCAGACACACACTTGCACACAGGCCCTGGGAGACTGGGAACAATGGGAGCATTGTCCGGGCTGGCAGCAGCTGAGAAGGAAGGAGGCATCATGTGGAAGGAGGAGGCCCCAGGGCTGCTGTACCGTCTCTGCAGCCCCAGCATCTTCAACTCCAATTCCTCTGGCCAGAAGTCCGATGCTGCTGGGACACCCTGGATTTGCTGAGGGATTGGAGCCCCACCCCCCAGCCTCCTGGAGTATCTGATGGGGGAGGATTAGTCTTCCTTTGGGGCCCTTGGGTATTCAGGGTCTTTCAGCCCTCTCTTCTTCAGATCCAGAGATATGTCTCGTCCCCTGCCAGGCAGTGCCTAGAGATCAGAAGCCTCGGTCAACCCTCCAGGACTCACACGCCCTCCATGTGAGCGCTGCCAGCCTGTGCCTGGCAGCATTGTGGAGTCCCTATTGTGGCTGAGACCCAGAGCAGGTCACGCTGCTGTCTGTCCATCCTTCAGCGGTGACGGGTGGGTGATGGGCATGGTGTCCTTCTCTGCCCTAAAGCCAGTTCCTGCCTCTCGCTCTCAACAGAGAGTCCTGGGGAAATTATGTCATTATGGAAATTTATTTATCGTCTCCAACCCGAATCTGTCCAAACCCTTTCTCAGCCTCAATTACTTGTCTCTACTATGGTGTGCCTTAGGGCATGACACTTTCCCCTTCTGAAGCTGGTAGAAAATCAGGGGCCGGTTTTCTAGTCTCCGGGTGGAAATGGACACACAGGTAAATGCAGAACATAGACGCCACCTTGGCCCTTCCCACCTCTCTGTGGTCACATCTGCCGGGAGTTCCCAATTTCTCTGACACTTCACAGCTTCCTGGGAGGCCTGGACCTTAACCTTAGCTGGGAGGGGGGAGGGGAGGTGTTCAGGTCACTGTCTGGCTCTTGCAACACCAGCTTCCTCCAGCCCCCTTGCATCCCCATCCCTTTCCTCCTGTGGGCTGAGGGCAAGTAGACACACCACCAAGACACACAGTCAAGGACAGACAGGACTCCCCAGTTCCCACTGGTCTGTCCAGTCCAAAGAAGTGGAAGAGGACCGAGGCCTTCAGCAAAGCCCCCCATCCTGCGTCAGCCCCCAGTCTGTTCTGGGCGGCAAGGCTGAGCTGTCTTGAGGACCATCCCCAACAGGGCACTATATTGTGAAGACAGCCTTGGTGTCTTCTCATCTCTAACCTTCAGAAATGGGAATTTGAGTTTTGTTGAGTCTTCCTGGGCTTCTGTTGAATGTGTGTGTGAGCTTTAATGTGAGCACAGATCTGGGGTGGGGTGGGGGAACCAAATGCAAAACAGGTATAGCTAACATCTCTTAGCCTCAGGCCTTCAGTCTTGGCAGGGCGTGAAGATGCCGGTCAAGGTCACATTCTCCCACTTCCCAAGGGCTGTATTGTGGGTCCACAGGCTGCAACCAGAAGGGGATGGTGGTGGATAGTTGCGTCCTGGTTCAGGATGACCGACTAGCGACGGGCTGAGAAGAGAGATGATGGACAGGCCTCACCCTAGCGACCTCTCAGTAAGTCGGACCCCCCTGGAGGTTTGCAGCTGGTCGGCAGGCACGTGGGTGGAACCTCTGGCCTGAGGGGGCGGGGAGCAGCGCGGGGCCCTGCGGCTGTTCTGCTTTCTGGAGTGTGACTCCGGACCGGCCGTCGGACGAGCCTGGACACGTTAACCCTTCCAAGAGTTCAAGGGGAGGATGCCGGGGGCTGCCAGTGAAGAACCAAAGTGCGGGGGGGAGAGGGGTCTCTCCACTGTGCGGCGCACTCCCCCTGAAAGCGGGGCTCAGGGGCGGCGGTCTGCTTCTCTTTCCTCGACGACCCCCCTTCTCGGTCTATCTCCGGGGAGGCCCGTCCTTCCCACACCGTACCCTCCCTACCCCTGGTATGACAACTAATGAAGAGACCAGACTCCCCAGTCGCCCACTGTGCTAGTGGGGCCAGCGACCCGACCCCGCCTCCGCCCCTCGATTGGGTGCTCATTTAAATGTCCGGCCCCGCCCCGAGCCCTGGGCGCATATATATAGGCGGCTCGGCGGGCGGCGGGCGGCATTCTGGCGCGGAGCGCAGCGGCGGCGGGTGCAGCTAGCGGGTCGCTGCGGAGCGGGGGTGCAGCTCCCGTTTCCCCCCCAGCACCCCTCCCCCTCGGGCGTCAGCCCCACCCCTCTGCCCGCCAGGCCGACCCCGCCGAACTATCCCTTGAGGCGCGAGCCCGGGGCGGCAACGGGCGCCCCCCAGCAGACCCCCATCATGGGCAGCCAGAGCTCCAAGGCTCCCCGGGGCGACGTGACCGCCGACGAGGCAGCGGGCGCTTCCCCCACGAAGGCCAACGGACAGGTGGGTGCGATCGGCTCGGTGGGCCCCGGCCCCCTCCTCCCGCACCTCGCCCCCTCTGGGGCCCCGGGCCGGGGCCGCGCGCTTTGTCCGGCCCGGGACACGCGGCGCCCCCTCCCCCGCCTGGTCCCTTTGTTCTCGGCGCCGCAGCCCCCGCGGGCGCAGCGAGGGGAGGGGCGGGGAGGGGGCGCCCCGCCGCCTTCTTTGTTCGCGGCCCGGGCCCCGGCGCTGCCCCCCGGCCGCCCCGAGTGCCGCGCGGGGAACAAAGGCGCTGCTGGGCCGCGCCAAGGGGGCGCCCGGGGGCCACGGGGCGGGTGCTCCGCGCCGAGGGTCCTCCATCTTCCAGTCTGACCTCGGTGGTTCTTGGTGTTTTTGGAAGTGGGTGGAGGTAGGGGGAGCCGAGATGTGGGGAAGACCGAGGGGTGGGTGGGGGCCGTTCACACAAAGCGGGAATCCGGGAAAATAGGCCGTCCAGGTGCGGACTGGCAGCGCCCCGGGGCAGCTTCCCGCCCAATATCGCTTGGCACGGTTCGGCGCCTGCCCGGGATCCGGGCCTGGAGCGGTTCCGCGCGGACTAGGGAGTGCGCCTCTGGGGTGGGGGGGTGGGGGTCCGTACCCCCAGCGCCTCCTGCCGGCCGCGAGGGCCGAGGGTGGTCTTTGGTGGGGTCCTGGGTGTGGGGCGAGGCCAAAGCCAGACTTGGGTTGTAGTAGACCCAGGTGGTAGACTGGGCTGCCCGCAGCGGGCTGGGGGAGGGGGAGAGCCCGGCCCTCACTGCCCCTCCTCTGCCCTCCAGGAGAATGGCCACGTGAAAAGCAATGGAGACTTATCCCCCAAGGGTGAAGGGGAATCGCCACCCGTGAACGGAACAGATGAGGCAGCTGGGGCCACAGGCGATGCCATCGAGCCGGCACCCCCTAGCCAGGGCGCTGAGGCCAAGGGGGAAGCACCTCCCAAAGAGACCCCCAAGAAGAAGAAGAAATTCTCTTTCAAGAAGCCTTTCAAATTGAGTGGCCTGTCCTTCAAGAGAAATCGGAAGGAGGGCGGGGGCGATTCTTCTGCCTCCTCGCCAACGGAGGAAGAGCAGGAGCAGGGGGAGATCAGCGCGTGCCGTGACGAGGGCACTGCCCAAGAAGGGAAAGCTGCTGCCACCCCCGAGAGCCAGGAGCCCCAGGCCAAGGGGGCAGAGGCTAGTGCTGCCTCCAAGGGCGGAGACACAGAAGAGGAGGCAGGGCCCCAAGCTGCAGAGCCGTCCACTCCCTCGGGGCCCGAGAGCGGCCCTGCCTCAGCCAGCGCAGAGCAGAAGGAGTAGTTGGGTGGGGGCAGGTGGGTGATCTCTTAAGCTGCAAAAACTGTGCTGTTCTTGTGAGGTCACTGCCTGGACCCGGTGCCCTGGCTGCCTTCCTGTGCCCAGAAAGGAAGGGGCTTGTTGCCCCCTCCCAGCCACGTTCTTCCCTCTCCTCTCCCTCCTGTGGATTTTCCCATCCGCCATCTGGTTTTCCTTAAGGCCAGTTGAAGATGGTCCCTCTTACAGTTTCCCCGTTAGGTTAGTGATGTGAAATGCTCCTGGCCCTACCTCCTTCCCTGCCCCCACTCCAGCAGAAAGCATTTGCTGGTTTTCTCCCCCAATACTTTTCCATGTAGGTTTTGTTTTTCCTACTGTCCATATCCCTGAGCCAGAAGTGGGGTGCTTATACTCCCAAAACCTGAGTGTTCAGCCTTCCCCGTTGAGTTTTCAGTCTCTTGTGCTGTGCCTAGTGGCCCCTGGGCTGGGGAGGACACTGCCCGTCCAGGTTTTTATAAATGTCTTACTCAAGTTCAAACCTCCAGCTTGGGATCAAGTGTGTCTCTTTTGACCTGGTGAGCAAGTATTAGGCTTTGGGGGTGGGAGGTCTGTAATGTGAAACAACTTCTTGTTGTCTTTTTTTCCCCCGTTGCTGTAAATAACTTTTAATGGCCAAACCCCAGATTTGTACTTTTTTTTTTCTAATTGCTAAAACCATTCTCTTCCACCTGGTTTTACTGTAACATTTGGAAAAGGAATAAATGTTGTCCCTTTAGTGGTGCTTTCACGAGTGGTCTTCTGGGGACAGGGTACGTAGTGAGTTCAAGAACAGGGAGGCAGAGTTAAAAATCAAGCCAGGGACACTGCTAAGAAACAAACTCAAGAGGGCATAGAAATGTGCCGTTTTATTACAAAGAGGCTCACGAAAATGAAAATATCCCAAAGGGAAAGCTCAACCACCAACCTCCACCTGCAGAATGGGGGGAAGACGGCAGTATCAGTTTCTTGGCTCACCTGAGACTATTAAGGTGTAAGAACAGAACAAATGTAAAAATGGCTGATGTTACCTAACCTGGGAAGAACATGGGTCCCTAAGACCCAGCTGTCCCTTCTGGAAATCTTAGGGCATCGTCCCAAAGCTCCTAAGCAGGCACTTGGCATTTCAGGTACCTCACCCAGATCTATACCCTGCAAGACTCAGAACTAAGAACTGGCGAGGAAGGACTAGCCAAGAGCTGCTGGAAGAACTACTCCAGCCCTGGCCATCAGTCCCTGGGGACATTTATACTTAATATATTTTTATATAAATACACAAAGGAATAGAAAATATAAAATCTGAGGGATTGGGGGAGGAGAATAAGGAACTTGGCAAAAAGCCAAGCCGGAGACATGTTCAGGCCAACTTGGTCTCTTCTTTGACCCTGCAGAGAGAACAGAGATGGGTGTGAGATAACCTACCCAGAGGCCAAAGTGTGGGTAGTGACATCCACAAGACCCTGGCCACCAGGTGACTGCTGGGGTTTGGGGCTTTCCTAGCTCTGCCTAGAGCTGCAGAGACATAACAGAGCGGTCCCTGAAAGAGGCCTTTGTAAGAGACCAGCTGCCCCCGGCCTTCCCTCAGCAGCGGGACAAAGAGGTGATGCTCCAGCACAGCTCCTTCCTCACCCTTTGGCTTCTGGCTTCTCCTCCTTGGTTTTCTCCTCTTCTGTGACTTCTAGAAGATAAGAGTGCAGGGACAGTTGAGGCCCATCTGAAAAGACCCAGTGGATCTACTTTTACCAGATTCCCAGCACCACAACACGCACAAGTGAGACAAGCCCATCCCAGGTCTCGGCCTTGCTGAAAACAGGTTGGACTGGTTTTCCAGCCTGCTACAGCCAGGAGCCAGTGGGCGGAGGCAGCCCCCTGGGAAAAGGATGAAGTACTGGGAAAAGGGCTTGGGGGATGCGACAGTCTCAGTCCAGCAGTGGAGATGACCAAGAGGTTCATTGTTTTGGGGCCCCTGCCACTTCTGATCAACTCCCCCCTCCTAGCGCCCCACAGAGCTATCACTCCAGGGCCCGTGCTAGAGATTTAAGTCCCAGCCCAACCAAAACCCACCTTTCTTCTCTTCTGAGTCTTTCTCTTTTTCATCTTCTGTTTTGACTCTCTTGGCTTTTTTGAAATTGGAAGAGTTCTTGCGACCACCTTCTCCCTCCTCGTCTGAATCAGAGAATTCTTCTTCACAGGCAATTCGTTTGTCAGAGGAACAGACTGGGAAACAGTGGAAGAAAATACTGGTGAGAGGGCTGGGGACCGTGGGTCTCAGGATCCACACCCAAAGCTTCCCGGCGTGTCCTCCAGAGACAACACAGGCCAGGTGTATAACTCTGGTACAGTGCTTGTCTTGCATGGGAGAGGGCCTGGGTTCAACCCACAGCACCCCCAACCCTTACACACACAGAAGAGGGAGGGGAGAGAAGAGAAACTAGGGAAGGAACAAAGAAGGGAGGAGGAGACTCAAAGCTGGTTTCTTAACAGCTGGGCAGTTTGGGGAAACGGAGCAACTATGGGGTGGCAATGTGCAGGCCCTTGGGTCTGGGTCTTACTGGAGATACGTTTGTCGGGGTCTTCCTCATCCTCATCGCCACTCTCCTCTGGAATGGCATCCTCAGGAATTGCCTGCATCTGGACCCCAGGTGCATGGGGTAGCATTCTCAAGTTCTCAAAGAGTCGCTGTCTGGGGTCAAGGGGGGAAAGGGCTCCAGTTAGACACACCAGAGCCCAGTGCTCAAAGTTCAAGGAGGCTGGTAAAATACTCACTTGATCTTTTCCAGGTACTCGTTAGTGTTCTGGTTCGTCATATTGGAAGGACTGATGTGAAGCTTGAAATCTGGTCCAAAGTATTCAAAGTAGTCATTGTATGGCAGCTCTGAGTGGGACGGGGAGAAGAAAACCAAGAGACGTTGCCACCACAGAACCCAAGAAAAGCGTCTATAGGTTTTTTCCGGGTCTATTTATTTACCATAACATATATAGAAGAGAGAATGCTTCCAAGACAGGGTGACATTTGGCTGTTTACAGAATTTTAATCTTATTTTTTAAAGACTGGGTTTCACTCTATTCCTGTTGGACTGAAACTCACTGTGTTACTGGGTTTACAGGTGAGACCCACCACACCCATCCAGATTCTCTACTATCAGCACTAATAGAGCATGTGACACTAGGAAAGGATGGATCAAGACAGACACTGTAAGCAACACCCATCATATGTGTCTTACTTAGGACCCCAGGTACTGTACAGAGTGGAAATCCCAGCCTGTAAATAGCCACTGATATGTCCAGACGGGACCAAGTCAAAATTGGCTAGGGAAAAACTGATGGCAATGGTCTGCCAATCACCAAAGAACCAGAGAATGACTGGTATGAGAGGAGAGGCTCAAGACCAAATTGGGGGGGGGGGGAGGCGCCATGAACTCAGCTACCACCCAACCAGCCCGCTCACAGTACCATTAGGGATCTCTGTGTCCAGGGCCACAGCTGTCTCATATGTCCAGCACCGGGCAACATTCCGGATGGTGTAGCCACCTCCTCCCAGCATGAGCATAGGAAGGTTGAAGCTCTTGACAAATTCCACGCACTTAGCATGCCCTTTGGAGAGAAAAGAGATGCTGATGTAGAGGGAACCCGGCAGACACTACCCACCCTCCTTTATTGTGTTACCTGGTCTCACCTTTGATGGTCAGATTGAAACAACCTAACCGATCCCCAGACAGGGAATCTGAGCCACACTGTAAGACCACTGCGCTAGGCTGGAACATCTCCATTACTTTGGACATGACCTAAAACGACACACCCTAGTCACCACCAACTTCAAGAAAAATCACGTGAGGGTCAGGGGTACAAAGAATGCAGCACTTTCTTCTGTGCGGGTTTCTTTTCGTTAATTCTGCACTTTGTGGTACATAAAAGGGCATTTTCCAGTGTGAATGGACCTGCAAAGCTCCACCCGGCTCTAACAATCTCAGCCTTGAACACTCAGCCCATCAACACCCTCATCTCTCCTTTCCCAAGTTCCCATGTCGCTTCCTTCAGGAATCTTCCCAACCTCGAGCTGCATCTGCTCTGCACTGATCTACAGATGTTGAGCCTTGTAAGGAGGGGCACTGTACTTTTGTATAGTTTATTCTCACTACTAACCATTAATGTCACTTAGGAGACTAGCTCAGACTTCCGTCACCTTTACTACTGGGCACATAGTAGGAACTTGTTTACTGCTGGACATTTAATAGGCACACGTTCATGTTCAATTTAGTGGCGTCTCACTGCTTTTCAGTGAAGATTTCATCCCTCAGTACAGCATTCAAGGCTCCCATTGAAGTCCAGACACCAACATACACTAATAATTACAATTTTTAAAAAACTGCAGACTCCAACATTCACTCCCTACCACCTCTTTCAATTTTCTTCCCACACATGATGGCCTACGCACTTATAGCACTTCTGCTTCTGACGCCATTTCCTTTGCTTAATACCATTCCTTCAGCCCAATCTCCTTCGGACACCTCTTCATTTTTCAAAAGTCGGCTCGAATATCGCCTCCTCTATGAACTGATCCTTGATACCCTCTCTCCAGCCCAGGTCTGTCTCTCCACAACAGTTCCCAGGGTAGCCTGCGCAAGGACTCCCAGCAGCAAGCTTGCCTGCAGAACACACTGCAATGGTCTCTCTGGACTGGGTGACTATTAAGGTGTCTTTTTAGGCAAAGTCTGTCTGCAAAGATTAGAATAAGCTCCAGCTTCTTGAACCGTACAGCCATTTGTAAAAGGAAGCAAGAACACGAAAAACCCAGGAAAACAATACATAAAAAATCTTAACGGCTGACTCCAAAGAAATGGAGATTTTATGAAAGGCTGAGAGCTACTACCCTGCCTCAGGTCAGCCAATCTTTCTCTGGAACACACTCTGCTCGCTAAATAAAGTTGCTCAAACTGCTCAAAACAAAACGAGAGAACCAGCTATGGGTAGCATCTGCCCTGCCCCAGCTGTCAGGGCGATGACCGCTCTTAGGCATCCTGTATTAAGCAGAGCAGCTGACGGTTTTTGCTGAAACACCTCTCCTTCCCAATCAGCTACAGTGAGGACGAGTCTCTGGGGATAGGGGGTGCTTGGCCACCTTTCCCCTAGACCAATCCCACTTGTAGCCAAAGGATAAATAAAGTCACTCACCGGCTTGAAAATGGCCTCATAGGATTCATCATCAATCCCATCTCGCAGTGGGTAGTTAACGGCATAATACTTGCCTTTTCCAGCCCCAATATCCTAATAAGAGGGACATTAAAATAAAACTCAAAGATCAAATTGGTTAGGGGGAAAGGGCGTGTCAAGGATGGGGAATGGTTCTAAGGGTGACATGTTGAGGTCACGAGACAGGCCAGGACAGAAAGCCTGGGTCACATTTCTGAATGCACCACTGCACCTGGCAGCTCTGCCCGGGCCACAGACGGGAGTACCCTACTCCACAGCACGAGACTTCCGCCTCTGGTTAGAGCTGCAGGAGCCGGGTCAGAAGTCAGCACTCACCCAGCAACCTTTCTCTACCCCCATTCTCCCGTCTAGGGAAGGGTGGAAAAAGCAGCAAAGGGAGAAAAGTTTTCCATGCGAACTTCAAAAAAGTAAAAGCTCATTTATTCTGTTTTCCAGATCCAACGACTCAATTAGTACCACTCCAGACATGTCACGGCCAAGCGGTGGTAACTGTACACACGTTAACAGAAGCAGATGGCAGGGTAATGTGCAACTAAGACTCAACGTTTCATGTAGTGTTTGAGGGCAAGCTCATTGCTTCTATTCATATGGCCAAAGGGGAAGGTCATCTAAAAATATTAAGATTTCTTGAGATGTCCCTTAAGAATCTCGATTCCTCACTTCAAATTCAAGAACGTGTGATACAGCTGTGGTTAAGAGGACAGTGCAATAACCAGGAGACCCTGATCCTTCTCTGATCCTTCATGCCCGATTCCTTCCAACAGACAAGGGAAGTAGAGCTATGGTAGCTACCTCAGACTGAGGTGTGGTGTTCTGAATGGCAGAGGAGGGGTGGGAGGAGATTTTAGTAGCACAGGAAATGAGGTTAGAGCTGCTGATGGAGGATAAGTTGGTTGGCCCCTAAAGGGAGTTCTCACCCGAAGGTCCCCGGTTCCTGGGAAGTACTCTCCGTATTTATGAAAGGACACGGTCATGACACGGTCTGTGGTATAGAAGGCCTCTTCCACGCCGTCACCATGGTGAATGTCAATGTCAATATACAGCACCCTCTGATGATACCTAGGATCAGAAGGGGGTCAAGGGTCTGCGGGCTCTTTGGGATGGGACACGCCAAGGGCGCCAGGTCCCAGCTTACCGGGCTAGCTCCTCCCTCTGGCATCTCTAAGCACCAGAGACGTGGAAACTGGCTGGAGGAAGGTGAAGGAGCGGCCAGGTGTCTCCAGAGGCCTGACCAAACCAACCAAGTCCGATCTTCCTACTCTCTAGCCAGGGTCAACTCCAGCCATATTCTGGAGACAGGATCTGAGCAGCGGCTGCCCCTGATCTTGCCGTGGGCTCAGATCAAATCAAGACCCCGTCAAAGGAAAGGATGGCCACAGATCCTCATGGAACACACCCCAGCCAGCGTACCGTGGGAAAAGCAAACTAGGAGACAAGCCTAGGGGAGAGGGAGGGGACCCTGGCCTAAATGCTCCTCTAAGACAAGGCCAGACAGGCATACTTTAGCAGTTCCAGGATGGCCAAGACGATGTCATTGACGTAACAGAAGCCAGATGCCTCGGACTTCTTTGCGTGATGCAGGCCCCCAGCCCAATTCACAGCGATGTCCGTCTGCTGCTTATTAAGTTTCACAGCACTTGCTGAGCAAGGAAAGATCAGAATAAACCTGTTATTATTATATAGACTAATATAGAAATAGAATAAAATAAAAATATCAGAAAACTCTAGCATCGAGGTGAAAGTATATCTGAGTATATATATATCTGAGTGAGTGCACACACACCAATATATGCCCAATAGCTGAATAGCTTTTAAAAGCATTTCTTACTGTGGTTTATGTTAAAACTTGGAAAAGATGCCAAAGATAATGTTGACTCAGAGTACAAATGGGTACAAGATGAAAGACAACAATACCTATGTGTATTTGGGACAGTGTTAACTTCAGCAGCAATGAAAATATGGGAAACTCCAAATGAGCCAGTAAGAGGGGCAGCTGTTATCAACTAAGATAGGTGCATTACATGGAATAGCCAAGTCACAGAGGAACACTACATACAAGAAGTGTATGGCACATGCTTATAATCTAGAGGTTAAGGTAGGAAGCTGGTTAGAACTAAAGGCCAATGTGGGCTACAAAGTAAGTTCCAGCTCAGCCTGACTGCAGTGTGAGATCTTGTCTCAAAAAAACCAAAGAAAAGGACCTGTTCGCAAAACCTGGCAACCTGCACTTGACCCCAGGAACCCACATGACGGGATGAGAACTGACTTTCAGGAGTTACTGTGTTCTGACCTCTACAAGTGTGCTGTGGTACACGTGAGACCTAGTGCTCGAGTTCTCTCTCTCCCAATGAAACAAATAAAATAAGGCTGGGGAGGGATGCCTCAAGCAGTGAAGTGCTTGCTTTCAGCTGAGTTGGCCCCCCAGAATCATGTGAAACAGCAAGTGTGGTGGTATGCATTTGCAATGCCAGCACCAGGGAGGCAGAGACAGGAGGACCCCTGGGCCTCTGTGGCAGCCAGTCTGCTCTAACTGGCGAGGAGGTAAGGAACTCCTAAGGAGGTAACACGCCTGAAGATGACAACACGCCCCACGCACTCAAACAAACTTTTAAACATTTACTAAGTAAACGGAATATGGTAACTTTTTAGGAAAATATAGATGATGCACATTTTACATTCATACATTACATGAAGAAAAACAGATGAATATACACACTAAAATGAAAACAGTGGTTATCTACAGATAATGAGGGGTGAGTGGTTTTTTTTTTTTTCTGTGTTTTTGTTTCCTCAAAATTATACTGGGGGAAGGTTTAGATATGGTAACCATGGGATATTTGAGTACAATGATACATTACATAATGTAATACTTTGATCAATAACAGACCATATATACAATGTGTTCTCCTAAGATTATCAGAGTTGAATTTTTTAAAAGGGAAGGTCTTGATGTACAGCCTCAAACTCAAAGCAATCCTGTCTCCTCAGCCTCGTGCTAGACAGGTATGCAACATGCCCAAATGGTTGCAGCAGTGAACTCTACTCAACGCATGTGGTGTTGGTCTAAGAAAATCTATGTTATCAGTTCCACACAGTACACAGACTTATGTACAAATAATAATACTTTGATAGAGACAATAAATGCCTATGACACTGGCTTATGTATTTACCATCTTATTCGTGTGTGTCTGAGAGAGAGAGAGAGAGAGAGAGAGAGAGAGAGAGGTATTGTCAACTCAGTCTCCCCAGTGCAAGCAGTCATGTGTCGCCACATCTGCCCAGCTCTCATCTAGTCTTCCTACTTGTATTAGACTGTAAGTCTAATATTTCTGGCACATAATGTGTTTGTGGTACTTGATTTGATCTCACATTGTTTTGCTCATCGTGGTCCCGGGAACCAATGATATACATATATACAAT
>JALPQD010000384.1:722302-892302 GCA_023101885.1 Typhlomys cinereus | reverse complement strand
TCTGGCAAGTAAGGATTGTCCCTCTCTCAGCCATTACATAGTGATGGTGTGGCCAATTCTCTTAGCCTGGTATGGTGCATGGTCTCCTGTCAAGCTGGCATATGAACTATAACTGAACTATTGTAAGAAAGTAAACTCCTTGTTCCTTTAAGCCATTTGATGGTCATTTATCAGCAACCATGTAGGCGAACTGCAACACCCTTGGTCCTCCATAGGAATACACAGTGCTGTCTGAGATGCACATATAAACACACACACACACAACAAAATAAATAAATAAAGTTTAAAAAATATGTTTTATAAACATAGCCAAAGTTTCTTTTATATAGTTTTAATTTGTTGCACCTTGCTTTGATTTTGGTTTTTTGGATATTGTTTAGTTTTTTTTTTTTTAATTTCACATGTGTGTAGAGTGAGTGCATGTGTGTATGTGTGTTTATGTGCACAAGGAAAAAATAAAATAAAATTCCAGCAGGGTGATATTGACTGTAACCCTAGCAATTGGAAGGAGGAAGACACGGAATTCAAAGTCATTCTTGGCAAGTGAGCCTGGAATACGTGAGACTCTGTCTCAAAAATTAAGTAGTTAGGGCCAGCAAATTCAGCAGGTAAGGTGCTCGCTTGTAAACATGACAACCTGAATTAGATCCCTGGAAGTCTGCATGGTAGAAGGGAAGAAGTTGTCCTCTGGGCTGGAGAGATGGCTCAGGGGTTAAGACTCTGCCTTTCAAGCAGAAGGTCCTGAGTTACAATACCAGGTACCACAGAAAAATGCCAGGTGGAAACAGCAGCAGCCTGCACTTTTGGCCCTGGCGGGTGGAGCCTGGGGAACCCCAGAGCAACGAATGAGGTAGAAGCAATCCTGAATAATTCCCCAAAACACCTTTGGTCCTCCACAGAGACACTCAGGGCCCTCTTATCTATACATACTCACACGCACTCACAAAAATAAATATTAAAAAATAAATAACTTTGAATGTGCTTTTATCACAAGACTCTAACAGCTTTTTGTCTCTGGCCAGGGGGTAACATACAATGCCCACCAGGATGGAGTGAAGGGCATTGCAGGAGCAGCAAAACTGCAAAAGAAAATCAACAAACCACAATCCAGAACTTCAGAGACTCTATATCAACCACCTAGAACTAGGCCAGCTTAGTCTCTCCCCATCTTGAAGCTCAGGGAAATTTGCGGAAGAGGGGGCGGTAAGAGTGTAAGAGCAAAAGGATGGGAGGAGCAATGATATGTAAGATACTCTATACTAGTTAGGGCTGAAGCAATCATAATTGGACTTTGCATGCCCTGCTCATTGTCCAACACACTGTTGACCTCACAAAGTCTAGCATCTGCTAAAGGCACCAAGATCCTTGGAGGCAAAGGATTGGCAGCCACAGCAGTGTTCCTATACCTAAGAGGAACACGGGAAAGGGTTCAGGGAAAGGCCACTGGGTCCTTGTACGTCATCGGAGAGGAGGGCCCAGAGGAAAATCAGACATGCACAAGAAAGGACTCCCTGGGAATTGGGGCGGGAGGCACTGGGGGATGAGGAGGGAGAGGGGTGGGGAGAGGGAGCAGGGGGTACGGGGGGGAGGAGGAGGGAGGGAGGGAACTGGTGTACCTAATAAGTTTGTATGAGCTGAAATAAATAAATAAATAAATAAATAAATAAATAAATAAATAAATAAATAAAAGTTGTCCTCTAACCTCCACTCATACATCATGGTGTGTATCACCATCCCCCTCTCTGCCTCCTTTTCTTTCTCTCTCTCTTAAAAACTTCTAACACACATACATGCACATACACATATATACACACACAAACAAACAAACAAAAAAATAAATAAGAATGACACCATAGTGGCAACAGGTGACCACCAGTGTAATAGTGGTGTGAGTATCAAGGAGACAACCAACAGCTTTCTGATTGAATTCAAAACCTGCTTCTCAGAACAGTACCCATCCCTGTTACTGTAAACTAGAAGAAGAACTTTAAAAAAGGGAAAGAAAATTGATCAATAGGGAAGACAGCCAATATACCTATATGTAAGAAGACAGTACACCAAACCATTCTGTAGGTAGCTGTTATTATTCCCATAAAATGGGAACTTATGTGGAAATCTTGGGGTCTAAAGTTGGATGAGTGAAGGGAAGTGCACATATCAGTGGGGTGGCCTGAGGAGAGGTAACTTCATATACCACAGAGGCCTGAGCCTCTGTAGGAGGAGTAGACAAGCTAGAGTGAGCTCTGGGATCCCTAGAAGCATACAAGTGGAAGGGTGGGAGGGTGTGGGAGGGAATGGTGAAGGGAAGGGAGGGAAAAAGGGAGGGAGGAGGGAAGGAACCTGGGATGAATACTCAATAGCTTGAAAAATTAAAAAAGAATGAATATACAGTTTTTAAAAATTAATATTAATAGTAATTCAGTACTAAAAGATTAAAAAATGCAGCATACCACTAACACCAATTTTTTTAATGTGATATGTTTAGGGCAACTCATAAGTAGCACCACAGATGCCTGTATCAGCCACAACAAACACCAGAACTTGGGAAACTGAAGTAGGAGGGTTATGGAAATTTCAGGGCCAATTTGGGCAAAACTCCATTTCAAAAGTAAAAGAATTAATGATAATAAATAAAAAAGAGGGAGGGCTAGTGAGATAGCCTGTCGGATAAGGCACCTGCTCACAAACCTGGTGACCTGAATTCTAACCCCAGAAGTACACATTGTAAAAGGGAGAAGTGACTTCCGAAAGTTTGTCCTCTGACCTCGAGCATCCGTGCACCATGGCATGTATGCACAAGCCTTTTGTTTCTCTCTCTTTCTCTCTCTCATAAATAAATTAAACATTAAAAAAATGAAATAATATGAAAATAAAGTATTTTCCTATGTATCCCATTGAACTTCCCACACCCTGGCCACCTTCACATAAGTAAGTCACACTTGGCGGAGCACAGGCATAAGCAGTACTTCTGATGAGAGCGCAGCTTCCAGGCAGTGGAGCGTGGTGGGATGTTGATACAAACTGGATCCAACTTCCATTAGCTACCATTGGGGCAAGTTAATAACTCCCAGCCCTCTACTTCCTGGCCCATAAAATGAGATAAGCAAGCTGTGGTGGTACACACCAGGATGCAAGCACTGAAAGGGATGAGGCAGGAGGATTCTTAGTTTACACCATCCTGGCTGTACCTTGGGAAGTGGAGCAAGAGCATCAGGAGTTTGAGATCATCCACAGCTGCACAGCGGGTTCAAGGTCAATGTGAACTATATGTGACCTGGTCTCAAAAAAAAAGAAAGAAAGAAAAAAAGGATAGTGCTTAGTCAGCAGCACATATATCAAAACTGGACCCATACAGAGATTAGAATGGCCACTGCTCACGGATGAAGACATGCAAATTTGTGAAGGGCTCCATATTTTTCAAAAAATAAATAAATAAAATAAAAGCAGGAATGATAGCAACTGCTATGTCATAGGTGTCCACCCCAGCAGCCATTATAAACCCTCATTGTCTGTCCCTCAAGCTCTCGTTACCAGGCAGGGGAGAGCCTGTAACTACAGCTCCTAGAACCAGGCTTGATTTACAAAGGCATCCAGCAATGTGCAGCGAAACTAGGGGTCATGCGTTTTTCTTTGGGAGTTTTGCCTTTTCCTATGCTCCCACCCCAACTGCAGCGGGTGGTCTGCCAGGCAGATGGACCGCAGTTTCCACAGACTGGAAAGAAAGGACAGGTGGAGCCAGCTTCCTCTCTCTTCCCAGAGATGTGTCTGGAAACTCTACCGCACTCTCCCCAGAGACCTGATATGTTGTCTTGTTTAATCTCCCCACGACCCTGTGAAATAAGAATTCCCGTTATTTCTCTTTACAGATAAACAGGCATCAAGCATAGGGGCACTACACCCAAGATCTATCTACTGGTAAACTTCAAGCATCTGCGCTGATACGGAGATCAGGCAGGAAGCATGCGGTGGGGGTCCTGGACAGAGAGGGATGAGGTGGTGCGTGGAGCCTCGGTCTCTGCGTGGAAGCTGTATGCATCGAGGTGCCAAAGACCCCGGAGATTGCTGGGGCAGCCTGGTCCTGGGTATCTGAGAGGAGGTGCGAAAGGCGCCAGGATATGTATCTGACTGGTGTCAGAGCCCCAACTCAACTCAGGAGCTAGTTCTGCGCTTGCTCTCAGGGACCACCAACTCCCTGTCTTTCTAGGACCCGGATTTCTGGTCTGGTCCACGGATGTATCCAGGATGTATCCAGGATGTATCCAGGATGTATCCAGGATGTATCCAGGATGTATCCAGGCATGCAGTATTAATCTAGTTCCGTAGGGCCCCCTGGTGGACAAACCCATGCATGACACCGAGGTTACCAGTGCAGGACTGAGGGGAAGAATAGCTGCTCTTCTGTGCGTGATCCCAGCCACTGCGCGCGTGAACCAGGCCCCACGTGCCTCGTTTTCAGTTCTCAGGGGGAAAAAAAGGAAGAATCTGAGGAGGTCTGGTGAGCCAGAAGAATTCCTAGGATCTAGATCTGCCGCTCATTCTTCCCCTTCTCTCTGATCCTCTTTCCTTATCTCTAGGAATTAATATAGTCCAAGGGTTAGGTTTTGGCTCACCATGGTAGAGCAGTTGAGGACCTGGGTTCGATCCTCAGCGCTGCACAAAGTGGAATTACATCTGTAAGTCCCACAATCACAGCACGCAAGAGGTGGAGGATGATCAGAAGTTCAAAACCATCCTCTTTTCTGGGCTAGTCTGGACTATGTGAGACTCTCAGCTCAGAAAAAGTAGTCCTATAGGTCGGGAGTGTACCTCCCTGGGCGAGGGTCTGGCTAGCACGTGAGGGTCCTGAGTTCAATGACTAGCACCATTAAAGCAATGATGAGTAAGTCCTGAGAGACATAAGATGTGCTATTTCTTTTAACTGTTTTCTTTGAGAGAGAGAGAGAGAACACATGCTATATAGTACATGGGCAAAGGTCAGAGGACGACTTTCAGAAATCAGCTCTCTCCTTCCACCATGTGGACTTCCAAGGATTGAACTCAGGTCCCTGGGCTTGGGAGCAGGCACCTTACCTGCTGAGCTCTCACTGGTCCCAGGAGATGTTTTTTTCTTTGCTCATGTTAATGATCTCTGCGGGTCTAGACAATGGCTTCAGGACCCCTTTGGCACTGACATTGTGGAATTCAAGTCAAAACTATCAGTTTAGGAAGAATTTTTTTTTTTTTTTTTAATTTTTTTTAATTTTTTTTTATTATTATTATTATTTATTCAACTGTGTGTATATGCGCACGTGTGTGTGTGTGTGTGTGTGTGTGTGTGTAGAACCACGGACGAATTCGCGAACCACCATGGACGCCTCCACCTCCTTCTGCCCCGGGATTCACAGGCTCCGCCCTACCAGGACTAGAAGTGCAGGCCGCCCCTGCTTCCGTCTGGCGTCTATACTTGGGATCTGGGATCCGAACTCGGGACCTTCCGCCTGCAAGGCGGAGGCTTAACCCCTGAGCCACCTCTCCAGCCCAAGATTTTTTTTTTTTATTCAATTGTGCGTGTGCGTGTGTGCGTGTGTGTGTGTGTGTGTGTGTGTGCGTGTGTGTGTGTAGAACCACGGGCGAATTCGGCCTCCACCTCCTCCTTGTTTACTCTGCCCCGGGATTCACAGGCTCCGCCCTACCAGGACCAGAAGCGCAGGCTGCCCCCGCTTCCGCCTGGCGTCTATACGTGGGGTCTAGGATCCGAACTCGGGACTTTCTGCCTACAAGGCAGAGGCTTAACCCCTGAGCCACATCTCCAGCCCCCAGTCTAGGAAGATTAAAGAGATGTCAGGAACCCCAAGAATTTCTTTTTCAAACCTATTTTTTCATTTTTTTATCTGCCTTTTTACTTGAGGGAGAGAGAGCAGGACATGTGTACCATGGTGCATGGGTGGAAGGCTGAGAGTAACCCCGGAAGTCAGCTCTCTTTCCATCACGTGGGTTTTTGGGGATCATCTGCTTCACACAAGTTCTTCTTACTTTTCTTTCTTTTTTACATTCTTTCTTTTCCTTCCTTTTTTCTCTTTCTTCCTTTTTCTATCTTTTTCTCTTTCCTTCCTTCTTTCTCTTTCTCTCTTTCTCTCCTCTCTCTCCTCTTTCTCTTTCTGTCTCTGTCTGTCTTTCTCTTTCTTTTTTCTCTTTCTTTCTCTCTTTCTCTTTCTTTCTCTGTCTTTCTTTCTCTTTCTCTTCTTTCTCTCTCTCTTTCTTTCTCTTTCTTTCTCCTTTCTCTGTCTCCTCTTTCTCTGTCTCCTTTTTCTCTTTCTCTCTCTTTCTCTCTTTCTTTCTTTCTCT
The DNA here is from genome assembly GCA_023101885.1 of Typhlomys cinereus. Classification (NCBI taxonomy): domain Eukaryota; kingdom Metazoa; phylum Chordata; class Mammalia; order Rodentia; family Platacanthomyidae; genus Typhlomys; species Typhlomys cinereus. The sequence goes on along the minus strand of JALPQD010000384.1, from coordinate 885,978 downwards.
TTCTTTCTCTCTCTTCTTTCTCTTCTTTCTCTCTTTCTCTCTCTTTCTCCTCTTTCTCTGTCTCCTCTTTCTCTGTCTCCTCTTTCTCTCTCTCTCTCTTTCTCTCTCTCTCTCTCTTTCTCTCTTTCTTTCTTCATGTAGCCCTAATCTGAAACCTCCTGCCTCTACCTCTGGAATTCTGGGATTGCAGGAATCTGCCACTACGTTCTGTTTCACATTCAAATTTTACAATCTGATAAATTTACTGACAACATGCTCTGTGCCGGGGCCTGTGCTGGGTACTGGCCGTGCAACAGACAGCACACAAAACAGACACAGTCTTTGCCCTTGAGAAAAAAATCTACACAGCCTACCCTGAGCACTGATTAGGGCACAAATGTTTACCCTCTAACCTGAGCAAACCGCAAGAGGAATGTGGCCACAGCAGTCAGGTTACTATTGGAAGGCAAGGCCCCAGGGAGGCGACACGTGGACAGGGTTTTGAAGGGTGAAGAAGGTACCACGGGTTTCTTGTCTGTTCATACTTACCAAATCCTTCCTTTTGATAGATTTGACTCCCTTTCCTCCAACCTCCACACTCACAGCAAAAACTCTGCGTAATGGTTACTGCCCCCTAATGACAGCTGATGCTGGAGATCCCTGATCCTTAGCAGCAGAGGAAGGGGAGGGGGCAAGACAGGGACTGACCACACTTCCTGGTCTAGTCAAGAGACCAGGATATCACCGTACATAGGGATGGACTTCTTCCAGACCACGCTCCTTCAGCCCACCTACCAACTCTGAGATTATCCCCTCTTCCCCTGATCCAGAACTTTCCCCCCTTTTTCAATTGGCTTGGTGGTTCTGGGACATCATAAACTTCCATCTAGTCCGTGGTGTGGTGTGTTTTGGGGGCAAAACCTACATCTTTGAGTGGAGTAGATAAGCGAACTGTAATAGCAATGCACAAATCTAAAGACTCACGAGGGCAGCTCCGCAGTATGTGGTTGAACGAAGGCCACAGTGACCGGGATGATCGCAGAAGCCCAGAGTGGGGCGCAGAGCCGAGCTGAGGTCAAGGGTCAGGCAGGTGGGCTGAGCACCTGATAAAGAAGAACAAGCACACGGTTTGTTTGTTTTTTCATTCGGAGGATGTGATTGGCCTGCTTCAATCAGGTGTCCTTCCTGTTTTAGCCTGAAACCTGGAGGGGTAGAAAGTCCCAGAATACAAATCTCCAGGCCACACCTCACCGGGAAGGGTGAGTGGGAGGAGGAAGGGTGGAGCCCAGCCGAGTTCACCTCAGGAATGACTGTAAACCAGGTCAGGAGCGAGGTTGCCTGCGGGGCCGGTTCCCTCCATTCCTGCCTGTGAGAAAGTAAAACACCACCGCGCCGACTGTCTGGATCTGCCCAGGCTCACCAATGTCAGCAGGAATGCTTTCCACAAAAAATACCAACTATGGGGGGGAGGGGGAAGTGGGGTACCTATTGAGCTTGTCTAATTAGGAAAAAAAAAAAAAAAAGTAATAAAAAAATACCAACTATGAGTCAGGCGTGGTAGTGTAGGTCTGTAAATCCCAGCATTTGGGAGATGAGAAAGCAGGAGGAAGGAATTCAAGGCTGTCATAGTTAAGCACAGGTGTCAACCGTTGAGGGTTTGAGCTCTGGGCATATTTGTACAGAATTAGTGGTTGAGTTAAACTCAGAGCAAACCTGCAGGAGATTGTCTAGCTGATGGGAAAGGCCCAACCCATGGTGGGTGGGACTAGGCCCTGGAATAAAATACAGACAGCCTGTTGAGAGAGTTGGTATCCTTGTGTATACTTGGCCAGACATGCTGGTCTGGCAAGTAAGGATCATTCCTCTCTCAGCCGTTATGTGGTGATGATGTGGCCAGTTCCCTCGGCCCTGGTGTTGGTGTGAACTCTCCCGTCCAGCTGGATTATGAACTGTAACCAGTAATCGTTAAGAGAAAATAAACCCCTTGTTCTCTTAAGCCGTTTGATGGTCATTTATCAGCAACCATGCAGGCAAACTGCAACAAAGGTCATTTCAGCCACAGTGCAAGTTTAGGGCCAGCCTGGCCTGTATAGGACCTTGTCTCAAAAACAAAGCCATGTTGGGGGCTGGAGAGATGACTCAGGGGGTAAGCCTCTGCCTTGCAAGCAGAAGGTCGTGAGTTAGGATCCCAGATCCCACTTAAAAAACACCAGGCAGAAATGATGGGCCGTGACTTCAGGTCCTGGAAGGCAGATCCTGGGAGACTCCAGAGCAAAGCAAATAGGAAGTAGAAGCGATTCAGGATGATTCCCCGTGTCACCCTTGGGCCTCCGTAGGCACACATTACAATGCCAGTGGACACACACACACACACACACAAAAAAAAAACTAAAATAAAACATGTTGGGTATATGGGCTAACTAAAACTAAAGATGTATATGAAGCCCACTCTTCTGTGAGCTAACTGAAAAATATAATTTAAAAGAAAAAGGACTTTGGATGGAAGTACCGTGGATGGGTGGACAGTGCTGCTCCCAGAAGAAGATATAAGTTGTTAAGTTAAAAAAAAAAAAATCCCACCGTCATTCCTTCCATGAGTTACTCATTAAAAGAGGTCCCTGGGTGGGCTGGAGAGGTGGCTCAGGGGTTAAGCCTCCGCCTTGCAGGCGGAAGGTCCTGAGTTCGGATCCCAGATCCCACGTATAGACGCCAGGTAGAAGCGGGGGCGGCCTGCACTTCTGGTCCTGGTAGGGCGGAGCCTGTGAATCCCGGGGCAGGAGGAGGTGGAGGCGTCCATGGTGGTTCGCGAATTTGTCCGTGGTTCTACACATACACAGACACACACACACACAGACACACACACACAGACATACATACACGCGCACACATACACATGCACATGCGCACGGTTGAATAAATAATAATAATAATAATAATAAAGAGGTCCCTGGGGGCTCTTAAACCGCTTAAACCGGAAAATTGTTCTTGGTTGCCTACCATAGCTGGTAAGACCCTACTCCTGAAGCCCCTGTACCTTTTGGTTGTAGGACATAGAGACATCAAGCTGGAACTGACCTGGAAACTCCCTCCTACTAGCTACTTTCATAGTCCCAGAAGGTTCCATGCAGATCACTGGGGGAGAAAAGAAATCAGTGGTCCTTCCCAGCCTGGGCCTTGCATGCTACAGCTCTGACCTAGCAGGCAAGGTGTGCCCCATAGGTCAATCATAGCCCAACTGTTACCGGGGTAACTGACTGCTTTCTGATTGGATATGAAGCCTTCTCCCTGGAGGGAACTCATGCCTGGCTGGGGAGGTCATAAGCCCCCTGCTAAATGCTCAAGTTGTCAAATTGTCTTCTACATGTTTATAATAGAGATCATTTAATTTCTATTAGTACAGTTAGGAAATGTCTTGTCCTGTGGGAACCACGCCCAATACCCTAGTAACTCCAGGCCACTGTTTAGCAACAATGGAGGACTGTAAGAGACTGTGACCCTACCCACCTTCTTTACCTCACTTCCCTCAGGCAGGACTCCTCAGTGCACAGACTATAAGGAATTGCAGCATCTCTCTCTTGTCATGGGGTCATGACCTGGCGGCTCTGCGCTCCCTAGCCATGTGCATATGACGGCTCTCTCCATGTTCTCTCTGACCTTAAGCCATCTCCTCTGCTCTAATCATCTCTCACCTTAAGGCTACAGCTTCCTCCTTGCCCCCCCTTAAACAGAGAGTCCAAGAGTTGCTTCCCTCTTCTCTCATTTCCAATAAAATCCCAACTTACACCTCTCAGTGTTTTCTGGTTTCATTCTTTGGCTCTGGAACACAAGGATCTCTACCACCCCACCCAAGAAACCCTGCTTCAGCAGGACAGTCATGTCTGTGAGGGCAGCCTGGGCTACCTAGTGAGTTGCAGGCCAGCCTGAGCTACATAGAGAAAACTAGTGTCTTTATCGTATTCTTAACTTTGAATTTGGTGGATGTTATTTGTGTCCAGCTGAGGAATATATTCCAAAAATGTTATGGAAAAGTCCAGATGATGTTAGACCAGATATAAAAAATCATAACTCTTACCTCAAAGGGGTAAGGAAAAAGTTACTTATTCTGGAGCCAAATATGAGTAACGCTGGCCTAGGAATACAGGTTCACGTTGCCCCAAATACTTGTGTTCCCCTATGGTAACAGTTATTGAAGTCTTATAATCACAGACCAAAGAAAGCCATAAATCAAGACACTTTCCAAATGCAAGGGCGGAAATGTCCAGCAAAGCAGGAGATCTCTATTACAGGCTGTACCTGTTATCTGAGGACACTCTACGATCTGATTGGTGGATGCTAGTGGTCTGCTAAGTTAACCTGATAGTCACGGGGTGTTAGGACAGAAACACGAAGGGCAAGAAGTGGCTATCTTGGGGAGTAAAAATGACTACGGTAAAGCATAGTTAGGCTCTGAACCTGCAACATCCCAATCCTTCAAAAAGCCACGACATCATCCCCGTCCCTATCAGCCCAGTCAGCCTGCGCAGCTTCCTTCCAGGCTGACAGTAATTGGCTAATTAAAAAGCTAATGGCAACCCACAGTAATTCTGACTTTTTTTTTTCCTGAAGATTAAGGCAGAGTTTATGGGAGGAGAGAAAGAATGGAGGTCACAGACATGTATCCACAAGGGGCAAGTGAGCCACCAAGAACTCACAGGCTCCAGGCATGAATCCCCGGGGGGGGGGGCAGAGAAATGACAGGAACTCACAGACCTGCAGCCCGGGAGGGGCGAGGAGCCCAGTAGTTCTGGCTTTGGACCTACTTGCATCTGTCCACAATCACATTGTTCAGGCCCAGCAAGGCCAAGCAATCTCCAGGGGCTCAAATGCAGCCGCTTCAGGGGGCTTCAACTCAACAATGAGCCCACTGCATATGCAGTGACTATATTTGTAAAAAGGCGAGAGAGAAGATGTCGCCACATCCTGAAGTTGTAGGACGTCATCTCTGCTCCTCCAGGCCCGTGGCGTCCGGGGACTCCTGGGCTGTTCACAGTGGCTGGTCCTCGTGAGACTGCTTTACAAGCGTTTCTTTCTTTTTTTTTTTCTTCATGCCCCAGAAACCTCTGATCTCCATGGCAGGCCTCCCACAATGACGACTGTCACTTATAGGAGCAAACAGGCCTGGGTTCAACTTACTCCCTTATTGTTTTTGCAGTACTGGGGGTCAAATCTATGCCAGACAAATACTCTACCGTGGAGTCATCTTTCCAGCCTTCTGTGCTTTTTGAAACAGGTGTCAGGTTGGCAGAGAGAGGAACGGAGAGCAACCCCAACCATGTGTGGGCACCACACGGAGGTCCATGAATAAAAAGAGACCGACCCAAAGGAGAGACTTAAAATACGGGAGTTTATTTAGAGTTGGGGGTCTGGCAGTCAGGGGAGCCCTAGTGTAGACTTTAGATGAGAAAGCATTAGAGTAGAAGAGATAGCTGAAGGTCAGAGAGAACAGGGAGAGCTGCCATGACAACATGGTGGGAGGAGGAAGAGAGAGGGGACCAGAGAGTCTGAAGAACAGAAAAGACAGAGACCCTGGGTGGGGTCATGGAGTAGTCAGTCACTCTTCTCCATTGCCGTGAGACACACCACCCAAAGTCAAGCAACTTAAGGGAGACTTATTCAGCTTACACTTCCAGAGGGGAGATACAGCCCTTTAAGGCAGAAGAGGCCTGGTTGATTGGCAGAAGCTGGAGGCAGCCTAAGTCACATCCATCAAGGAGCCTGAGAGCTGAAAAACTTGCTCTTGCTCCAGCTGCAAGAGCAGACCCCTCCCAGAAGTAGGGTGGGGCTAATCAACCTCAAGTCCCAACCCCTGAGGCTGTCTTCCACCAGCAAGGCTCTGCCAACTAAAGGAGCCACGACCTTCCCAAGCAACTAAACATGACTTCGTGGGGGACAACTCCCTTTCAAACCATGACAGTCACAATCTTTTATAGTCTCAATGTGCTAAGGCATTGCCCAGGACTCACGAGGGAAGTGGGGCGGTAAGGACAGGAGGTGTGTGTGGTCTTTACAAAATGATCACTGACTAAGGTGGAGGCTCTACAAAGTGGCAGCTATGGCTAAGAACAGGATTTTGTAAGTGACCCTGAACTCATTCCGTAGCCCAGGTTGTCTCTAGATTGGAGGCCCTCTTGCCTCAGCCTCCTGAGTAGCTGAGATTGCAGGCGTGGACTGTCACTCGGCTTGCTCAATGTTTGAGACAAGATCTTATTTTATATATATATCAGGTTTGCTTGGAGCTCACGATCCTCCTACCACAGCTTCTGAGTATGTACCATCATGCCAGCTCTTGACTCCTTTCTTACCAGCTGTGTGATCCTGGACAAGTGGTGACTTTAACTTGTCTAGGAAATGAGGCCAAAGAGCCAAGTTGGGGAGGAGGAGGAGGAGAAAATTGAATGAGAAGCATTCAGCGCTTGTTCTCAGTCCCACACTGCATGGCAGGAGCCCACCGAGAATGAGGAGCCAATAGTAACAATGACCTCCTGTGGGGCATTTGGTGTGTGCCAGGCATGAGAGAAATGCCATCCCCTATGCAAGCCAGCAGGCACGCTAGTGTGTAAGCTGGAGCAGGAAGCGCAGACAGAAAAGCAGCAGCCCAGGCGAGGTGGGATGTAAAGGCACCAGGCTCTCCCCAGTAAGCAACTAGACCAGCCCAGCTGGGAAGGCCCCGCTGTGAGAAACTCGGATGACACTGGGGTCGGTGTGGCAGACCTGCTTTCCTGGGCAGCTTGTGATGTTCCCCAGGGAGAGATTCAGAGGTCAGTAAGCCACAGTGACTGTCCTCGACAAGTTCTCCACCTGGGCAAGCAGGTCCCCCTGATGCGGGAACAGTCTTTCCTCTGTTCAAATGTCCCTTCCGGGTTACCGAATCTTACAGGACAGTCCCATCTGGGTCGCCAAATGGGACGGGAACCAGTCTCGCCAAATGTTACAGGAACGACTGTCCCAATGTTGCAGGGTTCAAAGATTAAAACCAGAACAGGAGTAGATGATTAAGACAGAGTTTATTGGACGAGAGAGGGGCTGGAACTTACGGACTCCAGATGTAGAGTCTCATGAAGGGCTAGGGTGCCCCGGAGAACTCATGAGAAGTGGGCAGCTAGAAAGAGCTCATGGAATCCGTGAGAAGCCAGACTCATGAGGGGCTAGGGCGCCCAAGATGGCTGCCAAGGCCAGGCATATTTGACCACCTAGGCAAGCCCAGAAGCTGGCTTTTTCTCACTAGTCAGCTCCCACTAGGGCCCAGCCCAGTTGCTCCTGACCCCACCTGGGGCCAAGACCAAGTTGTTTGTTTGATGTGGAAAGTTCTATTCCATAATCCTCTCCTAGGGAAGTTGCCCATCTTATCTCTGGGATTCAGTTCTTCAGCAGGGGCATTCCTTCGGGGTGAACCCAGCAGTGGGGGATGACCTTCAGGAATTCTAGAGACCTCAGAGACCCATCCCAGCATAGCTGTTCTAATCCTGCCTTGCCCCGAAAGTCAGCTTTAGACACTCCCTTCATCAAGGTAAATAAAAACTGTGCTTAAAAAAAAAAGAAGAAGAAAACAGTTTCTTCAGTTTCTTCTAAGCCAAATATGAGTGATCATGTACAGGACATGGTTCAAGGTATCCTGAGTCACAGGTTCTACTGCTGGAGTAGTTATACGAACTTTAGAAAAAAAATAGAAAACAGTCATAAAGCAATGCAGGGACCAAGGACCTGGGTAAGCACAGCGCATAAGGCAGGTTGCTGAGCACAGAATTCCCCCCCCCCCAATTTCAAATGTCTTTTGACATTCTTAGCCTTCAGGTTAGTAGAGACTGAAGATCTGAGCAGAAGTTTATATGTTAATATAATATGTTTATATGTTAATCACAGGAATATTAGTTGAGATGCAAAAGTTAAGGTAACTTGTTCTTAAAGGACTTGAGATTACCCATGGTAGTTCAGATTCTACCTGCCGCATTCCACCTGATCAAACTTAGGTAGGTCTAGAGCGGCCATGTTGGGAGGGTCTCTGAAGGTCTTGGAAAGTCATCCCCCACTGCTAGGATTACCCTGGGAATACGCCTAGCAGAATCCAGTCCTCCACAGAGATAAAGCTGTTAGTTTATAAAAAGATAGGGAGAATAGTTCTCTTTTACAGATAAGCCCTACCTGGAGGTGGGCTCAAAAACTGGGTTGGGCCCCTATGTGAGCTAATCAAGGGGGAAAAGCCATCTTTCCTGGGCTTACCTAAAAGTATAAACATACCTGACCTTGGAAGCCATCTTAGGTGCCCGCCCTTCATGGCACTCCGCAAGTGGAATCCATGATTTCCAGCCTGTCTCTCCTCTAATGAACTCCACCTTAACCCTCTACACAAGTCGTGGTTTCAATCTTCAACTCTGAACACAAGAACTCCTACACACAGGCTCCTAGAGAGTCACCCTGCAACAACACCACCATGGGCTTGCTCTCTGCCAAAGTCAAGCAGTCTGTGGATCTTTAACACAGATGCAGCTTCTGCAGAGAACCTCAGCTCATGCCTTCCACCCTATGCTCAGTCACCCCCCCATGCTATCACCCCATCCTTTCCTGAGATCGCTATTCTCCCTCTTATCAAGTCACTAACATTTATTATTTCCTCCTATTCAATTCTCTGGAGATCTCTCTCCCTCTCCCTCTGTCTCCCCCTCCCCTTCCCCTCTCCACCTCCCTCTCCCTCTCTAATATTTTTCATTCTACAATAACAAAAAAGGGATCTTAAGTAAAAATGGGAACGCAGGACCAGCTGTTGAGGCTCTAAAGGATGCAGTTGCAATTCTTCTCCTCCCTACAAGGGGGCGCGGCATCAACCTGCAGCTGCAGCGCGGCTTCCAAAAGTGCTCAGCTGGGAGGGCGCAACTCCCTGGCAGAGCCAGAACAGATCTCTGTAGCCACCTGAAGGGAGTGTGAGTGGGGCGGGGTGGGGGAGAACAAGCAGTCTCCGTGTTCCTGATGCAATGGCCAAGGTCTAAAGGAGGAGCACAGGACTGAGATTACACCCAGCCTCGGAGTCTCAGCTCCGCTTTCCAGTGACCTTGATTCACCCACCAGCTCCAATCGGCCTTCTGCCTGCGGAGATCTGTTTTCCTGTGACGCGGCTTTAGACTGGGCTGCCTCTGACACTACTGGATCTAGGGGCGTCACTTCTCTGTATCCGTCTAGTTTTCATATACGTGCTGCCAAAGCCAGCGCAGGGGCGGTCACTTCTTAAGCCATGCATCTTGAAGAGCGCCCAGTCAGCCTTCATTTCTTCTCCCAGGACTCCTGCTTCTAGAATCCTCAGCTCACCATGAGGAGCTCGAATGCACAGCTCATAGCCCTGGTACCCTGTGTGAGTGTGTGTGTGTGCGTGTATGCGTGTGTGTGTGTGTGGGTGCACATGCATGCATGCCTCAACCCTCCCTGGGGGCTCAATCAATGCTGTGTCAGAATTCCTCTTCTCTTAGAAACTGAAAACAGACCCAGGCCTTGCCCTGTCGCCAGCTCTTTCTCTGAGCATGTAAGTGTGTTTACTCACAGTGCCTTCAAATGCGACGACCCGGTTCTCTAGTGAAAGTAGAACTGCTCTAGTAAAAGTGGAACTTCGGCTCAGGAGTGAGTGACTTCAGAGCAGGACTTTGAGTCACTGTGTCAGACACCTCGGCTCCCCTGACAAGAAGCAGTCTTCCCAGTGTTCCCAGACACACTTGAGGCTGGAAATGAAAGCGGCTCGTCTGTGGCCCAGAGAGGGACACCTGTGACTGTGTGAGCCCCGGTCCATCCCTTCATCTAGGGGAGGCTTGTCTTGCTCCTGCTGGCCTATGTGGGTGTGGATACCTCGAGGCCTCCCGGACCATGCAGACCTCAGGAAACTACACGCTCCTAATGTCATGCCGTCTAGCTCCACACAACAGCCAGAGCAGTCCCCCTAAAGGAAAACCAGATCCCAGAAGCCCATCCACACCCTCACGGGCTCCTTCAGAAGACTGAACCGCTCTAACATGGGAAACCTGCTCCCTTCTGACTCCAAACTCCTTCCGGTCTCCTCGCTGGCTAGGTTTATCCTTTGTCCTCACCCCACATCAGTCACCCAAAGCTCATCTTTTCTTAGCTGTCCCTGCTTCGCCTTCCCCGCATCTCCCCTATAATGGACTTCTCAGGATCCCACCCTGAGAAGAGTTCTTGATGGGTCGAGTTTCTTCTAACCCTCTCAGCAAGGTGACAGCTTCCCGTATCTGGGATTCTCTGATGCATCCGCAGCCCTGTGTTAGTGGCGGCCTCGGATCGTCGTCCATTGGGCCAAGTGAGTGGTCAAATTCAATGAGAATCAACAGAGACTAGACTGTCCACAAGAGCACATGAGTGTGTGTGTGTGTGTGTGTGTGTGTGTGTGTGTGTGAATGGTCTGGCCTGGCTGGAGGCTCAGGCCAAGGAGACAAGGAGAACATCTAGAAATAGCCGGGGACCAGGACTGGTGCCCAGATACTAACGCTGGTGAGAGGGTGGAGCCCGGGGTGGGCGGGTGGACCGTGAGTGGGTCAGACGGGCTACGGCCCTGCTTCCTGGACCATCAGCCCTCTGGGTCTGTTAGCCAAGGCAACTGGGCCTTCTGCCTGAGTGCTGGTGGGCAGCCCTGGTGACCCCCAGTGACCAGTGAGTATTTCGGGCTGGGCATCACCTGCTCCCTCTGGCTCCGCTTGTAGGGTAAAGGGGACCCGCCAGCCGACCTACTGGTGAAGGAACCGGCTTAAGACAGGGACACTGGAAAACTTTATCCTCTCCCTCTGTGCCACAATTGCCCTCCACCCCACTTGGAAGCGTCTCTCCTGAATCGTCAGCAGCTGAAGAACTGAAGAACTGAAGAGCTCTCGGGCCCAGCCCTGGGAGCAGGTGAGCTGGAGGATAGCAGGGCCCAGGCCAAGCGCTTGACTGTCGTGCAGAGGGGGCCTTTCTCTACGGGGGTACAGGCCTGCACTCCCTCTGCTGACCCGCTCATTCCTGACAGTGGGCCCCTTCCTTCTGCCAAATGTCTTTGTTTACTGCGGAGCCCAAGCAGGCTGCTCCCCCACTCCAAAAGTAACCTCTAGAATTCTAGACCCCTGAGATGACTTTAGCTCAGTCCCTAATTCCTGAAACACCTCTGACCCTGGGCTCCTGAGGCCAAAATTCTCTCTTTCTCTCTGTCTCTCTGTAAGTGTGTATATGTGCTTGCGTCGCCTCCCTATCTTTTTGTCTCTCTCTCCCCCTCTGTCTCTGTCTCTGTGCATATGATTCCCTCTCTCTCTCTGTCTCCATGTATGTTTGTCAGTCTCTGTCTCTCCTCTCTCTGTGTCTCTCTCTCTTCCAGTCCTTTGGGGGACCTGCCAACTCTCCTCACCCAGGAACATACAGGGGTCACTTGTTCTCACCAGCCAGTTTGATCGGACCTCCTGGAACTTCCTGGATTCTTCCAGAATCTTGGGCAAGCTGTTCCTGAACTGCGTGCACTCACAGGTGAGCCAGTCCTGCCAGGAGGAGGTAGAATGGCAGGCGATGGAGCCAGGCCACATGGCACAGGGGCAGGCCAGGTGCTGTTTTGCAGAGCATCTGGCTTACCTTTCTTTTTTTTTAATTTATTTATTCAATTGTGTGTGTGAGCGTATGTATGTGCGTACGCGTGTGTCTGTGTGTGGTAGAACCATGGATGAATTCGGGAACCACCATGGACTGCCTCCACCTCCTCCTTGTTTACTCTGCCCCAGGATTCACAGGCTCCGCCCTACCAGGACCAGAAGCACAGGGCGCCCCCCGATTCCGCCTGGTGTCTATATGTGGGATCTGGGATCCAAACTCAGGACCTTCTGCTTGCAAGGCAGAGGCTTAACCCCTGAGCCACCTCTCCAGCCCCCTGACTTACCTTTCTATTACGCTTCATCTAGTCTAATATTAGAGGTTATTCTGATTTTTTTTTTTTTTTTTTTTTTTGAGACAGGGTCTCATATATTTCAGGCTGGCTTCACGCTCACTACATAGCTGGGAATGACCTTGAATTTCTGATCTTCCTGGCTCCCTTACCTGAGTGCTAGGATTGCAGGCATGTACCGCCCCACCTGGTTTACGTGCTGCTGGGGACTGGACCCAGGGCTTCATGCATGCCAGGCGAGCGCTCTGCCAACTGAGCCACATTCTCAGCCTGGTTACTGAGATCTTGCAGAGGCCCGCGCTGGAGAGAGGAGAAAACTGTAGGAGGGTGTGGAAGAGAAGAATCAGGGACGGCCCAGAGCGGGACCAGGGACATCCCAGAGCGGGACCAGATTCTGGGAACAGCCCTGGTGCCAATAAAAATTACCTTTGAGATGGAGACTACGCCCAACATCAACAAGGGCAATTCTCACCTGGGAGAATGTGGGACCCACCACAGTGTCCCGGTTCTCAGGAAGGAGTCAGAACGGGGAGAGGAGATAGGGTCTCCAGCAGAAGGAGCTGAGAGGATGCGGGGCTGAGAGAACACTGGAGAGCCGTGGCTGTCTTTGCTCTGGTCCCATCTGCCACACACGGCAGAGAGCAGTGACTGACCCACCCAGCCCTATAGCGGTCTCCGGTAAAATTGCGAAGACAGACCTATAGACAAGCTGGTTAGTGTTGTGGTTGGTGAATAGGGCTCCTCAGAGACAGGACAGTGGAGCTGAGAAATGGACACTAAGTAAAAGAAAAGTCTGATGGAGACATAGAGAGTGAAGCTTAGTTCCTCTCGTGAGGTATAAAGAGGCAAGCGGCTGGATTGACTGCACGGTGTAGAGTCACACCTGGGCAGGTGATTGGCCCCAGCATGGGGGGACTGGGGAGGCCGGGGCTACAATGTGGAGGCCTGGGGGAGGCAGTGGGAGCTGTGACTAGGGGTAAGGACTGTACCCAGCGCTTCCACGCCACCAGGGAAAGCGGCCAACCAGGGAAAGCGTCCGGAAGAGAAACAACCTTTGCCCTCGGGTGTCTTGGGAGGAGGCAAGCTGGAATCCTGATGTGTTTTTACAGATGAATGAACTGAGACCCAGGGAGGTCCATTGCCTGAGGTCACCCAACTGGTAGAAAAGTAACAAGTGAGACTGAGACCCAGTGAGTCTCACTCCAGAACCCCCCAAAGCCAGAGGTAGGGTGAACTGAAATTGCTGTGTTGAAGATTCGGCAGATCCATGGACCCATTAGAAAGAACTTCGTGATGGCGGAGAGCCTGGATATTGTAGATCCAGAGCCTGAGTTAGCTTGGACCGTCTGTAGTCCCCTTAGTAGCTGCTCATTGCCACCCCTGTGTCTGACCTAACATCCTTGTAACTACGAGATATTTTGGGATGTATTACCTTACCGAGCCACTAGCTTCCACCAACCTAAAGTCAAAGATGTCACCACAGCATCTGAGATTAGCTGAGCTGCCCTGGCTTTGCCATAACTCACCTACCTCATGTCCTTACCGATGTATCTGATAAGCGATGTAAGACTTTCTTTTGTTTTATGACTATAAAATGTTCATGTAACCGTTCATATGGTGGAATGTGTCATCCAGAGCAACCTGAATCCATATTTTTGGAACTACAATCACCCATATTTAGTTCAGGAGAAAAAAATATCTTACTCCTTTTTGGAAGGAGAACTATGTTTTGTGTTGACAGCAACTAGATTCACTCGCTCATTTGCTCACCGTTCGTTCATTCGCTCCCTCAGTACATGGGCCCTACTCTCTGACAGAACTCTTCTTAGGACAGAATGTCATTGATGAACAAGAGAAACCTAACAGAGAGTTTAGATTTCATTCTGCTCCCCACGAAGAGAACGGCCGGTTTCTGGGAAGGCAGGACGCCACTTCTCTCTGACTGGCTCTCTCCCTGGACAGGGAAGGACACGGTTCTCTTTCCAGGAAGTAACTGACACAGGTAGCCATTTCTCAGAAGTACCGGTGTTGAGGACATTGGTACCTGCTGTCATCATATGTCCTTACGGATCGCCAGTCTCTAGAACACTCAGGGAACAAGGAAACAGATTTCCTAGTGCAGGAGGAGGAGCCTCCTCCTCCTCCTCCTCTTCCTCCTTCTGCTCCTCCTCCTCCTCTTCCTCCTTCTGCTCCTCCTCCTCCTCTTCCTCCAAGCGGCCTTGTCCCTACGCTGTGTATGTGCACATGTGTATATGTTCAGGAGGCTGGGGCTTTTGCTCTTCTCCTTAACCTACGTCGCTACTGAGTCCAGTTCAACTGAGATTAGTGGAATGCGTAGGTTATTTAAAGAGAGATGAGGGAACTTATGCACCATGGCTGAGGCTACTCCATAAACACAGTCACCAGAGATCTTTTTCTAGAAGTATCTCAGTTGTCCGGAGAGAGGCTTGGGAGAAAAAGGAGAAAGTCGCTATTTGCTAAATATTAGTGTATATTAGGTTTTCTATTTATCTATTTTCCCTTTCTCTCCAGCAGCGCAAGGGATCGCTTACACAAGTTAAGTACGTGCTTTGCTACTCAGCTACATTCCTAGCCTAGCTAATTGTCTCATTTCATCCTGTGACCTGAGAAGGTGACGTCCATTTTTCATTAAGGGGAAAGGAGACATCAAGGTCAAGGGCAAGTGTTCTAGCTAGTAAGAGGCAGGTTTAGGATGCACCAAAGCAGGCCTCCTTCCAAACTGACAGCATCATGCTTCAAAGGAGGATGTGGAGGGTGATGGAGAGAGGACTGTTAAGACCCACTGATTCCGTGTCGGACCGTGACACAGTCCCATCACCATTAGGGATAGGCTGAAGGAGACTGCACGCCCGGATGGCTTGGAGCCCAGCTTAGCTTCTCTGGCTTCTCCCATGCTAGTGGCACATTCCCTGGTAGAGGCATCTGAATGGCAGGGAGGACCCAGGAAACAGCTGAAGCTGTGACCGTGCCTCCCCTTTCACCCCCTTCCCATGGCCCTATGGTCAGCCGGTGTCTCTAGCCCATTTCATTGGCTTCCTCTTGGTTGCACATCTTCCCAATCCGTGGTTGTCATGGAAACATAGAACAGTGATATTGCCACAGGGGAGGGCTCGGGAGATACCGTGTCTGACAGGCACTGCTGCCTGACAGATGTTATAGCCACCTCTGGGCCTGCCCAAAGAAGAAAGACATAGATCACACCCCACCCCAGAGCGGGCATACCCTGGTAAGGATGGTGGAGAAAGATACAGACTGGGGTACAGAGGAAAATGAGCCAGGCCTGGTCATCCCGACTATTCAGGAAGAATTGAAGGTTCGAGGCCTCCCTAGGCAACTTGGTGAGACCCTGTTTCAAAATAAAAAGCAAAATAGAGGGCTGGGGATACAGCTTCACAGTAGAGAGCAAGCAAAACACCAGGCGGAAGGAGATGAGTGAGTTTTGGTAAGCTGGCTGGGAGCAAGGGGGCGAGGCAAAGGGAGCCGGTGTGGCTAGTCCAGCAGTTGTCCCTCAAGACCCCAAGCTGCCCAAGCTGGGCATGGCCAAGAGAAGGAACCGTAGGATTCCCTGGCGGTGTGTGTCACCCAACCCGCCTGGAAGATTTCCACTGACGGAGGCTGTAGCAGTCTCTAGTGCTGTCTCAGAAATTTCCAAAGGAGCACTACAGAAGCAAAGAAGGACTCGCAAGATGGCTTTGCTGGTAAAAGTGCTTGCTGTGAAGTCCGGCAACCAGAGTTCAATCCCCGAAACCTAGGTGGGTGGAAAGACACAATCTACTTCTGTAAATCATCCTCTGACCACTACACACATGCTGTGGCATGGCGGCATGAGCATATCTGCATACACAAACACACATGATAAATGTGTTAAAGAAAAGAAGAATTAAAGAAACCTTTCTCAGGGGACCTGGCAGGTGAGAGGCAGAACTCAAGTCTGTCTCAGGGGTCCTGCAATGCCCATGAAGATAAGAATAACATCCAGTTGTGTGGAGACAGAGGCCTGTGATCTCAAGGTTTAGGAAGCTGAGACAGGAGAGTCTCGAGTTCGAGTCCAGCCTGGACCATGAAGTGAGCCGCATTCCAATCTCAAAAACAAAGGAGAACAAAACCATTTAAAACAACAGTGGAAGCAGAAGCAGCAGCCACAAACACCTTTTTTCTCTTCAGTGTGTATGTGGGGTCTGTGGGTACCTGTGCACTCGTGTGCATGGTTCACCTGTGCGTGCATGTGTGGAGGTTTCAGTATTTTACCCCATTACTCTCAATATTATTATTTGCTATTTGAGACTGGTCATTCACTGATCCCTGGGGCTTGCCGTTTTGATTAGACTAGCTGGCCAGCAAACTCTTTGAATCTGCCCGTTTCTGTCCCTCATCCTCTCCCTCCCACCCATTTCTCTCCCCCCAACTCAAGCCAATCCCACCATTACAGGTCCATGCCCAGCTTTTGCATGATTACTGGGAATTACACTGGAGTTCTCACTTTTGTGTCCCAAGCACCTTACTCACTTAGCTTTCTCCCCAGGCTCCCCAGGCCTGCTGTGAGCACTAAAAGCAAACAAATGGGTGGGGGCTGGAGAGATGGCTCAGGGGTTAAGACTCTGGCTCCCAAGCAGAAGGTCCTGAGTTCGGATCCCAGGTTCCAGGTAAAAAAACCTGCCAAGCAGAAATGGTGGCTGCCTGCACTTCTGGCCCTGGTGGGTGGGGCCTGGAAAATCCCAGAGGGAAGCAAGAAGGGAGGTAAAAGCAATCCAGGATGCTTCCTGAAATCACCCTTGGTCCTCCACAGGTGCATGGAGTGCCCTCTAACACACACACACACACACACACACACACACACACACACACACACAATGAATACATTAATAAAGTTTAAAAGCAAACAAATTGGCCTGTGAGAATGCTCAGGGGATAAGGTGCCTGCTTACAAACCTAGTAACCTGAATTCAATAACCAGAAGCCCATGTGATATATATGTGTACTTTCCCTCTCCCATTTGTCGTTCTAAAACAAACAAACCTTGTATCTATTTATTCAGTGTGTGAGGTGGATGTGGATGCAGGCATGCCCATCCCATGCTGCCCCTGTGGAGGTCAGAGGACGACCTGCAAGAGTTGGGCCTCCTTCCACCCTACGGGTTCCAGGGAATGAGCTCAGGTTGGTGAGGCCAAACGCCGTCATATGCTGAGCCATCTCTCCAGTTCTGCGGGGCGAGCACTCTCAAAGCAAACCACACTCACATTATCTCATGTGATCCCCAGATATCCCCTATGTAGAGTGCTCAAGGCTGCGCAGCTAGTACCCCCTGAAGCCAAGCCTGGAACATTCTTCCTGTCAGTAGCTTGTCAGCCTACCCCAGACCTCCAGCCTTGTATTATGATGGTTTCTGGCTTTTCAGACTCTTCAGAGATGAGGCCCCACATCTAAAGCCTGTGACCTTGAATCGGAAACCATCCCATGCCTGCCCTCCTCTGGCACCTATTCTGGTATTGAGGTCACCGGGGCTCCAGGCCCAGCCCTGAGGCTGTCCTTGTAGCTTTGGCAGAATTGGGCCTCTTGGCCTTCTGGCAACTGGACGTTCAGGAGGAATCAAGACCTGGGGGTGATGTGGGGTGAGAGGACTCTTTCTCGCTGGCCTCCTTCCCAGAACAGCCAAGGGAAGGGAAAAAGGGACTCCCACATTCACAAACATAGGTCCAAGATGTAGGGCTCCCGGTCCTACAGTAGTGTGGCCACGCTAAGGAGTGGGGGGCAGTGCTCGTGCCTATCCCCACGCATGTCTATCTGCGCATCCTGCTGCAGGTCAAAGTTCAGTGCACACCACTCCCTCCCTTGCGGGCCTCCTGCCATCAGCGATTTACTTGTGCTCTTCCTCTGAGCCACCAAGCAGGACACATGACCGTTTCTGGGGATGAACTGCTGGGGTTTATGTCTCTTGCTCACTGTCCTCTCCATGACAAAGCTAGCACAAAACAGGGGATACTGAGACAGGACCCGCCAACTCATGATCCTCCTGCTTCCATCCCTCCAGTGCAGTGGGTGCTTTAATAATTGCTGAAGGAAGCCGAGTTGGCAGTGCACAGCTGTAAGCGCTGGAGGCAGAGGCAAGAAGCTCTGGAGTTAGGGGGATGCCATCCTAATCATAATGAATTGAAAAAATTAAAATTTCCAGAAGGAAGGAACGGTTCCATTGAACTTCCTTTGTTCTCCCGTACCTATTTCGTGGATTTTGTTGCAAAGTTTCGGGCCGGCATGCTACAAACACTCACCTAAGGTGGATCTATGACTATTAAAAGTCGTTAAAGCAGCGACAGTTTCTGCCGGCCGCCAAGCTGGCTGGCGAGCAGAGGTCACGGCAAGGACTGCAGGAGGGGCTGCCGCCTGCGGAGCGCGGAGCCGCCAGGAACGCTCGCAGGGGCGGTGGGAAGCCGGATTGTTGGCGGAGAGGCGCGGGCAGGAGACATTCCACAGGGAGGGGCAAGCACGTGTGGGGCGGGCAGGAGGGGCGAAGGGTCACGCTTTCATCCAGAGCAGGTGAGGACCCAAGGGCAGCTCAGCCCCAGAGGGTGCCCATGGCGACCCTTCGGCCGGCAGGAGAACAGCAAAGGCGCAGGGAACCTCTAGTCCAGGCTTGCTGGGTACCCCCACTCACTCTGGATTCATTGTGACCTTGTCGTTCCCTTCCGTGCCTCGCCTGTAAAGTGAGGACCAAGATGCCTTGACATATGGATCGCCCCTCTGCGTGGCCGCAGCCCCAGGGCGCGTTTCCTTTCTCCTGGCTCTGGCGGACAGCGAGCGGGTGGTGGAAGGTGCCCGCAGCGTGGCTCGCGCGCTTCTCAGATTGCGGGGCGCCCAGTGGCCAGGGAGGGCAACAGGTTCTGTGGGCCACAAAGACCTGCACTCGCGATGACCCAAGCACCAGCCAGCCCTGCAGGCTGGGCGGGGGATGGGCACGGCCCCTCAGGAGCGCTAGCCTGGGGCTTCCTATTTCGGGATCTGGGGTGTGGGCCGCGGCTTGTCATGTGACGCGAGGGCTATTTAAAGCGGCCGCCGGACTGGAGCCGCGGGTCGGAGTCTCTGCGTGCCTTCCTTCTCTCCACTTCTTCAGCCCAACCCAACCTCACCATGGTGGACGCCTTCGTGGGCACCTGGAAGCTGGTGGACAGCAAGAATTTTGATGACTACATGAAGTCCTTGGGTGAGCGAAGCCCGGGGCACGGGCTGCGGGATGGGGATGGGGAAGGGACCGCCGCACGCCTAGCCTGGGACACAGATCCTGCCTGGAGTGCTCGGCGCGCCTGTTGCATCCTCTCTGCTGGTGGGGGTGCAGAAGGGGCGGCTTGGCTGGCGCTGGGTGCCCTGTTGGGAGGAGTGTATCATGGTCGAAACCTGGAGAGTGGGATGGATATCCAGGTAGGAAGGCGCTGGGAGGAGCGGCTGTGTGCTGAAGCTTTCTAGGAAGCGAGGGACGCGATGGGGAGCAGCGGAGAGTTGAGCGAAGTGCAGGCTAGTGGTCTAGAGATTGAACAGCAGATACCGAGGCACTTGGAGGAAAACCAGTGGATAAGATCCGGGGAAGAGTGACACAGGACACTGAGCACAGTTGGCGACAATCACTTTTCTGTGTTTGGTAGGGCAGAGGGCTGGCTGTCCCTGGAAGGTGCCCTTTCCTCACCAGTCTGACCTTGGCGGGCAGAGGCTGGCGGCCTAGTGGCATCACACCTGGGGCTTCCCACCAGCCTCCAGCCACCTGTTCCGGCTAGGGAGAGGGTGCAGCAGAGTGCCAGAGTAAGATCAAGAAGTGTACGGGTGAAAGGTCACGAGCCTAGCTGAGTTGTTTAGGGGACCGGGAAGAATGAGCCCTGGAGACGGATCCACACCTTGTTAGACAGAAACCCAGCGAGAAGTAGAGTAATTCCATAGCAGGCAGAGCAGATGGGAAGACTTACCCCCCTCATGCTGGGAAGATTGAACCTGGGGCCTTGTGTTGTCTGGCAAGCTCTCTACCACTCCATCTCTAACCCTCCTTTTTCTTAGTCTCACTGTTGCCCTGGCTGGCCTTACTACAGCTCCAAAGTAGCAAGAAACCCAGGATTTCTAGATCTATCCAGATTTTTCCCACTTCCCTTTAGGTCTTTGGAGTGTGTGTGTGGCGGGCGGGGGGATGAACTGCTCACCCAAAGATTGCCCTGGGCATAGCTGGAAAAGCTACCCCTTTCCCTGAAACACTGGTCAGGACAGGGAAGCATGCTGTTCCCAGCTTCCTCCCAAGGAAGGAGGGCTGTGCCCCTCACCCCTGCTTCTGGCCCTTTTCTGGAACAGAGTCCTTAAGCTTTTTTTCTTTTTTTTTCCTTATTGTCTGCTGCTGGGAATTGAACCCAGGGCCTTGCCCTGGGCAGCTGAGCATATTCCTGAGACCAGCTCTCACACCTGCACATCTCACCCCTGGGCATTATGCCCAGTGACTCCAGGGAGTCAGCTGCTCTTCAGAACTTTGGGGAAACTAGAGTCCTCAGGTGTGGTTCCTTCTCCCAAAGCAGATATCTGAGCCTTGAAGCAGAGTCCCTGAACTGAGCAACAACTTTAACCTTGTTCCCAACGTGAGGTTGAAATGCAGGTCTGCTGGAGATTTTCTTTGGGTAGTTTTTGTATTCATGATGTTGACTAAATTCAGGGTCTTGAGCATGCATGATAAGCATACACTCTAACACAGAGCTGCCTCCCTAGCCTCGGGGGCCGCTTCTTATGTCAGCAGCTTGAGATTCCATTCAGCCTTTTTTTAACTGAACATAGGAAAAGCTAAAACCCACCGAGGAACAAAGACTTAATCCACTGCCAGCAAATGGTTTCATTTGAAACGAGAACCCAGGCTTGCTCTCCAGCACATCACACGTTTAGCTGGGTCCTAAGCAAGAAGCTGGGTCAGTGATGAAGCCCAGTTTACGAGCCCAGTTTACTCAACTACCAGAAAGCAAAGCCAAGTCACTCTCTGGCTGGGCAGAGAAGACTGGCACAATGCAGCTACAGCTGAGGCCCCTGCCCTTTTGCCTTAAGAGGACCAAGGATTGTTTGGAGACAAAGCAGATATCTAGCGCAAGTGAACACAGGCACAAATGGAGACTTTGCTGGACTGGGTATGTGCCGGGAAAAAGGACGCAGTGGTAACAATGGTCAGTTTTGGCATCCGGGTCACTTAGGAACTTGAGAGCTTTTTTTGAGACAGAGTCTCACTCTGTAGCCCATGATGCTCTGGAACTATATAGTCTAGGCTTGTCTCAAGTTCTTGGCATTTCTCTTGCTTCGGCTCCTGACTGCTAGGATTCCAGGCAGGAATCTTGTAATAAGATAGCACATTCTCTCAACCTCGCTTGCAAGCTGCTGGAACTAAAACCTACCCGTGGACTGGGAAGGTGGTTCAGCGGTTAGGACTACAGTTTGTATATCCAGGTCTGGGGGAGTATGGTAGCCCCTCAAAGCAAGCTGGCTAGCCACACTAGCCCTGTTGGTAAGCTTGGGTTTGAGTAGAGACACAGCCTCAAAACACGGTAGAAGAGCAATGAAGGATGATTCCCAGTAACAACCTTTGGTCTTCACATGCACAGATGTACGCGTGTGTGAGTGCACATATATACTCCCTATACATACAATTGAAGATGGAAAAAGAAAAAAGAAACTACTCTTAGGATTTTTTTCAAGCATCATTAGTCACCCATGTAGAACATGTGCAATGTATCCAGCTTGCAGCATGTGACCATGCATGTATTTGGAGGCGCACACACCATCTCACAACTCTGGACAGCTCCATAGCTGTTGGGGGGCAAAGGACAGGGCAGTCATGATGTGAGCTGGTAACATGAGTCCAAGCTGCAAACCCACAGGGGTGAAAGGCCTAATCTAAGAGTTGTGTTTTTCACTTGCTTGCTGGACACTTGGGACTTTGCCCAGCACGCAGGGAAGTCCTGCTTGGGTGAGGAGAGTCTCCCGGGGTCTCAGACTGGGATCAGGAGACTTGAGCTTGAGTCTTAATCCCAGTTGCCTCTTCAGGCCTCTCCTAAATCTGTAGTATGGACTGCAAAACTCCCTTGTACCTTGCAACTAAACAAGGCTTTGAAGACATAGAGTTCCCATGCATGCAGGAAGAGCACTAGTGCGGCCCCAGTTTCAGGGTGAAAATTTCCAAAGTAGCCCTTGTCCCAAGGACTCTAGAAAGCACAATATTCTTCCTTCTTTAGCCCATGGCTGCTCAAGTTGCCTGGTCCATGCTCAAGAAGTGGCACAGGGCTGACCAGTTAAGTGAGTTCTGGAGCCAGTTTGGGACTTCAACCTGCTTATGACCCTGGGGTAAACGTCCATCTTGATGCTCACAAGTAACAGTCTCAACCCTCCAGGCGACAGGAAGACTGGGTGAGGAGGTACACGGATGGTTCTTGCCACTTGATTCTTATCTAATCTCAGCTGCTGCTGATGTGCTACATCATACTCAGTGCTTAACCTTACCAAAAAGACAAATAAAACGTGTATCATCTATAGCTGCAGAGCTAAGAAGACTGCGTGTTAAAGTGGCCACAAAGGCTTTGACAGTTTGGCCTTTCCCATGCATGGGCCTCAGTTATTGCGTTGAACAGCCTCTCTGACCCAGCTTATATATCCTAACGTTCTCCCTGGTCCTCAGGTGTGGGCTTTGCTACCAGGCAGGTAGCCAGCATGACCAAGCCTACGACAATCATCAGTAAGGATGGGGATACCATCATCATAAAAACACAGAGCACCTTCAAGAACACAGAGATCAGCTTTAAGCTCTCGGAGGAATTCGATGAGACAACAGCAGATGACAGGAAGGTCAAGGTGAGTCACACAGGGGGTGGAAGGGGTAAAGACCCTAATAGTAAGAGG
Organism: Typhlomys cinereus; assembly: GCA_023101885.1. Lineage (NCBI taxonomy): Eukaryota > Metazoa > Chordata > Mammalia > Rodentia > Platacanthomyidae > Typhlomys > Typhlomys cinereus. The sequence goes on along the minus strand of JALPQD010000384.1, from coordinate 863,159 downwards.
CTGGTAGTCTTGGCTTCTTGGTGTTGCCACACAGAGGGCAGGATTCCACAGTCAGATGAAACAAGGCAATACACCCCGCTCCTGTCTTCCCTCCCTCCTGGGAGTGGGCAGCACAGAGCCAAGATGTTCCTCTGACCTTGTGTCCATACCATCCCCAGCTGGGTGACCTTGTGCCAGGTATGCCGTGGCTCTGGGTTCTGTCCTCTTCCATCCATAGATGGAGGACTTCTGTGGCCATGTGACCTCAAGTGCTTTAGGAGTGAGGCCAAGGAGAACACAGTGTCCTGCACCGGGAGGTCATACGGGACTCGAGCAGCAGGGGCAGCTGGGAACCAGAGGGCAGTTGGGAACGAGTGGCTGAGCTTCGCTCAGATGCTGCCTGTCCTGCAACCTCCGCCCTGGGCCACTGACCCTGATTTCCGATGCCAATGTCACGGGATGGCATTCAGCAGTGGAACGTCATGGGTGTTTGAGGCTCCCCTCTAAGGTGTGTGGTAGGGATCGCCTTCCTCCACCCTCAGCGCCGTCATTTGGTGGCTAAGTTGGCAGCTTGCCCCAGGCCTCCCAACACTGGAGCAGGCATCAGAACCAAGGGAAACTGATTTTTGTAGGGTCCCTACGCAGAATCCTCTTTACTGTGACCTAAAATTCAACTTTCTGGTTGTTTCTTCTTCCTTACACTGTAGGGACTGGCTTACACAGGAATCAGACAGCAGAGAAAGAGTGGGCCCCAAGAAATACCCTTTTAGTAAAGGCGGCTGCCCCATCACACGCCTCTCTAAGTTCTTGAGTGGTCAGAACCCAATTAAAACCAACAGAGGCCTTCTGGGATGGGCAGGCCCCAAATAATCTGTTCTCAGTTGGCACAAACCAAGGGGGGAAATCAGGATGGGCAGTGAGGCAGAACACAGCGCGAGAGATGAGCACCCCAAATTGAAACATCACCTTCCCAGGTAGCTACTGAGGAAACACCGCTCAGTCAATCCTGTCCCGGCTTGCAGCTTCCAAATTCCTCGAGAAGAGAGGCCTGGGAGAACTGCCAGACAGGAGCCAGCTGATGCAGCAAGCGGGCATCTGAGCAGGGCTAAGAACACTGCAAGGGCAGTGGCCTTGGCCTCGGAGGTGCTGCCCTCTCCTCAGCTGAGGGTCATGTGATGTAGGCTGGAGGAGGGAAGTGTAGCTGTCCTGTCACCAGGAGTCTTACAGACAGTGATGCACACAAGGCTAGAAAGATCTTCAGACTCTTCCTCCTCCGCTGGTCTTTCTCAGAGACTGGGATGGCAACATGGCACCTTGTACCTGAGGGAGCCTGGTCCTGAGCTCAGGGCCTCACGTGTTCTGTCAGTTATATCACAGCCTAAAGCCTTCTTTGAAACTGATGGTGCTTCACCCAGACCTGAAGGCCCCCTCCCAACCAGGCAGCCATGGAGCTGATGACCCGTGGGCAAGGTTGGAGGCTGGCTGCCTGGCACTAGTCCTGGCAGTGTCACTAGCTTACATCACAGTGTGTGTCCTCAGGAGCTCCGCACCCTCCTGCCCCTCAGCTCTGGTTCAGATCACAACTGGGCATGTATCCTCTTCACAGTCCCTGGTGACGCTGGATGGAGGAAAACTCGTCCACGTGCAGAAGTGGGACGGGCAGGAGACAACACTTACTCGAGAACTCAGTGACGGGAAACTCATCCTGGTAAGATGGGGACTCAGAGGCTCACCTAACGGCTACTCCTGCTCCTGCAGCCAAGCCTACTTGAGTAGCCCAGGTCCTCCCCTGGGAACCAGAGAACTGGGACGATGAGACAGGCAGAGTCATGGCTTTGGGTCACAGGGATGAGTTTACGCGTCAGCCTAGAGCTGAATGACTCTGGGCCAGTCGCCTTCAAGTGCCACTGTAAGACGAGTATTAACACCATTCTTCTGGGTTGCTGGGTAAAAAGAAACAGCGTATTCACAGCAAAAAATGCTGTTCAGGTTGGAGGAATACAGCCATTGCGCCATAGCCTTAGCTTCTTCCCTCCCCAAAGAGCAGAAATCAGTGCCAAACTGGTCCTAGGCTCTCCAGGAGATTGCCCCCCCATCCCAGCATCCTTCCTTCCCCTCTTTAGGACTGCATCTTATTTACCCACTTGTCTACATCTGTCTCCTGCTCCTACTGCCTGGGTAGGAAGTAACAGCCAGTCAGGGCAGGTTTGAGGACTTCACTGGTGGTCTTGTGAGCTGCCTCCTGCCCCAGGGACGTGCAAAGAGCTGCTCACTGTGTTTGCACCCCAGGGCTTCTGACTCAGTGGAGCCTGCTGACTGTATCTTCACACTCACTTGGCTGCAGTCCCTGCAGAGGTGTAGTTCTGAAGTGCCTGAGAGGCAGTGGAGGACCAATACTCACTGGGCCAAATACTCACAGTTTATTTCCTCATTCACAGTTCACCCCCCCCCAAAAAAAAACCTAAAAGAGGAATTACAATACTGTTCATAAAGATTTTATCAGAAAAAATATAGTTGTTGAGTGTCTGGTACCTGGTAGGTATTCGGATGCCGCCAGGATCGAAGGCAGCACTCCCGCGCTCTGCCCATCTGTCTTCCTTCTAGACACTGACCCATGGCAACGTGGTGAGCACCCGCACTTACGAGAAAGAGGCGTGACCCAGGCGGCCCACCGCCCCTCTGCCGGCTGCCCAGCACTCCACTCTGCACCGCGCTGCCTCGTTTTCTCCTCTGACATTTTGTACGAATCCGCTTTGGTCGGGGAATTCTTCTGGAACCGAGTGGCACCAGCCAGGATCCAGTTCCAGTTCCCCTTGTGTATTTGGTTTGTTTTTGTAAATCCATCCAAAAGGTGCTCTGAGGTCAATAAAGCAGAGCAAAGGCCAACTTAGTTGTCTTTTCTTGCCTTCACTGACATGACTGTGTGTCCCTTTCTCCTGTGTCCAGAGAAAAAACGTCTGCCTGAGTGGGGCTGAGAGGCAGTCAGTAACTAGACAGCTGCGCCTACATGTTCCTGATGGCATCATGTCAGCTCCCTTTCAGGGCATGTGCCAAGGGGTAGGAAATGACCACTGGCCAAGGTAACTGCTAAACCCCTCCTCTGCCCCAGGCACACACCCAAGGTTACAAATTCTCACAACCAGGGTTGTAAGTGATTTCTCCAAAAGGCTGTGACCTGCTAATGCCCTGTGCTGAACCTCAGCTGGCCTCCTTCCACAGTCTCAGGTAACATATTAAATGTTTTTCTGCCAACTAATGAGCTTTAAGTCTGTAAATTATGCAGGAAGAATTATAGGAATAAAGATTAGTCAGAAAGTTTAAAACCGACACACTTTCATTTATGCCAGGAATTTAAGCAGAGACCAGAAGTGGCACGGTTGAGTCACTTAGCGATAAATAGGAAGTAATGATCTTGGCTTCACCATCTGTCCCGGGCCCTGCTGGAACATCACACACAAGGTAAGTTACTGCAGATGACTCCTCTGGATGTGGCACTGGCTGTCACGTGGAGCGCAGCAGAACCATGCTAGGAAATGAAGAGAGTCTCTGCTACTCCTGTGCTAGAGGTCGCAGAGGGACAGGAAGAGGTCGATCACTCTATTCTCCTGCGACAGCCAGGCTGGCCTAACCGGATACCTGCGGCACTAGCCTGGACTCCTGCAAAGGAATCCGGCTCTGGCAGTGGCAGCTGGAGAGGACAACAAGACCTCCTGCTGGATGAAGGAAGTTGAGTCAGCCTGGGCTGCGTGAGACCCTGTCTCAAAAAGCCAAAAGCGAGGGCTGCAGGGGTCATTTGGGAAGGGATCAGAGCAACAAGGAAACAGCTCATCTGGGAGCCGCTTTTGACCTCTAGCTCCCCACTGCCTGCTGCACGAGGGGAACCATCTCCCAAGAGCAAAGTCAGGTGGGAGCCATGTCTGCACGGCTCAGTCTCAGGGGCCAGGGCGCAGGTTGGAAACCCCTGGCTCACTCACTAGCACCCTCCGCTCTCCGCTCTCACTCCTTGTGCTTCTTCTTGTGCTTCTTGTGCTTCTTCTTCTTCTTTGCTGCCTTGCTGTCCTTCGTGTGTCGCGCCTTCTTGCCCATGTCACTCTCACAGTCTGAGCTATCAGAGTCAGATGACTTCTTGTCTCTGTGTTTCTTTTTCTTCTTTTCCTGAAAAGAAAACGCTAAATTTCAACACTGTGTATAGATATTTACCTTTAAAAAAAACCAACGGGAGACTACTTAGTAAATCATAAGATAATCATTAAAAGCTACCAAGTAGGACTGTGCTGTAGTGTATGCCTCAATCTCAGCACTGGGAAGGTAGAAGAGGGAGGATCAGGAGTTTATTTCAAGGTCAGCCTTAGGTATGTGTTAAGTTCCAGGTCAGCCTGGGTTGCGTGAGACCTGTCTTAAAAAGCCAAAAGTGGGTCTGGAGAGATGACTCCCACCCCTCTGACTTTGCAAATCATTTGCTGTGCAAGCCTGACAATCTGAGTGTGGATACCCAGAATCCACGTAAAATCCAGACACAATATCACAAGCACCTGTAAACCCTGCGTGTCTATAGGAAATGAAAAGCAGAGACACAAGAACCTTCATAAGTTCAAGGGCCAGCAGAGAAGACGCCTTATCACAAGGGAGAAAGGTGAAAAACGAAACTCAATGTGCGTGTCGTGTGTCCACAGCCACACACCACACCATAAACACACCACACATTATACCCACACACATACGCCAGTCAAAGAGGGTAGAAAAGCAGTGAAAAGGGCTGGAGAGATGGCTCAGGGGTTAAGACTCTGTCTCACAAGCAGAAGGTTCTGAGTTCAGATCTCAGGTCTCATGTAAAAAGCAAAGCAAAACAAAACGAAAACATCAGGTGGAAACTACTTCTGGCCCTGGTGGGGGGAGCCTGGGAAATCCCAGAGCAAAGCAAGAGGGAGATAGAACAATCCAGGATGATTCATGAATTCACACACAATGCCCTCTGATCTCACATACACACACAAAATAAAATATTAAAAAAAGAAAAGTGGCGAAAAGTATTACCTGGGGAATAAATTGAATAGGGCTGAGTAGAGGTCTGAATTCTTTCACTTTTTACTTCATATATTTCTTTCCAGTTTGACTTTTTTTAAACATCTTCATTTGTTTTTTTTTTAATTTTAAATTATTTATTCAATTGTGCGTGTATGCATGTGTGCACATGTGTGTATGTATGTGTGTGTATGTATGTGTGTAGAACCACGGGCGAATTCAGGAACCATCATGGACAGCCTCCACCTCCTCGTTTACTCTGCCCTGGGATTCACAGGCTCCACCCTACCAGGACCAGAAACGCAGGCTGCCCCTGCTTCCGCCCAGCGTCTATATGTGGGGTGTAGGATCTGAACTCATGACCTTCCGCCTGCAAGGCAGAGGCTTAACTCCTGAGCCACCTCTCCAGCCCCTGTTTATTTTTTTTTAAATATTACTTAAAAAATTTAAAATAGTTATAGACTTCACAATAAGTTATATAGAAAACAATACTCCCAAACCATAAATAGAAATGTAATGTCACAGAGCATTCCCCAACACACAAAGATAGAAATACAAAGGGACCCCACACCATACAAAAATGTTGGTTTTTCTGGAAGCATCTTCATTCTTAAAAGTACAAAGTATTAAATCAAAAGGGCTCCCTAGAGGTCACACAGTCAATCTAGAGACAGTGACTTTCATATCCAAAGTCACAGAACAAGATTTAAAAACTCCAGGATCCCTGACTCCCTGCCTGGATGTTAGGCCCTCCCGCCATTACTGAGTCTCTTATCCTTCATTAACCTTCAACAATCGAAAGAGTACACTGTTAATAAACGAAGAAGCTCAGCTGGAAGTGGCTGTACACTCTTGTAAATAAAGCACTAACTGATGGGGAAGGGTCACCTGAATTTGAGGCCAGACTGGGCTATAAAGCCAAGGCTCTGTCTCAAAAATAGAAGGAAAGGAAAGAACTTTCCTCAATAAATGAATGGATACTGGAAATGTGGTAATCTATAGTTTATTCACAATGGAGTATTACTTAGCTATACAAAAGAACAAAATTATGTTATCTGCAAGAAAATGAATGGAACTGAGATCATGAGTAAAATAAGCCAGACTCAGAAAGACAGCACATGTTTTCTCAGCAGGAAAAAAGATGAAAAAAAAAAATAGAAAACAGAATATAGGGAAAAGGAAAAAGAATGGGGGATTTAATAAGGAGCAATATAAGGAGTAATAATACATGATATACATGTAGAGAAATATCAACAAAATTCATGATTCTGTACAATGAATATGAATTAAGAATGAATACACTTAAAAGTAATACATAAAGGAATGCAGGGCAAACTTTCTGATAGTCAAAGTCAAGTCATCATTATTTTGTGTGTGTGTGTGCGCTGTGCGCGCAGGTTCCTATGTGCCACAGTGTAATGTGCAAGTCAAAAAACAAGTTTTTAGAGTCAGTTCTACCCACTTGCTCTTGAAGCAGGTCCAAACCAGTTCTGTCCCCACATCCCACCCTGCTATATAAGTGTTGGGATTACGGACATGACCTCCGGATTTCATACGTAGGTTCTGGAGCTTGAATTTAGTAGCCAGGTAATCAGGGTTGTGTGGCAAAGCACTTTTAGCTGCTGAGTGGTCTCACGTAGCCCAAACTGAGATCAAACTCACGATGTAGCCAAAGCTGGCCTTGAACGCCTGGGTCTCCTGCCTCAGCTTCTAGAGTGCTGGAAGTACAGGTGTATACCACCACACCAGCTATTTGTATTATTTGGAAGAAATAAAAATTAGAGGTTTTTTTTTTTTATCTTTTTAATTAAAAATTAACAGTGCTCAGAAATAACAAGATTGTTCTACAGAAGCTTAGGAACCTACCCGCCAACATGAGTGGGATTTATACTGTTAACTCTGGAAGTATGAGGGGAGGTGTTTCTAACTCTGGAAAAGTTCTTTCTCTCTCGTCCCCCTATTTGTTGAGGCAGGGGGTTGGTTCACGCACGCCATGTGCACTGGTGATCAGAGGATAACATTTAGAGTCGTCACCGTGTGTCCGTCCAGGACTGTGAGCAGGGGTCTCCTGCTGATCTAACTCACCAGCCCCTCCCCTTACAGTTTTAAAAAATGGACAAGAGGAGAGAGCAGAAGAAGGTGAGGCTACTGTTCCGACGGCTTCCAGCCAGTATCCTGAGAGCTTGTTTGTCTGAACGATGCATCAAGTGCTGGAGCTGGCTGAGAGCCCGTGGAAAGAACAATGAGCCAAGTGTTGGCTGAACAGACCTAGACCTGAGCTCCACTTACTATTCTGTACAAGTCATCTCACCTCGCTGAGGTCTGACGGCCTCAAATGGAAACAGATAAGAATAGCGCCGCGTCACATGGCTGGGATGATTCAATGAGATAGTATCTAAGGCCTGGACAAGTTGGAAGCACTTGTCCCAGACGCAGAGGCAGGGTTAGGATCTGTATGTTGATGACATGAAAGGAAATTTCCCGAGCTACCCATGGGGCACATGGCCCCTCCTCTGCAGAGTGATTGAAGGCCTCGCAGTGTGGTGGTCAGAACAATTTTAGAATAAAAGAAGATCAAGTTCCATCGGCACCACTTAATCATTATGCAACTTGGTACAAAAGACTTGACTTTTTTGAATCTATGTTTTCAATAAATTGGAAATAGTGCCTACTTCAAAGGATGCTATGAGAATTTGGTAAATTCTAACAACAATGTCTGACATATTATACATGTTCCCTTCCTTTCCCAGTAATGGGCGTCAAACCCACAACTCTGAACATATCAGGCAAGTGTTCTACCATGACCTTTCATCCCTGGCCAGCTAGAAGTACTGTGCTCTTATTTCAGAGGACTCCAGGACATCCTTACAATCTCTCCCAATAATTAGGGCAAATGGGTCAAAGTTTTAAAAGGAATCAGATGAAGTAGGGAGTGGAGGGCAAGGCTCCCCAGACCCCCATTTCCAAGCTCTAGCAACTATGGTTTGTGGAGGCTGAGGGTGGTAGTCCCATGGTTTCACTGAACTATGGCGCCTTTCAGGGTAGCAAGACTGTGGCGATCCGTCCCATGACATTACGGCTTGAAAGCCTCTTTGGGTCTGTCCTTTACGGTAGGGCAGGGTCCGGGAAAAGTAAGCAAGCAGAGCCTGCATAGGAATAATTAATGATGATGATGATGATGATGAAACCTTCTGTTACAAAAAAATCTACATAGTTTTGAAGGTTTTCTGCATCTTTTAAATTATAATAATCTGCAGGATCAAAATTTTGTTTTGTTTTGAGATAGTTTCCCTGTGCAGCACTGGCCGCCTTGTTACCCTTTATCATCTTCTTTCTTTTAGTCCAAGACAGGGTCTTACTATGCAGACCAGGCTGACCTCAAACCACAGCAATCCTTCTGCCTTGGCCGTCCAAGTGCTGGGACTACATGTGAGGTCACTGCTGGGATCCAGATGAGCTATAACTCAGTCTGCAACAGCAGGTCCTGATTCAGTGCAGCCTAGATGTCTGAGGAAAGCTGTCTTTGTGGTCTGCAGAATGATGAAGGACAAAGACAAGGCTAAATCTCTAACAGTAAAGAGTCAGGAAAAATTTAGGAAAAGCTAGGAAAACACAGGTAGTTATGATAAAGAGGCAGCTGCTGAGAGGCGCGCGTGCACTAGCTCTTGCCCTGCTATTCTTTAACTAATCAAGTCCTATACAGCCACCAAATGAAAAACAAGTGTTCGTCTTTTCTGAGGAGTTCCCGAAGTCTGCGTCTCTGTCCACTGCCACTTTGCGATCTGTCAAAACACAGGCTCAGGAGCAGGGAAAAGAACAGCAGACTGCAAATCACTGCCAGTATGTTGTGATAGGGTGCTAGCTAGGGAAGGCAGAAGGGAGGGCGATTGGGTAGATGGCTTTCTCTTAGACTTCAATTTCAACCACAAAGTGCTACTGTGAGCAAAACAAAGACAAGCCAGTTCCAGCAGGTGGCGTTCCAGGCAACGTGCCTAGTACTGCACGTGAGAATAAAAGTAGCTCAATTTGTGTGTGTGTGTGTGTGTGGTGAGTGTATCACAGGGCAGTGTGTGTGCCCCCGGAGGCACAAGGATAACTCTAGAAATCATCCTGGATTGCTCTACCTTCTTTGTGCTCTGCGTCAGAGTTTCTCAGGCTCCACCTTCCCGTGCCCGGGCGAGAAGGGCAGGCCACAGTCATTTCCACCTGGTATTTTTACCTGGGATCTAGGATCCGAACTCAGGTCCTTCTGCTTGTGAAGTGGAGGCTTAAGCCCTGAGCCATCTCTCTAGCCTTAAAGCTGAAGTTTAACAACAAAGTTGTAAGTTGGATAGAAGAATGAAAGCCAGATGTTTCTGATCCCCAGATAGTATTCAAGTGGGAAGAACAGAAGACAAAGGGAGCTGGGTGTGGTGGTCCATGACTGTAATCCCAGCACTGCAGGAAGACGAGAGCCAGGATACATAGGAACTCAAACCACCTTGAGCTACACAGGAAGACCCTGGGGAGGGAGGGGGAGCAGATAAAGAGGGCCACGAGTCACCGCAGTTATGAGCATGTGGCAAAACAAGCAGCAGAGGCTCTGCCAAGAAGCACTCGTCAAGCGTGCAAGAACTTTAAAAATTTTAATTTATTTTATTTATTTGTGTGTGTGTGTGTGTGTGTGAGAGAGAGAGAGAGAGAGAGAGAACACAGATACTCATGACATACGGGTGGAGGTCAGAGGACAACTTTCAGAAGTCAGTTTTCTTCTGCCACCACATGGACTTCGAAGGCTTGAACTCAGACCACCAAGTCTGAGAGCAGGCACCTTACCCGCTGAGCAATCCTTTCCGTCCCTTAAAGGTGATTTTTAGTAATTTACTTATATGAAGCAGGGGGAAGCATGGTGCATGGGGAGGTCAGTGCTTACTTCTTTCTTTCTACCATGTGCTTCAGGGATTGAACTCAGGGCATCAGGTTTGTGAGCAAGCGCCTTACCTGTTGAGCTATTCTGCTGTCCCTCTTAAGATTTTTCTCTAAGAAAAGCATTTCTTCTACAGCTCTGAAACTAGACAGCAAAATCCCCCGTGAGAGAACAGGGGAAAAAAAAGCAAAGACAGAGAGAGGGAATTCTAGCAGTGAGCATCCACATCTCATCTAACCTTCATTGATGGTGCATGCAGCCAGAGGCCTGAGAGGACAGCATGATGCTTTGCACATGTAGTCTTGGGAGAAGAGCTCCGCACATGCAGCTAGTCTCATGATGATCTTTAACCAGGAGCAAGAAATGCTACATGTTTTCGTAGACTTGCTATTTTTAAGAACTTGTTTTTACGAATAAGTTACCTATTAGAAAAATACAGTTGCAGTAATAGCATTCTTTGGGCGTTTGTGTTGTAAACCTAAGTACACTGCTGGCTTCTGTCTCCTGGTACACCTAATAAAACTGTGGGTGATGAGGGAGTCAGAGTCACCTTGGCACTGTGGCCTCTCCCGCTGCATCTCCCTCTGTTCCAAATTCAAGCCAGATTCCAAGCCTTCTGTTCATGGCTATGGGTCTGATCTTCATCAACTGAAGAGTTACTTCCTCAAGGAGGATGACTGACATGAAGGACCTGCCAGTGTGGGAGGCCTGGGCTTGATTCTGGGTGGGTCTAAAGCAAAGGTTCTTTTTAGCCCATTCTATTGTAAAGACAGCACCTAATTGTGGATCCTTAATCAACCACGGTATATTAATTTGCCAGAAGGAAAACAAGCATTCGTTCTTTAGAAAAGATGGATTCTCAAGAGATGATTTGGGAAGTAGGACACAGTTGTTTCCTCGCTAAAAGTTGCCTGCAAATCACCAGTTTATGGTAGTTTGAAAAAGGAAAAGTTAAACATAGAAGAAAAAGATATCAATCAGCTTACAAATATTCACTACCTGCAAAGACATAGTTACAACAATGTTGCTCAGAAGATCGGAGAACACAGATTCTTAGTATACTTCAGATAAATAGGGCTTTCTAGTGCACAGTATTATACAGTACTAGGAGGAGGTGCTCACAGTAAACATTCTGCAGTGTAGCCTGAAACTGTGCCTTAAACCTTGGGCCAGGCTCATCAAACAAGAGAAAAGCTAAAGGACTGGAGAGATGGCTCAGGGGCTAAGACTCTGCCTCAAAAGCGGAAGGTCCTGAGTTTGGATCCCAGGTCCCAAGTAAAAATGGCAGGCGAAAAGGCCAAGGCTTATCCTGGTGGGTGGAGACTGGGAAATTGCAGAGGTAAGCAAAAAGGAAGTAGAAACAATCCAGATCATTCCTGAAGTCACCTTTGGTCCTCCACAGGGATACACAGTAGCACCCCTCACACACACACACACACACACACACACACACACACACACACACACACACACTCATACACACACACACACACACATACACACACAAAGTCTAAAAAATAGAGAAAAGATAACTCCTTAAAATCACACAGCACATTCTCATTTAACAAATACTTATTGAAGACCTTCTATCAGTCAGAATATGCATTATTAATTAGGAATGTAGGAAATCAGCTTTTAAAAAAATGAAATAGCTAATCAAGAAAGAGACTACGTAGGCAGACACTAGGCAGTCCGGGATAAATGACAGCAAATTCAACAAATGCACCCTAGCACCCAGGAGAAAGAAATCAATTTTGCCCAAGGAATTTGAAGATGCTATCAGGAAGGAAATGTAACTTGTGTGTACTTTGAAACATGAGTCTAATGTTGGTAGAGTGGTGTGACCTTCTAGCCAGAGGAAGAAAAGGTGAGGTAAAGGCACAAGAGATCTTTCAAGAAGGAGCAAATTACCCTGTGCAGCCCACTTACTGTGCACTGGTCCCACCCTTCTTCCGACTTAGAGATACCCGTTCAAGGCCGTCCCCTCTCCAGTACCTGTGTTTCCTTCTTCACTGACTGACTCATTTTTGACAATAACTATGTCAGAATAACTTTCATAAAAAAACAAAAAAAAATCCCACTGTCCTGAGCGAATGCCACAAGTTGTCATTTCTCTACTCTATTGAAACAGCTTCCACAGGGCCAAATACAGAGTCGTTTTTCGATTTGGCCTGTTAAGACAGAGCCTCACTTTGCAGCTCTGGCTGGCCTGGGGCTCTCCTGTGGGGTCAGGCTGGCCTCACAGGTGCAGTAACCTCCAGCAGACACGGACCACCGTGGGCGGCCTGCGCCAGTCAGTGCTTGACTTTTGGCTACTTCAGTTGGCCAAGGTGGATATTCTTCACCCAGCTTTCACATCACTTATCTTCCCAATATTTTCTCTCCAGGTGAACTCATTACATTCTCATGACCATCTACATATTAGACTTTTCTCTGGAACTTCAAGCTATATTCAAGTGCCGACTCTACAGTCCACTGAGATATGACAGATATCTCAGCTCCTATGTTCCAGCCTCTTCCAAACATACCTTCTCAAGCTTTTCTTTCCTTCTTCATAGATAGCAACTTAAACTAAATTCTTGATAGCTTCTTTTCCAATAATCTCTCTTAGGTCTTTCAGTTTGTGGCAGTTAAATGATACCGATAAATGCGCAACAAAGCAGCTTATGGGAACAGGGGGACTTTATTTTGGCTTCTGATTGTTCAGTCACATCTCTCAGTCCAGCTTGGCAGGAGAACTCATATCAACATCAGGGGCCGAGGGAACTGACCATACACTATAGCCAGTGCTGAGAGAGGAATAATCCTCACTTGCCAGACCACAATGTCCTGACAAATATACCAAAATGCCAATTTCCTTAACCAGCTCCCTCTTTCTTATCCGCCTGCCCAGTGACTATCAATTGGGCAATCTCCTGTATACTTGCCTGGTGCTTAACTCAACTACTAAGTCTTTATAAATGTGACCAGAATTGAGCCTTCAATTATCAAGTTGACGCCTATATTTACTATGAAGTTACTCAGCTTAAAAGTCTGATACCATCTCTAAGTGCCTTCTCTTTCCTATCTCACACCAAAAGCTCAACAAATTCTGTCACCCTTCAAAGTATATCCATACATCAATTCCCTTCTCATAAATTTACAACCGTCATTCTAGTGCAAGCCACCAACATCTTTTGTCTGGACTAAGATCTGCTAACTGGCTTGCTGCTCCTATCCTACCTTCTGACTCTCTCGTTTCCGTACAGCAGCCAGAATAATTCTCTTGCAAGGGAAACTGGACCATGTCATTCCACTGCTGAAAATCTCTACTTAAATAAAAAGTTGACGTCCTGGGGCTGGAGAGATGGCTCAGGGGCTAAGACTCTGTCTCGTAAGCAGAAAGACCTCAGTTAGGATCCCAAATCCATGCAAAAATGCCAAGTGGAAAGGATGGTGGTCTACACTTCTGGCTCTGGAAGGTGAAGCCTGGGAAACCCCAGAGGAAGTAAAATGGAGCAATTCAAAATGATTCCAGACCTCCGCAAGGACACACAGTGCCCTTGATACACACACACACACACACACAGACTTCACCAATAAGGCCCTCTGCGATCTGGGACCCTCTACTTCTGAACTTTCTTTTCTTCCACTTATCTCATTCACTTTCATTCCAGCCACACTGGCCTCCTTACTGTTATGGAATTGTGCTGTGCTCATTTCTAATATCCACCTAATATTGAACTTGCCTCTTGAATTCTGAGATTACAGGTATGCACCACCACTGGCTTCAAATAACACTTTATGAGGTTTACCTTTGTGGGGAGCATATTTGCTGATGGCAGTTATAAATTACATGGCCGGGACATGAACTCTGAGTGCTGGTGCACGTTGATTGTGTTGTAGACATGCTTGGCGGATCTTTTGGTTTCAATGAGGCACAAGGAAATGTTCCCATAACTAGCTGTACTTGCTTATTGTTGCATTGTTTTCTATGTTTCCATAATCTAATTGTTTTGTGTTGTTTTCTCAATCTATTTTTAGCATCTTGTCTTTCTGTATAAATATTGTAAGAAGTAAAGATTCGGGGCTGTCTGCTTGCGAGGTATGTCCTCCTGTGAAAAAGACACTTGTGTCTGAATCTTAATCCTCACACCTCCCTTCGGGTTCGGTTCATAGTTGCTACAAGACAGCAACAACCTTAAAAGCACTCTGTGTAAGACAGGCTGTAATTGCAGCTCAGTGATACAGCACTTGCCTAACACCTACGAAGCCCTAAAGGAACTTGAGAGCTACCCATGTTCCATAACCTCGGCCATCTTTTTTCTCTGTGGCACTTTCACTACTTGGTATTTTGGTTTTATTTTGTCTCTGTTTGTTGTCCGTCACTTCCATTAGAATCTGAATGCTACAAAGACAGAGATCTTTAGTTGTTTGGTTCACTTTTGTACTTCTAATAATTAGACCGAGCTTGGCACATGATAGAAGCTCCAATAAGACATGAGGTTGGAGTACAGTATGCATGGGACGAGAGTGGTGGAAGACAATGTCGGAAAGCTACACAGATTTTAAGGAATCTTAAAGGTTATACCACAGAAGTGAAAACAAGGGCTAGAGAAATGGTTCTCCTAATATAAGCGTTTGCTGCACAAGTCTGACAACCTGAGTTTGGTCCTTGGAAACTGAAAGTGAGATGTGGTGACTCATATTTGAATCCCAGCACTGTACAGCGATGGGAGATGGAAATGAGAGGATAACCCAGGAGGCTGACAGTCAGCTAGCCTGGAGTATACAGTGCTGAGACTGCCTCGACAAGGGAGGAGGGAGTCAACTCCAAAAAGTTACCCCTTGACTTCCACATGCATGCCAAGGTATATATGCACCCCCACTCACTCTCAGGTACACACTACATATGTGTGTATGTACATACACATACACACACACACTCAATAAATTAAAATGAAAAAAGGCAGAAACAAAATTATTGGGTGTGGTTGTGCATGCTTATGATCTCAGCACTTGGCAGGTAGAGATGGGAAGATAAATCGAGGTCGTCATCAGCTACACAGTGAGTAGGAGGCTGGCCAAGGCCACATGAATCACGTCTCAGAAAATAAAAGTGGGAGCACTGAGCACTGACAGCTTTTGAGCAGACTGTATTAGGCAGCTCTCTGTGCAGTCAGAATGGGCCCAGGCCTGGCACCAAAAATTCTCTGAACAGAACAAAGCAGCGCGTGACAGCCAAAGGATGATGTTCCTAGACCTTCTGTGACGG
This sequence comes from Typhlomys cinereus, assembly GCA_023101885.1. Classification (NCBI taxonomy): domain Eukaryota; kingdom Metazoa; phylum Chordata; class Mammalia; order Rodentia; family Platacanthomyidae; genus Typhlomys; species Typhlomys cinereus. The sequence goes on along the minus strand of JALPQD010000384.1, from coordinate 847,998 downwards.
TTCAGCAGTGGGCGCTTACACTGGCCAAATCAAAGGGAAAATCATATTCAAGGTTAAATTCAGCTAAATTTCGCTGGACTCGGTGGCAGCCTGGTCCCCATGGCATGTCCTCACAATATAGCACTAATTCAGAAAGACCCGTTATAACATGTAAGTCAAAAAGGCCAAAATTCACAGACTAGATTCACGTTAAGATTATCCAGGGCTTCACCCTAAACCCCATTCCTACCTTACCCATCGCTTCATACCCATTTCCACTTACAACACACTTTCCTCTTATTCTAATCACACTCGATTAAAATGACTTATAATTTAAATTTTTTTATTTATTATTTATTCAATTGTGCGTATATGCGTGTGTGTATGTCTGTGTGTGTATGTATATGTGTGTGTGTGTGTATGTGTGTGTGTAGAACCACGGGAGAATTTGGGAACCATCATGGATGCCTCCACCTCCTCTTTGTTTTACTCTGCCCCGGGATTCACAGGCTCCGCCCTACCAGGACCAGAAATGCAGGCCGCCTCCGCTTCCGCCAGTGTCTATACGTGGGGTCTTAGGATCCGAACTCAGGACCTTCTGCCTGCAAGGCAGAGGCTTAACTCCTGAGCCACTTCTCCAGCCTCAAAATGACTTATAATTTTTACACACAAGCAAGAGTGAATACCTGAAGGGGGGTCCCCAAGTAAAGGAACACAAGGAGAAATTATGGGGTCTCTCCAACCTAAGTTAATCAGGGTATGCCTGTTAGATGCCAGGTATTTGTTTGGGAACATGTGACATCTTCTTTTTAATCTCAACCATTCTTACCCCCACCTCCTTTGTGTGTGTGTGTGTGTGTGTGTGTGTGTACGTACACGTGCAGGTGTGCACATGTGCATGTGTATTAGAAGGAACCACTGTGTGTGTCTGGGTAGGCATCAGGATGACTTTAGGAATCATTCTGGATTGCTCTACCTCCTTTTGGCTTTGCTCTTGATTTCATTAGGCTCCACCTTCCAGAGTCGGCTCCACCTTCCAGAGCCACTTCCACTCAGTATTTTTACCTGGGACCTGAGATCTGAACTCAGGTCCTTCTGCTTGTGAGGCAGAGGCTTAATCCCTGAGCCATTGCTCCAGTCCCTTCTCAGTTGGTTTCTAGTTCTTCAACCTGCTTAGTGTCTTCAGTCTTATGGCTTTGCATTAAGCATTTTCTATCGGAATGCAGAAGAAAAGAGACAATGAAACACACTTGTAAAGAAATGGATAGACTTAAGACTTCAGTTTCTGACTTTCTGGATGTGGTCCCTAGAGGTCATGACTAGCCTTCATTTCCCTTTGACAGACATGGTATCAATGACCTTCTTGGAATGACCTTCTCTCCTTTACTAGGATGCAAACAGGAGCTGTTTATCTTTCTCCTTGAGCAGTTAACTACTTGAGTGCTATGACCTTTATAGCACTGCATACTAAGCATGTCTTCCCCACACCAGCCATTACATTATCCTTGTCTGTTGACCAATTTGATAGCATGGATTGCTGCAGGCAGAGATTTCTTTAGCTGAATATAATCAATGCCACGTTTGGCCTTCTGAGCTACTACTACTGAATAGGTGTCAAATCCAGAAAGATGGACTTCAAAAGTTCATTTCCGGTAGAAGTTTTCAGTAGAAAAAAAAAGTCAATCTCCAATTGGAATCAAAGATTTAGAGGGGCTGAGCACGGTAGCATATGCCTGTAATTCCAGTACTCAGGTGAGGAGGAGGATGGTGAATTAAAGGTTAGTCTGAATTACCCTGCCTGAAGGTGAGTGAGAGAGATTGAGAGACTCAGAGTGTAAAAGCAACAGAAGTAACAGACAGGAGGACACATGAAATTTGAGCCGTAGAACCTTGATTGTATACAGAACTCAAGAGGCAGAACCACATGGATAAGGGTAGTTAATAAAACCACACCTGACCTATGTGTCTTGCTAAGTCAACCACCTAATACTCTGTTGCTAGACACAAATGAAGCAGATGGTGCCTATCTGTTTGTAGAAGAAAAGAAACCAAGGAAGAAAACATTTCAATTCACAATAGCATCAAAGAGAATAACTTACTTAGGAATAAACTTAATGAGGAAATGAAGGATCTATAAAATGTTGCTGAAGAAATTAAATGTACAAGGGATGGAAGTATAGCTCAGTAGTACAGCATGTGTTTAGCATAAGGAAGACAGGTGGGAGGAAGGGAGTGAGTCTTAATATAGTTAAGATGTCCATTCTATCCAAGTGAACTACAGATTCCATGCACAATCAAAGTCCCAATGATGCTTCTACAAAAATAGAAAAATTCACCTGAAAATTCATTCACTATTTCTGAGAGACCCTGAAGAGTCGATATTGAAATAGAAGAACAAAGTTGGAAGAATCACATTTCCTTACGTCAGAGTACAGAAATCAAGTTGTGGAGTTGCAGGCATACGAACAGCCATACAGGCCCACAGAATAGAGCCTAGAAACAAACCTTCACTAGGAAAACTAGATATCCAAATGCAAAAATTTCATGCCATAATAAAAATTAACTCAAAGCAGTTAAAAGATGGAAATGTGCAAGTAGAGGAAAAAAACCAAACAAACCATGATATCAGATTTGGCAACGGTTTCTTTTTTTTTTTTTTTTTTTGGCATTTCAATCTTTAATTTCTTTAAGTGGCAACGGTTTCTTAAACATGATCCCAAAAGCACAGGCAAAATAGAAAAAAGAGTAAGTTGCACGTCATCAGACCAGAATTATTTGTAGGAAGAATGCTATCATATTAATATGCTTAACACCACTGAAACATACACTGATAAAAATAATTAAGAAGGGTCTAGGAGAGCAGCTCAGGGGTACAACACATACCTCACAAGCTTGAGTCCCTGGGTTCAAGCTCCAGTACCATAAAAGATGGCAAACCTTATATTATGTATTATTTACCACAAATTTAAAAATCAAACAACACACACACTCATATGACACAATAATAATATCTTCTCCAGCTAGTTCACAGGATTATGTAAAATATGGAAAGAAATAAAAATAAGAAGGGTATTTTATGTGTATAGTTGTAAAAGTTGTCCTCTGACCACCACATGTGCATGGGCATGTGTGCACACACATACACACATATACATAAGATAAATTAAAAACATGCTAATCATAAAACTAAGTCATCCAGTCATGAAGCAAAACAATATGCTGCTTTTAACATCATTTTTAAGGAATACTTAAGAATACTAAAAAATAAGAATAACAGGAAAAAGTAGGGAATAAGCTATACTTATAAAAATGACCATGATATTGTAATTTTAAGTATGCATGAGTGTATGTACATACACATTTACACTGTCATCTAAAAAAGATTAGAGTATGCCAAAAATACTAATAAGTCTCTCTGGAAAGATTATAAGAGATCTTACTTTAATTCATTTTTTACTATTTCTAAAATTCCTATCAAAAAAAACCATTTCATTTCAATATCCCCCCCTCAAAAAAAAAGTAATTAAAAAAAAAAAAAAGCAAGATAGCACTTACCTTCTTTCTTTTTCTAGAAGAATCCCTTGTGGGATCAGGCTTCTCAAATTCTTCTGTCTTTATCTCTTCTTTCTCTTCTTCTTCATCAGGAATCAGAGAATATTTGGTTCCACCTGGCTGCATGAAACAATCTTTCGCAAAGTGTCCTGCAGAAAAGAAGCAAAAAGGGTAGAGAGGGAAGAAGGGGTCTCTCCCCTCAGCAGGTGGGTGCTCCCAGGAGCCTGCTGACAGCAGCCTGCTGGTTCGGGAGCTGTTGCCGAGCTTATTCTGAGCAGGTTTTCTGCCGCCTCGGGATGGCATTGCTCACTGAACCAGAGCCGGGTGAGCAGCTGCTCCTGGAGCTGCAGGAGACGCTGGTGCGGCTTTGGAAATGGAAGATGTGAGCAGGCTGGGGCTGCCCTCCATTAACATCGGGGCTCATTAATTTTGGGGGGGCTCATTAATTTTTAAAGATACATTTTGGAACTTTTCCTGCTAATGCAAAGCTGCTCCAAGAGAACAGGACGCTTAACAGAGGGAGCTGAATAGCAGGCCAAGCCCTAAAGGAAGAGAGCTGGCAGGAAGTGGGCCTCACATCCAAACAGACGGGAGCAGAGAGAGAGGCAGACCCAGTCACCTGTGAGCACAGAACATTCACAGATTGTCAGGTCTGGCAAAAACCTTGAGATTGCAAAGTCTAACCTCCTGCACTTGTAGAGGATAAGAAAGCCTAGAGGCAAGAAGTGGCTCCAAGTCACATGGAACAAAGGCTTGACATTTCCCTGCCTTGGGATCTTTTAGCTGTTCCAGAACCAACTAACTTTCACCTGACTTTTGCTGATGGGTAAATTCCATTTTGTGTTATTATTCTATCCTTACAGAGTACCTGCTGGGTATGTCCTATGTTACATCCACCTCAAGTGCAGGAGGAACTGCCTACATTACCACGTTATGTGTAAACCAGCGTGCATCACTGAGTCTAGAAGCTGAATGGAAATACAGGAGTTTTCCAAATGTCTGCAATGCTCCCACAGTTTCTCCAAGGAGGTATTCTTCTATTACTTCCCCTTCCTTCTCCACATTAATAATAAATAGGGACTTAAAACCTCACAAATTCAACCAGCACACAAACTGCAGAAACATGAACAGAGCAGAATGGATGAAAGGCCAGGGAGAAGAAGTGACAAACAGGTCACTCTGGAACTGAGACGCTGGCTGGCACTCCCTCTCACTATCACCCCGATGAAGGAAGTCAGGCTGAAAGAGCTTTCTGATATCTGAGTAAGACTAGAGAAGAAATCTGAGGAAACAGAGCTAAAAGGAAGTGACTGGTCTACATCTTTTATTTCTACAAGAATATTGTATTCAGAGCTCTAAAGATAAAGAGATAAAAATTAGGAAGAAAGGGTTTAATTTGGATACTTAGGGAGCATACTCACAAGTCATCAATTTCTACTGCATAGTAATTATCCTTGGAGATAAAATTTAGAGTATTAATAGTAACTTATATTCTTACCCCTTCTGGTACAGCATACAACCTTCCCCACACAGGGTGTCCATCAGCTACGGAGAAGATGGCTAGGGACCAGTAGAGGTATCTGGCAGGGCCATCATTAGTGGGAGCATCCATTAGTTGGTTAAAGACATAGGAGCAAAGCCAACACTGCCGTCTACCTCGATCCAATAAAGAGCACATGAGGAGAGAACAGAGAAATGCAGCTTCGCCTTACCTTTGCAGCCACACTTCTTGCAGGTAGTGTTCAGGACCGCCTCGAGGGTGATCTTCTGCCCAGTGTAATCCTGGAAGGACCGCCTCCGCCTCTCTTCTTGCCTGTAATGAAAAAAGATACTGACTGCTAGCCCTCTTAAGATGTAGCCAGAGATACTATAAGGTAATGCTGTATATTTTGGTATTGTTTTGTTTTTAGCAAAAAAAGGAAGAGAGAAAAGTGTTAGGCAAAGCCATACAGGAAATGAAAAGTCCCTTTTTTTTTTAGGATAAGGCTTTGAATGAACAACTATTAATGTACAGAATACTCAATGACCTTGCCAGATCACTCACAGATTTAAAAGATCTTCACAGGCTTTCTAGTAAATCAAGTCTGAATTTTTTCACACTGTCTCTAAACTACATTTCCAGACTCATCTTTACTTAGGCTTTGGCCAAACGAAGCTGTTCATCCCTCTCTAGGCAGTAGAGGCAGGTCCCGCCCTGAAGTGCGCTGCCTCCTCCTCACTTCCTCCTCACCAATGCACTGCATTCAAACATTGCAAGATTTCTAAGTCTTCTTCCCTGGGTCCCTCAGCCAGAACACTTCTCTTGGCTCATATTCCCGTAAGTGCTTTTAATAATCATTTGTCTATACTACATAGAGAAAAATATCCTACAGCTCTTCTGATTTTTACAATCTGAGTGTGCCCATATAATCGATACTCAGATTAATACACAGAACACAGCTGACCTCTGCAGCTCATCATCTCTGCTCAGTTCTAGTCTCCATGCCTCCCCAATGGTGACCATGACTGATTTCTAACAGCAAAGACCCAGTTTTCTCATTCTTGTGTACTGTGCCAGACAATGCTGGGGCATCCCTCTGAGAAGACTAAGACAGGAGCTTCTCAAGTTAAACTCAGCTTGGGCAACTTAGCAAAATCTGGTCTCAAAATACAATAGAAAAGGGCTTGAAATGTTAACTCAGTCTTAGAACATATGACAAAAAATATATGTCTACACACAATACACAAAATATGGACACTTCTACAATTGCTCCTGTTGTTGTGGTTATGAATCATGCATTTTCACTGGTTTATAGTACTTTTTAAATGGAGGACTCATTATGTTGTCTAACTTGGTCTTGAATTGCCAGGCTCATGTAATCCTTCTGTCTCAACCTCTTGAATAGTTGGGAGCTACAGACACGTGTCACCAGCTGTTCCTTAGTGTTCTACCACGGGTGGGCATGTGCACAATCTTTGTTCCCAGCAGTATTTCTGTGAATTTTCCGGTGCATGCCTTTCAGTGAACACACCTATGCTTCCTGTTGGAAAATGCACAATTCTACACCAGAGCAGAATGGTGGGGTGTTAGGCACCAGCTTCAGTAGACACTGCTGAAGAGTTTCCATTACACGTTCGCCAACTTCTACTCCCATCAGCATAGTATGGCTGTCACAGCTTTTTTTTTTTTTTTAACCTTTACTGTAACATAGTAGCTGTAGACGTGTGTACTTGGAATGTAGATAACAAGAACATTACCCTCAATCACTATGTATTTCAAACTTAGTCATACCTCAATCTCAGTACACATCACACTTTCACTGTACCATGTATTTATGTTTCTATGTTTTATGTGTTCATTCCTGAAGATCAACACACATGATAAGCATCAATAAATGTTACTTGAAATGTCTATGCTCTCTCTTTTTGCAGTACTAGGGAACGAAATCAGTGTCTCTCACATGCTAGATAGATGTTCTACCAACCAAACTAAACTTCTGTTCCAAAATGGTATCTTCGCTTCAATTTTCAAATTCTTTACTTGGTCTTTGTATTTCAGAAAAAAACCAAGAACCGTTCTGCTACATCAGCCATGTAGAGAAATGCACAAGAGCGATATGAAGTAGAACAAGACGTATTTCGTCAACAGATTCATGAAACTCAAGAGGAAATGGAAAGGCAAATACAACCCACGGTTCCGTGCCATTCATTAAGTCTGCCCATCTTTAAAGTTCAGCTGAGAGGGGGCTGGAGAGGTGGCTCAGGGGTTAAGCCTCTGCCTTGTAGGCAGAAGGTCTTGAGTTCGGATTCTACACCCTACGTATAGAAGTGGGGGCGGCCTGCATTTCTGGTCCTGGTAGGGCAGAGCCTGTGAATCCCGGGGCAGAGTAAACAAGGAGGTGGTGGAGGTGTCCATGGTGGTTCCCGAATTCTACACACACACATACATATACACACATACATATACACACATGCATACACACACGATGGAATAATAAATTGAATAGTCCGTGGTTCTACAACACACATACATACATATACACACATGCATACACACATAATTGAATAATAAATAATAATATTTTGGAGTCTGTGGGAGAATTTAAAAAAGTTCAGCTCAGAAATCGTGTCTTTCATGCAGTGCCCCCTGCACCACAAGCACTTAATCACCGTTTTAGCTTCCACAGCACGCTCCCTCTGATCCTTTTATTTTGCTTCATTTTTATTGGTGCCTCCCTCTACACTGTAAGTAGGATTCTGAGAAGCACAATGTCCAGTGCACTGCTGTCCAGTGCAATCTAACAACAGAAGCATCTAGAGTGTCTGAGTTGGTATTGCCCAAACATCTGGTTATCACTTAAAATGTAGCTAGTGTGAGTGATGAATTAAGATAATGAATTTTGCTTATTTTTAAGATTTTGACGACTGAACCTAAATCCTTGCACATACTAAGCAAACACTGTCACTGATTTATATTGCCAGCCTTCTTTTTACTTTTTATTTTACAACAGTCTCACTAAGTTGCCCAGGCTGATCTTGAACTCACTCTGTAGTACATGTAAACCTTGAGCTATCTCAGTCTTCCGAGTAGCTGGGATTATAAGCCTGTGTTATCTGACCCAACTCTTTAAGTTACAACTTTTAATTTACATTTAAAAAAATCATACATCAATACATATATAATACATATATCATACATCAATAATAAGTACCAAATTGGAGAGTTCAAGCAAGCAAGTCCTGAAAAGATTTGCTCAAATGCCTAGCTTTTGTTCTAGAAGAATCTAAGGGTAAGGAGTCAGTTATCTGGTTTGGTTCTGGAAAAAGGCACTTTCAAAACACTTAAGTCTGAGTAACAAAAAGCCAAAGCAGAAACTTGGGGATGTAATGTGAAGTCAAAAGCACCACAGTTTTTGGGGTCCTGATCTGCAGAGCTTCCAGTGACTGAGACCTAGCTGAACCAAATCCTTAGACAATCACTTCCAGTTCTCTGGGTCTCCAAGTCACACCCGACACCTAGCACTCGGCTCCACCAAGAATCGCTCGCCTCATGTCTCCCTTTCTGTCCTCTCTGCCATCGTGAGAGCTTAGCCGCCATCACGCTTCACCTGAAGTAATGAGTCCAGCAAAAGCCTCTAATTTACAGCACACAGCCAGATGCGCTTTTTCTCGCTTTGTTTTCCAGTTCAACTAAGTAAGTACTAGTATTAGTGACAAGAACAAACAAACAAAAAACACATGTCTAGAATGTGTGAAAGAAATCCTTAAGTTCAATCTCCAGCATTGTAAAACAAATACGGAAGAACACGAGCCTTTTCCTCCAGGAACTCGCAGTCTAGCAGTAGAGGGGGACATCTAAGCCATCTTTAGACCCTCTTCTCTCTTAGTCCTAAGTGTGGGAGGCTCTCAGGAAGCACCTTGCCCCCTCCCTGACCTAAGACTGACGGAGGATGCAAAGTCACACCAAAACCGGCACATAATGTACAAGGAGATCTATCAGTAGCAAGCAGGACGGCAAGCGGCATGGCTGTCTCTGTATCAGATAGAGGCGGCACTGAGATCTAGCTCTGGAGGTCTCATAGGGCAGGGTCGTGTGACTAGAGACAGGGACATATAACTATAGGGCAGAGGCGGGTAATTGGAAAAATACTAGGATGAGAAGGGGGGCTCACCCCGGAGTGAGTAAGAAAGTCTGTGGGAGAGTGCCAGTTTATCTTAGCTTAGACAAGGTGGGGGCTATGAAGACCTTGGCAGGGTGGAACTGGCTTATCTAGGCTGGCTGGGGACAGTGAAGAGTCCGTTGTCTGGACACATACATTGGAGGGAGAGGGGGAAGGGGAAAGGGGGGCAGCTAGAGCCATTTTGTATTTTAACAAACTAAGTGCTCTTTGAAAGACTATTCTATGTTGGCTACACCTACCTGAAACTGCTTTTAACTCCTTTCCATGTGAAGAGTCGCTTACTAGATGGCCTTGAAATTTAAGACGGCTAGATTTCAGTGGAAAATGAAACGGATTGACTGAGAGCTGGAAACCACGTGAGGATGCTGGACACAGCGAGAACAGGTGAGAGAACAAGGCGTCCAGGGAGACTGCTGACTGGGCACCTCTGCCACTCACAGGCTCCCCGATGTGCCGCTGCTTTCTGGCCTCATCCCTTCTCTGAAATCATTTCATTTGTCTGGAAAGCATTTCATCTGCTTTCTGAAAAAAATCGAATCCACTCCTTAATAATACATGGCTCAAGTCACCCTCTCTCTGCTGACCATCGCCTGAAATCAACTCTTCCTCATCAGGCTGATCCTACACCTGTTTCTTGTAACCATTCTTGGTGCCTTGTATCAGCTAAATAGATGAGTAAATGAGCACACTAACCAAGAATACACAGCAGAACCCACAGAAAGTAAGAAAGATAAGATGTGGCCCCTATGTTCATGGGTCATATGTACACTGATTTAAAAGAAACTGTGGAAAAGCAAAGAAGCATTTAAAATAATAACTGCAAATACCTATCTTAATAAATATTAAGTGTGTGCTATAGACTAGACATTAAGATGACTACTTACTAAAAAGATTTTACTTAAATCACTCAGTCATTTCTAAGACATGTATCATTACTTCCATTTTACAACAAAGATGCTGAGTAAATTTTAAGAGGCAAAGAATTTTCTCAAAGTCAAATGCTGGTTGAGAGCACAGCTAAGATTCTGGGATTCAGGTCCAATTCTAGAACCTGTGATCATTCCACTAGCCCACTTTTCCTGGGTACACTTACAGTTCATGATAAGTCAACCATTTAGTTATTACTAGTCACCCAGAGACACTTGTAACTTGAAAACAGAAAGTCATCTCCCCCCTTCCTACCCCCTCTTTTTTGGGGGGGGGAAATTTCACGGTTTCTTAACCAGTCAACTTTTGGAGCAAAAGCAATTTTATTACAATATAATCAGTAAGTGTCAGACTTTAACGTTTCTGAGTTAAGTTAAAAAGGATTTCTACTGCACTGTAACTGAGGACCGACCGTTTTATTAATAAGTAGACCTATACATGTCAATATCTAGAAACTAAATTATAGAAATATGAAAACTCTTTAAGTTACATGCAGTTGCTAGAAGCATTTTGTGATAAAAGGGCATAAGCTTCAACATCAAATCCTAGATTCAAGTGTCTAACTCCCTAAAATTTGCTACATAACCACAGGATATTTATTGCCAAGCAAGAAAATAGAAATATAAGTGAAATGACTGTTATACTTACTCATAAGTTACAATCAGAATTGTATGCATTAATGTATATCTAACTTAAACAGTATTTGGTATGTTTTCAATAAATATTGCTTCGCTTCCTTTTAGGTACATTTCCCTCATATCCAAAGAGTTCTACTCAGAAGCACAAATATAGGGGTTTCTAAACTTTTTGAAATGAAGATCTCATTCAAATATTTATTACTTTGTCATCGAGACGGTCTCACCATATAGTCCAGAATAACTCCAAAATCTTTATGTAACTTAAGCTGGCTTTCAGCTTGTCACTCCTTCTTGCCTTAGTCTTTCAAGTGGTGGAATTATAGGGATGTGTCGCCACATACAGATTATGTATCAAAGATACAGCTATCACAGAGTACCTAGTCAATATAAGAGAAATGACGTGCTATTTTACCAATAAAACAGCAAATAATATCATGGTTAAAAATCATGTGTGATTTTGTTGGTTTTCTTGAAACACTGGAATTATCTTAGGCATTCATGAACCCCTGGGTTAGAAATTCAAGGAAGGACTTCAGTCAGACAATAGACTTTGTACATCACCAAACATTACCCCTAATCATTAGAAAATCCTCTACTGTAAAATGAAAGGTTAAAAGAGCCTACAGAAGGTGCTGTGTTCAAAGATGTGGGAGTATGAACACACTGGCATTGAGCCATGAAGAGCAGCCATGCTGGGATGGGTCTCTCAAGGTCTTTGGAAGTCCTTGAATTCCTGAAGGTCACCCACTGCTGGAATCACCCTGAAGGAGCACTCCTGCTGAGGAACTGACTCCAATCCTCTCAGAGATAAAATGAAGGGATTATGGAGATGAGCTCTCCATATCAAACAACTTGACCTCTAGCCTATAGAGGCCCAAGAGCAACTAGATAGGACCCCAATAGGAGATAACCAATGAGAAAAAGCCAGTTTCCTGGGCTTGTCTAGGTATATAAATATACCTGGCCCTGGCAGCCATCTTTGGTGCCCTAGCCTCTCATGGCACTCCAGTGCCATGAGTCTGTTTCTTGTTCCTTGCTCCTTCTAGGACTCCATGCCTAGGCTCCACGAGTTCTTCAGGGCACCCTAGCCCCTCGTGGCACTCCACGTCTGGAGTCCAGGAGTTCCAACCTTTCTCTCCTCTAATAAACTCTACCTTAATCCTCTACACATGTTCTGGTTTCAGTCTTCGACTCCAGAACACAAGAACCCTTAACATTGAGACGGTCCTGTCCCTGCAACAATATTAATTCTTCCATAGTCTTTATCTTTTTTCAGGTCAAATGCAAAAATCACTTAGGACAGACAAGTAACGATTTCATTAATGCTGGGAGGCCAAAGGCTAGAGAGCAGCAGAAAGGAAGAAAGAAAGAGAAAGGAAACAAAACTGATGAAATATTGTCATGTAAGATTTCCATGTCAGCATTTCAGCTTTCAACTCTGTGCAGCAACCCAGGTTTGTTGGTGCATGCCTGCAATCCCAACACTTGGGAGGCTAAGGCGGGAACAAGTTATAGGCCACCTCACACTATGTGCCTTGTCTCCACAGAAAAAGACAAAGAAAAAGAAATCCAGAGTAGTACTCTGTCGATCCTTTCTACCTATTTTTAAAAGGTTACATAACTCATTAATAATATCCTATACTGTGAATGGTAGAGGTCCCAGACAGCACTCTATGTCTTTGGTGGGACTTTACTTCTTCTGAACCTTTTACCTACTCAATGATAACGTTGTTGGGATCAAGATCTTTCCCAGTTCCTTGGTTGACAACTTTCATGGAGAGGGACACTTTTATTCTATCATTTTTCATCTGAAAAAGATAAAAGAAGAGTCATCAAAACCAATCTAGGAAAGAAATTACCAGAAACACTCTGTCCTTTTTTATTCTGGTCCAAATTAAAGTATTTTTTGAAGTTTGTATAAATATTTCCTTTTTTTGGATTCTTATTATTATTCCTGTTCATTGGTTAAAAACATGCGCTGGACTGGAACAATGGCTCAGCAGTTAACACCGCCTCACAAGCAGAAGGTCCTGAGTTCAGATCCCAGGTCCCATGTAAAAACACCGGCAGAAACAGCAACGGCCTGTACTTCTGGCCTTGGTGGGAGAGCCTGAGAAATCCCAGAATGAAGCAAGAAGGGGGTGGGAGTAATTCAAAATGATTCCCAAACTCGCAGTTGGCCCTCTACAGGGACACACAGTGCTTTCTCACACACGCACACGCGCGCACACACACACACAAGCTAAATAAATAAATGAATCCTTCCTTCCAAGCATGCAAGACAATCAAATGATTCAAATTCAAGGCAGACAATTGTGGAAGAACTTAAAATAAGATTAGCAGCCACAATTAACACTTACACACTCATCATCACAAAGTTACAATAAATTTTCAGCTTTTTGTCATCTTTTTTAAACATGGGTTGCATAGAACTTTACCTCTCGGCCAATAAGTTTCACCCACACTTTGTCTCCGACATCTACTATCTCAGAGGGCTTATCCACCCGGCAAGATGACATGTGAGTGCGATGGACCAGACCTGAGGACGAAAAAGAAACAAAATAAAGCAGAGGGTCTGATTATCATTTAAAGTCTAAATGGCTGAGTAAGAATTATAAAGGAGTTGAAGAAAACAAGGGAAAAAAACTAAAATTTCCACTGAAAACACGAAGTAACTTAAAATTACAAACTTAATTTTAGATCCCCTTTTTTAAAAGAATTTTTTAAAACACATTTTAAACTTTAGTGTGTGTGTGGAGAGAGAGAGAGAGAGAGAAAGAGGGGGGGGGCACTGTATATCCCTGTGGAGGACCAAGGTTAACTTTGGGAAACATCCTGGATTGCTTTTACCTCCTTTTAGCTTCACTTTGGGATTTCTCAGACTCCGCCCACCAGGAACTGCAGGCCACAGCTGTTTCTACCTGGCATTTGTTATGTGGGACCTGGGATTCAAACTTGGGACCTTCTGGTTGTGAGGCAGAGGTGTTTTACAGCTAATCAACTAACCAACATTGTTTAAATGACACTTGACAAGGATGTAGTTCAGTGGTAGAGCATGTATTTGGGCAGCACTAAGTTGTGGATTCAATCCCCAACACCAAAAAAAAAAAAAAGTGATTATTCTATATTATAAAAATGTGAAAATGTAGCAGCAATCATATAAAACAGGAAGACACACAAGGTAGGGAAGCTCTTTAAAAGCAAAGCGGGGGAGGGGGAGGGGGAGGGGGAGGGGCTGGAGAGGTGGCTCAGGGGTTAAGTCTCTGCCTTGAAGGCGGAAGGTCCTGAGTTCGGATCCTAGACCCCATGTATAGACGCCGGGCAGAAGCAGGGGCGTCCTGCGTTTCCGGTCCTGGTAGGGCAGAGCCTGTGAATCCCGGGGCAGAGTAAACAGGGAGGAGGCGGTCCATGGTGGTTCCCGAATTCGTCCGTGGTTCTACACACACATACACGCACACACACACACATACACGCGCACAATTGAATAAATAATAATAAAAAAATATCTTTAAAAAAAAAAAGCAAAGCAGGGCTGGAGAGATGGCTCAGGGGTTAAGCTTCTGCCTGGCAAGCAGAGGGTCCTGAGTTCAGACCCTAGATCCCACATACAAACACCGGGTGGGCAGAGCCTGTGAATCCCGGGGCAGAGCAAAAGGGAGGTAGAAGCAGTCCAAGATGATTCCCAAATTCACCCTTGGTTCTACACACATACACACACACACACACACACACACACACACAATTGAATAAATAATAAAAAAAAATTAAAAAAAAAAGCAAAGCAAAAAGATGTTTTTGCAGTGGTGGATGCTGAGCCCAGGGTCTTACATGTGCTAGGTAAGTGTTTCTGTTATTTTGGCATATCACTAGGCCAAGTTATTTATACCTTTGGTATAAGAATATCATCGGGGCTGGAGAGGTGGCTCAGGGGTTAAGCCTCTGCCTTGCAGGGGAAGGTTCTGAGTTCAGATCCCTAGACCCCACGTATAGACGCCGGGCGGAAGGGGGCGGCCTGCGCTTCTGGTCCTGGTAGGGCGGAGCCTGTGAATCCCGGGCAGAAGGAGGAGGTGGAGGCGTCCATGGTGGTTCGCGAATTCGTCCGTGGTCTCTACACACACCACACACACACACACCACACACACACACACACACACGCACATGCTCACAGTTGAATAAATAATAATAATAAAAAAAAAAAAAAAAAAAAAAAAGAATATCATCGGGGCTGGAGAGGTGGCTCAGGGGTTAACCCTCTGCCTTGCAGGTGGAAGGTTCTGAGTTCAGATCCTAGACCCCATGTATAGACAACGGGCGGAAGTGGGGGCGGCCTCCGCTTCTGGTCCTGATAGGGCAGAGCCTGTGAATCCCCGGGCAGAGTAAACAAGGAGGAGGTAGAGGCGTCCATGGTGGTTCCCAAATTCATCCATGGTTCTATACACACACACACACACACACACACACACACACACACACACACACACACGCATACATATACACATGTGCACACAGGCACAATTGAATAAATAATAAATTTTAAAAAAAAAGAATATCATCACTGCTAAATTTCCATAGGAAAAGAAATAGAGGTAAAAACCCTTGGGCATAAAACATATGAAGCATTGGGCCTGGAGAGATGGCTCAGGGGTTGTGACTCTGTCTCACAAGCAGAAGGTTCTGAGTTCGGATCCCAGGTCCCACATTAAAACAAAACAAAACAAAACATATGAAGCATTGTTATCTATAAATGTTGGGGGTGCACAGAAGAATTGGACCAGCAAGATGGCTCAGTTAGTAAAGTTGTGTACAACCCTGAAACCTGAGTTTGATCCCCATAAGGAAAGAACTGAATTCGGAAAGTTGTTTTCTAATCTCCACATGTGTGTTATACCATGTGTGCCCCGGTGCATGTGTGTACACATTCTGTCTCTGCCTTTCTCTTATAAATAATAAATAAATTTTAAATGTAAGAATTAAGTCAGGATGGTAATTCATGTTTGTTAGTCCAGCACTTGTAAGGCTGAGACAGAAGGATCACAAGTTTGAAGACAGCATGGGCTACAGAGAGTTCCAAGACATTTTGGGCTACAGAGCAAGTCCCTATTTCAAAACAACATAACGACAGCAAATCATGCAACAACTTGAATAACTAATAATTAGAAAGTAGCTTGGCAATGGTATAGCAATTTGTCAAATGGAAAAGCAAGCAACTGTTTAAAGTACAGTTATAGAAAAATAATTACAGTAAATAGTAAGTTAAAAAGAGAAATACAAACAAAGTGCTTTTTTTCTTTTTTGAAAAAGGGTCTCCTGTCTCCACCACCCAAATGCTAAAATCACAGATGTATGCTACTGGCAAAGTACTACTTTTAACCTACTAAATTGGCAACAATGCTTGAAAACAATACCCAGTGTTGGTGAAAACAGTAAAGTAAGAACTACTGCTAAGGTTAGAACTGACTTTCAGAAATCACTTAGCAATAACTATAAAAAAGGAGTAAAGGACTTGCATAACAGTGTGAAGCCCCAAGATCTAAACCACAAAATAAATAAACATTATGTAACTAAAATAATTTCAAAATAATAAAATATCATTTTCCTGACTGACTAAAGTCATTTCCTTAAGAAAACTGCCTTCTCTATAATCTGAAATAATCTAGCCAGCCATCTGATTGGAGCTGACCTTAATCCCAAATTGTAGGCACAAGAAAGAAGTCTAGTTAATCAAAAGCCTTCATCTTGGGGTTGGAGAGATAGCTCAGGGTTAAGAATCTGTCTCGCAAACAGAAGGCCCTGAGTTCAGATCCCAGGTCCCATGTAAAAATCGCCAGGTGAAAACAGTGGCAATCTGCACTTCTGGCTCTGGTGGGCAGAGATTGGGAAATCCCAGAGGGAAGCAAGAAGGAGGTAAAACAATCCAGGATGATTCTCCAAGTCACCCTTGGGCCCCCACAGGAACACATAGTACCCTCTGATACACATACACACACACACGCACACACACAGTAAATAAATATTTTTTAAAAAGGCTTCACCTTTCTAGCTACAATAATCAGTTGGTTCAGAGACAAACAGCTGGGTCAATCATCTCTCAACACATAAGGATACCAAACTACAAAAACTGACAATGCACATCTTTACCAGCAGGTGGCAAGAGTCAATCACAGGAAAGAAGAGACAAGTCCAGAGGTCCATACACAGCATGAGTCAGAGCTGCTGGCACTCACTCACCTGTGACCCTAGAACTTGAGAGGTGGAGGCAAGTGGAGAGCTGAGGCCAGCCTAGGCAATGCATGCAGGCCCTTTGTTTCCTTTTTATTTTCAAAAAGCAATTTATTATTGTGTGTACATGCATACCATGGCAGGTGTGGATATTAGATTAACTTTGTGGAATCAGTGCTTTCCATCCACCTCACATGGGTTCATCAGGCTTGTAAGGTAAGCATTTGTACCCATTGATCCTTTCTTTAAAAACAAAACAAATCAAAACAAAAAACAAACCTGAATACTGAACCACTGATGAAACTAGATTTATCCCACAAGTCCCTGGCAATATTGTCCAGAAACAGGTTTCTATACTGTCATGGTTGGGCACAGGCATCAACTTGAGAGTTGAGGGTTTGAGCTCTGGCACATTTGTAGAGAATTACTGATTGGGTTAAGCCCAGAGCAAACCTGGAGGAGATTGTCTAGCTATGGGGAAGGCCCAGCCCATGGTGGGTGGGACTAGGCCCTGAACAGATGAATAAAATACTGAGAGCCAGGTGAGAAGCTGGCATCCTTGTATACACTTGGCTAGACATGCTGGTCTGGCAAGTAAGGATCGTCCTTCTCTCAGTCATTATGTAGAGATGGTGTGGCCAGTTCCCTTGGCCTTGGTGTTGATGTGAGCGCTCCTGTCAAGCTGGACTGAGAACTTTAACTAGACAATCATAAGAGACAACAAACTCCTTGTTCTCTTAAGCCGTTTGACGGTCATTTATCAGCAACTGTGCAGGCGAATTGCAACATACCCTTTGCAGACAAGAGTTCTGACTGGTGAGATTCCTATTATCACTGCTGGCAGCCTAATCCCTCTCCCGGCCCTACCCCCCTTTCTTAAGAAATGGTAACTTGCCATGTTGCCCAGGCTGACCTTGAACTCCTGGATTCATGCTCTTGCTTCAGCCTCCAAAGTACCTGGGACTAGGGAATATAGCTGCATACTACCAACTCTTGGCAAAACACAGGAAAATTGAAAAACAATCTAATATTCAACACTAACACAAGGGTAATGAATGAATCAATTCAGGCATAGTTATGTGAACAGCTGTTACAATGTCATAACAGCAAAAACATGTCAATGACTCATTCTTTAGTAAAAATTAATATACTGAGTCCTTCTATGTGTCAGGTACTATTCAGTAGCACTTTTCCATGGTAATAATAAAAGTAAAGCCCAAAGTTATACAGCATGACAACATATACCTAAAAAAAAGAAAGAAATCACCCAAAATGCTAACATGGTTAGAGTAACAGGCGCTTTATCCACTGAACCAACCATCTCCCTAACCCTAACAGTTAGACTAACCTTCTCATCTATTTTCAAGCGTTTTAAGAGATAATTATGTCCACAGAAAAATGAAAATAAATAAGCAATTGTTTTGAACAACCATAAATCAGTAGATTGAGAAACTTCTAAGTTTTATCTTGTCTGTTTTGAGACAGGATCTTGCTATGGAACCCAGGCTGGCCTGGAACTTGTGATTCCCTTGTCTCAACCTTCCGACACCTGGCTGCTTAGGAGTTTCTCGCTCTCTTACACACACACACACACACACACACACACACACACACACACACACGTATTTGGATGCCTATTGGGAACCATTCCCAATTGCTCTACCTTAATTCCTTTGAGAAAGGGTCTCGGGCTGGAGAGATGGCTCAGGGGTTAAGCCTCCGCCTTGCAGGCGGAAGGTCCTGAGTTCGGATCCCAGATCCCACGTATAGACGCCGGGCAGAAGCGGGGGCAGCCTGTGCTTCTGGTCCTGGTAGGGCGGAGCCTGTGAATCCCGGGGCAGAAGGAGGTGGAGGCGTCCATGGTGGTTCGCGAATTCGTCCGTGGTTCTACACACACACACAGACACACACACACATACACACACAGACACACGCGCGCGTGCATACACATGCATATGCACATAGTTGAATAAATAATAATAATAATAATAAATTTAAAAAAAAAAAAAAAAGAAAGGGTCTCTAATCAAACCCAGATCTTACCAATAAGGGAAGTCTGGCTAGCCAACTTGTTCTGAAGATTCCAAATCTCTACCTCTCTGAGGCCATAATTACAAGCAGGTCAGCACATCCAACACTATTGGAACTCTGCTCCAACATGGAATGAGGGAGGACAAACATCTTAGGATCCTTCCTTCTCAGGAAGATTCAATGCCCTAATGCTGGTCTTCCCATGCACAGCAAGCGCTTTGACCACTGAGTCACCTCCCACTCCTTTTATTTTCCCCAAAACATTCATTATCCAAGTAAGTGATGGCTCGGTGGGTAAAGACACTTGCATAAAAGCTCTGATGAGTTTAGTCCCCCAAAACCATGTAAAACTGCAAGGAGAGATTCCAACTATACTAAGTTATCATCTGACCCACACACACCAAACCATCCACACTGCCACCTACATCACACAAACACACACACACACACACACCCCATACACACCCCAAATTAAAGTTTTTTTCAAGATCAACTTTTTGGTTAAGTCCGTGAACCTGGTGCACATGGATACTCAGAGTCAAACTGTAATGGAAATGCAGTTCCAACAGGAATGTGCCAGCACCATAACAGCATAAAAATACTTCCTCGAATTGTCATTATTGATCCATATTAGCTTTTCTCTTTGTGAAAGATGACCTCACTTACAACCAGTGGAAACATGTAACTCAATCCCAGTACATGCTTCAAAGTTAACAGAAGCAAACAAAATGTTCTAACCTCTCTCCATTTGTTTGTCTGTTTGTTTGTTTTGATGCTCTGTCTTCTGGCACTAGGGATTGAGCTGGACCCTGTGCCCATCAGGCCAGAGCTCTACCACTGAATGAGCTCCCAGTCTCTGGGCCTGGATGCCTGACATAAAGCCTCAAATGCCCAAAGGGCCTCTCAAGTCCATCTTCATGTCAAGTCCATCATCAAGTTCACGTCAAACCCCATACGACTCTTAAAGAGAACAAGTCCGACTGAATGTCTGGCAAAAGGAGAAAAAGCCACAATCACACAGCCTGCAAAGAGCTGCCCCTCATCCACGACAGAGGAACACCATGAGCCTAGTGAAACTGCTCTCCCAACTATTTCAGGCTCGACATTAGTTTTTTTTCCACAGTTTTAACTAGTAATAAAGGAAGAAGGTAAAAATCTTAATGCATTAGGGGGCAACTGCAGAAAAAGAAAGTCTAAGTGAAAAGTCTCCTTTACTTATGGAAACTCGAAATTCCAGTAACACTTTTCTAGTGAACTGTCTTCAGTAAACGCTCCTTATAGTGGAAGAATAACATAGAGTGCTTTTCGTACCTTTTATCTGCTGGGCTCAGAGAAACATTCAAACATTTACCAAAACTTACTATATCATAGAAAAATGGATCTGAAGATGAATAAAAGTTGATGCATCCTACCAATTAACTCCAAGTCTAAAATAGGCACATCATCCCATTTCATAAATGAGAAAACCAAGGTTCGAAAATTAAGTGATCTGCCCAAGTCAAAATGACAGAGCTGGAAGATGAATCCATGCATTCATTCCTCAATGAGGTTTACTGAACACTCACTACACCTCAGGCACTGCACTGGACCCAGACTCGTCTGAACAAACTAACTGTTCGGTTACTCAGTAAACTCAGTGCAGTTTCCCTCCCTTTTATTCTACGCCATTGTAATTTGCTTATGTCCTCAGTCTATGAACAACCTGAGAGCAGAAACTCCTTGGATCATCTCTAGATTCCCACTGAGAAAAGATTAAAAAAAAAAGAGCCCAATAATTATTTATCAAACTAAATTCACTGTTAAGTATATTTGCTCCTATACCATAAATAAGGAACTCTGCAAGTATGACACTGAACAAGCTTTGTTCTCAAAATTCAGTACTTTTACTGCTGTGAGCAGAACACATCACGGGAAAAAGTGTTCTGTAATTAAATGTGGCTGCATTGTCTACTATGATGTTCACTAGTGACAGCTAATTTAAGTTTAAATCGTTATAAAAACTTTCCTTTGTATTCAACTCCTGTCTTTTTTTTAGTCAGTCGTTTAAGGTTTAAATACAAAGATTCTTGACCTTCCTACCCAACCTCCCATGTGCTAGAATTGCAGGAGTGTACCGACATGGCCTGTGAGAACTTCTAAGTTATCTCTAGCACATCAGAGGAACAGGGCTATCGAAGTGAGGGCAATCTTGTGACAGAGCCCCTTCAACTGTGGGATCTGATACTAATTCAAGGTTGATAATGTCAGGGTTGAATTGTGGGTATCTCAGTGTCTAAAGAAAAACTGGTTAGAGAGACAAAACAAATCAGAACAGATAGAACATTACTGTCATTATATAAAAATCTATTGAGTAACACTATGAAAGCTGAAAAAAAAATCTAATTCAAGCCTGAGTAGCAGGCACTCCTTCAACTCACTGTGGTTAAAAGATTCAGAGAACAGAATCTTGAAACTAATTCAAATTAGTCTCACTGAATTGAAGATATTAAATTCTGATCACACTACACTTACCTCATGGTTCATTCCTTCCCTAGTGGATTCATAGGATGTTCCCCCTTAGAGAAGCTAAGAGCTAGGAAAGTCAACTGCTCAAGTTACCCACAAAACCTAGAGAAGACACCAGGATTAAAGCTCACAGTTCCTACCTAATTACTTGGCTCCCCGAGCTAGCTCTGAGGCTGGCACAGCTGTCAGACTGACAGATTCACTTGTAAGCTGTCAGCCACTATCAGAGACATCACCTGACAGGAAACAGACACAGTGAGATGAGAACTGACTGCTGAAAGGTAACAGGCCTTTCATCTTGACGTAGTCCCTAAAGTGTCACATAAATGCCCAAGTAAAAAAATGGTACTGGCAGCTATGGCAAGTAAACTAACTAGAAAATCTGTCTTTATACAGAAAGAGATGCATATCCTATAGGAGTAGGGATGAGTTCCATCTCGTTAAACCCCAGCCAACAGAAATGAGGAGCTTAATTATGAACTGCTGGCTGCCAGCTTGAAAACTACTGCAAAGCCATTTCTAATGCAAAAATGCAATATGCAGCACAGCAGTCTCCAGAGCTAAAGGCATGGCTTTATTATGCAAAGATCATTTGCTGGTCTTTTTAAGAAAAAAAATCTATAAAAGACTGCAGAAAGTAAAATCTTCCGTGTACTTTACTTCCCTTAGCAAACCAACATCCCCGAAGAGATCATTTTTAAGAATTTGCTGAATATTAGTTCAGACATTTTTTAAAGCACATGTAATAATTATAAAAAGCACATGTTCCTTAAAAGGATAAGGAGTAGGCATGCTATACAAATTCTGCAGTCTTATTATTACTAATATTGTTATTTTGGGTATCTTATCATATCAGAAAGTTGGATCTATCTTGCTTTATGGATTTTTTATTTATCTATTAATTTTGGGTCAGGGTCTCATAAAACCCAAGCTGGCTTCAGAATCTAAGTAGCTAAGGATGGCCTTGAACTTCTGATCCTCCTGCCTCCACTTTCCCAATCCTGGGATCACAGGAATGTACCACCATACCCAGGTTTTGGTTTTGTTGAGACAGGGTGTTGCTATGTAGCTCAGACTGGCCTTAAACTCACTACTATCCTACTGTCAGCCTCCGAAGAGGTGGAAGTGCACATGGGCACCACCATAACCACTTTTGTTTCATAGGTCACTTTTTTCCTGCTTCTGTGTTTTGTTTGTTTTGAGACAGGGTCTCATGTACCCATGGATGGCCTTGAACTTCCTACGTAGCAAGTTGATCATCCTACCTCCACCTCTCTATACCACCACCCCTGGTTTTATGTAGTGCTAGGGATCAAACCAAGGACTTTGTGCATGATAGGCAAGCGCTTTACCCACTGATCTACACCTCAGCCCAGGTCTGAAGTTTTCTGAATCACTCAGCACCTTTTCACAGACAGGAGCTCATCTTCCTGTCCCCCTCCCCCACCCTCAGCCTCGGACTACAGGAAACATTGCTATATCCAGCTTTTACATGGGTGTTAAGGGTCAAACTCAAGTATTTAGGCTTGTATTGCAACCACTTTATCTGTTAAACCATTTTTCTAGCCTCAAGATTTACTGGTTGGCTTGTTTGTTTGTGCTTGTTTTTAATTTTCAAGACATGGTCTTATTGTGTGATCTAGGCTGCTTCAAACTAGTTTCAAAACTTTGTTTATTTTGAGCACACTCCTGTGTTTGTGTGTGTGTGAGAGAGGGAGGCCCAAGGGTGACTTGGGAAATCATCCTGGATCCCTTCTATCTCCTTTTTGCTTCACTCTAGGATCTTCCAGGCTCTGTCCACCAAGGCCAGAAGTGCAGGCTACACCCATTCTGCCTGTTTTTTTTTTTTAGAGGGACCTGGGACCTGTCATCCGAACTCAGGAACTTCTGCTTGTCAGAGTCTTAACCCTTGAGCCATCTCTCCAGTCCCAGAACAAACTCTTTTAAAATAAATAAATAGTGCTGATGAGATGAGTCAGGGGATAAAGGCATTCATCACCAAGCCCACCAGGGCTGAAAGTACGGACCACTGTCATGTATGCCCAGTGCTTTTTCATGGGATCTTGGGTCTGAACTCAAGTCCTCTGCTTGCAAAGCAAAGGCTTAACCCCTGAGCCATTTCTCCAGCCCGAAAAATAAATACTGAACATGTATTTATTATCCTGGGTTCAATCATAGCACAAAAAATTCAGTTCAGTTTTTTTAAAGGTATAAGCATATTAGAAATATTAATAGTTACTGGCAATTAGTACTAATAATGAATAAAGATTCATTCGGGTGTTAACAACGATCTTCCACAATAATTGTTAATCAAGATTTTATAAATACTTTAACTCAGTTTTTCAAAGTATATAAGATAACTAACTGTCCATTCATATGCACTAAAAAGAAGTAACACTGCGATTCTATGTACCTTTTCCCCCAATTTTACCCAATGGTAACATTTTGAAAAATCACATCACAGTCATAACTAAGATGCTGACCTTAATACCATGGAACAGGAAACACAGGTGATTAGAAGCCAGGCACTGTCTGCAACCCCAGCATTCGAAAGTTAGCAGCAGAAAGACTGAAAGACTGAGAGTTTGAGGCCAGCCTGGGCTACGTAGTAAGAATAATATCCAAAACTCTCAGAATTTCCTAGGTGATAGGAGAATCTTTTGTTCTGAAGAAGAGTTCCCTCTCAAACATACTAGGAATTTTTAAATAATTAATTTAGTGTGTGTATATGTGTGAGTGACTGTGTGTGTGTGTAAGTGAGAGTGTGGGCACTTACATATAAAGTGTTGAGGTCAAAGGGCAGCTTGGCTTTCGGTCTTCATCTTCCACCTTGTGGTAAGGCAGGGTCTCTGTTGTTTCCCACCGTGTGTGCTAGGGTAGCAGACCCACCAGCTTCCAGGGATTCTCCTGTTTCTACCTCCCACCTCCCTGCACAAGCACTGAGCTCCCAATGCACACTACAGCACATGGCTTTACACAGGTTCTGGTGTTTAAATGCGTGTCCTCACACTCGAGTAGCAAGCGTTTTATGCTTTGAGGCATCTCTTCAGCCCTATACTAAGATTTTTTTCAATGAAATGACTATTGCTGGGTCCCTAGATAGCTTTAGGGATGAGGGTTAGTAGTCAGAGAAATCAGTATGATTACAGGGTTGGAACTTTTGGCCCTATTCTCTACTTTGAAGAAGGAGAGGAATAGAGATTTGAGTTCAATCACCAATGGCCAATGATTTGACCGATCATGCTGATGGAACAGAACCTCTAGAAAACCCCTAAACTATGGAGACTAGAGAACTGGAAAGCTGATCCAGTGCCTAAAGCGTGATCCCTAGGAAGTGGGATTCTCACCCTTATACTTCACCACTTAATTGTTTATTTGTAACCTTTTTTAAAAAAATTATTTATTTATTGTGTGCGTGTGTGTGTATCAGAGGGCACTGTGTATCCCTGTGGAGGGCCAAGGGTAACTTTGGGAATCATCCTGGCTTGCTTCTACCTCCTTGCTTTGCTCTGGAAATTTCCAGGCTCCACCCACCAGGGTGGGAAGTGCAGGCCACTTGGGACCTGGGACCTTCTGCTTGCAAGACAGACTCAACCCCTGAGCCATCTCTCCAGTCCTAAGAATAGCATTTTTATACCAGCTGTTCTACCAAATTATCAAACCTGAGTAGATGAATGGAATTCTCAAATTGTAGCCAAGTTAGACAGATGTAGGATAATCTAGGGATTCTATATTTGGGACTCACAGCTGAAGTGAGGCAATCTTGTGAGACTGAGCCCTTAAATATATAGAAACTGACTCTAATGACCAGGTAGAAAAAATTAGGATGCGGTGGGAGTTATGGCAGAGTGTGAAATGGAAGGGCTGAACTTCAAGTTTCAGGATGCTACCTTGCTTCCGACAGCCTGGGATTTTGATAAAGGCGCCATAGTCTGTCACCATAGCAACCTATAAAGACAAAAAGAACAAAATTTAATGTCACACAACTGAAAATATCTTTCTTTTGTCTTTTGTCGTTATTAAAAAATTATTTATCCTGTGTGTGCCTATGTCCCGCAGCGCACAGGTGGGCATCAGAGGACAGGGGAGTCAGTCCTCTGTTTCCACCTTGTCAGCTCTGGAACTGAACTTAAATGTCAGGTTTGGTGACAAATACCTTTACCTCCTGCGCCCTCTCCCCGGCCCGGCTTTTGTTTTTCCTGTACAGGATCTCATGGAGGACAGGGTGGCCTCAAACTCATACACAGGCAAGCCTGTCACTGAACTCAAAAGTTTCTTATTTTCAGTGCTTCTAGTTAGGTTTCACCTTGAGTAATGGCTGTTCCAACTTCATCACAACTAAGCGAGGACGTTGACTAGACATCTCAATTACCACTATTCAGTAACATATGAATATAAACTATAAATGATACCAAAATCCTCATGACTGCACAAAGTTGTACTGCTATTAACATTTGACAGAGGATACATTGATGCACAAAGACATTATCTATCCATGATCCAAAACTAGTAGTAACAGAGCTGAAATTCTAGCTCAGTTTAAAGTATACTACAGGTGTTCCTAGATTACATTTAACAATAAAAGTTTTTAGGGCCAACAGCAATGTGATATTTAAATTAATATTCTATTTTGTGTGTGTGTGTGCACACGCACGTCTGTAGAAAATCATCCTGAATTGCTCTACTTCCTTTTTATTTGGCGCTGGGATTTATCCAGGCTTCACCTTCCAGAGCTGGTGTTTTTTTCTTCCTGGTGTTTTTACAGGGGATCTGGGATTCAAACTCAGTCTTAACCCCTGAGCCATCTCTCCAGCCCTTGATATTCTATTTTTACCTGGAATAATCCTAGGAAGTTATGTGATAGGGTGATGTGTTGCAGATAATCTAGGTGCAGAAAGAGCAAGGGCTTTGGAGTGAAAAATGTGGCTTCTGATCCTGGCTTTGCCATTTTCTATTGGGAGAATTTTGAAGTCAACTTGTCTTTCAGGGTCTAAATTCCCATTTGTTCTCTTTTTGCTGCCACAAATAACACAACATACATATATGCCTGCACTGGTGTCTAGCATGTGATGTACATCCAACAGTGTGGAGCTTTTTAATAATTTACAGTCCAAGACAGTGGTACAAAAAGATAAGACTGACAGAAAGGCATCATAACTTAGATACAGGCTAGGGGAAGAATCTGGAATCCTTAAGTCCCAGTTCAGTGTCTCCTATTTCACCAAATATCCTTACTCATTTGAACATTAGTTGGAAATAGTTTTTTTCTTTTTGGAAACTGATTTTATTTAGTGTGTGTGGGTATATACACAAGTGTCCTTACAGGCACAGAACACATCTTCAGAAAATTGGTTCTTTCCTTCTGCTTCTGAGTTCTGGAGATTGAACTCAGGTCATCAAGTTTGTACAAGTGTGTTTTTAAAAAAAAAAAAAAAAACAAAAAACTTTGTGTGTGTGTGTGTGTGTGTGTGTGTGTGTGTATCAGAGGACACTATGTGTCCTTGTGGAGAACCAAGGGTGACTTCAGGAATTATCCTGGATTGCTTCTACCTCCTTTTTGCTTTGCTCTTGAATTTTCCTGGCTCCACCCACAAAAGTGCAGGTGATTGTGGTTTCTGGCTGGTGTTTTTAAGCATCAGCACTCAGGACCTTCTGATTTTAAGGCATAGTCTTAACCCCTGAGCCATCTCTCCAGCCCAGCAAGTATGCTTTTATCTGGTGAGCCATCTTGTCACCCTAGAAATAGATCTTAAAAAATAAGGGGGAAAAAAGGGAGGGAGAGGGATAATTATTCAATATGCTTGTAAAACTAGAAAAAAAAATTAAAAAAATAATAACTTTCTTAGAGAGGAGTAAAACAACCCAGGGTGATTCCTAAAGTCACTCTTGGACCTCCATACACACACACACACACACACACACACACACACACACAAATAAGTAAATAAATAAGTAAGTAAATAAATAAATAAATAAATATTTTCTCAGGGCTGGAGAGATGGCTCAGGAGTTAAGCCTCTGTCTCACAAGCAGAAGACCTGAGTTCAGATTCCAGATCCCAAGTAAAAAAACCAGGTGGAAGTGTGGCAGCCTGTACTTTCAACTCCAGAAACTGGAGCCTGGGAAATCTCAGAGCACAGCAAAAAAGAGGTAAAAGCAACTCAGGATGATTCCCAAAGTCACCCCTGGGCCTCCACAGGCACACACCGTGCCCTCTAATGCACCCACATGCGCAAAAGTAAATAAACTTTTTTTTTTTTTAAAGAACTTTCTCATCGTCCTCATATTTATTATTTTTGGGTTTTTTTTTTTGAGACAGAATCCCACATTGTAGCCCAAGCTGGCCTCAAATTCAGAGTAATCCTCCTGCCTCACCCTACCAAGTACTGGGATTATAGGCATCAACCAACACACTCAGCTCTCTGCTCAGTTTTAAAAGCCGCTATTAGGACAGAGCACCGGAACTAACTCTCTAAGACACAGTATGAAGAAAGGGTTACCGTCATAAAGTCTTAACTCCACTAACACAGAAAAACAAGTTACAGCAGAGTAAGGATCGGGCAGTTTAAAGAACGAGTACAATAACACAGACATTTAAAATCAAGGCAAGGTTAAGCCAGAAGAACATTAAGCTGGTTCAGTGGGGCACAGTGGTGTAACTATAATCCTAACATAGGGGATTGCCATGAGTTTGAGTTTGAGACCAGCATGAATTACAGAGTCAATTCCAGGCCAGCCTGGGCTCCACAGTGAGACCTTGACCTAAAAACAAACCACAAAAGATTACCTGGTCCAATCATGTTATTTTTTAAATGAGAAGAATGAAGACCAGAAATAAAAGTGCTAGCTCAGTGAGAACAAGGTCCCATGGATGTTTCCATTTTTAATCAAAGTAACTAACAGCATCACGGGTTAATGAGCTGGCTGAGCATGATATGAGGACTGGGATCTGCGTCCCAAGAACTCATGTAAATGCAGGGGAGGCGTGGCAGTCTGCCTGAATTCCAGAACTCAGCAGGCAAAGATAAGGTATGTCCAGAGTAAGCTGGCTAGCTGGCTACACTAGTCACATGAGCAATTTCTGGGTTCAAATGAAGGAGGTGGAGATCAAATAAGGAAGATTCTCATCATCAACCTTCGACCTCCACATGCACACACACCTAACATATAAACATGCACACACACATATATGCACACCACATACATACACATGACAATAACCAAATAAATAACAACAGCAAAACTCTTCTTTCTGTACCAACCAAAGGCACTAACTGGATTTTGTTCTAGGATTCTAGAAAAGGGGCTGAGAAGTCTCATGCTGTATGATAACATTATAAAGGAAGATAATTATCCAAAAGCTTAAGTTAACTGCAGCATCTGGAAGTCTGAGCCCAAACCACCTTGCTGCTGTAAATGAAGACAATCTCACTTCTCGGTCCTGAAGCTCCCAGGTCACATGACAATCTTTAGAGATAATAACAGACCTTAATTTGGCTCCCCCAAAAGGAAAGGTTAATGTGTTTTGGAATCCATGTACTCAACTGCTGGGTAAGGAAAAGGCATTCTTGCCTATTTCCAGCACCAGGTGTTTCCATCACTGGGCCTCTGAGGGTGCAGTCAGAGTTGAAATTAACAGGATGGCACCTGCCACAGATGAGCACACAGGGTACCCACTGTCCCAAGTATAATTACTCAAATGGCTCAGGGGGAAAATTCAATAATTATCTCTACTGAAATTCAGGACCTGGATAAAATTAATTTCTCATCCTCAGATTAGGGACTACATTGGCCTTAAAACTTGTTTTCCCCATAATGTAAATGATGAATCTGAAGCTCTGAGGTCCTTGGATAAAGTTTAAAAGCAGCACAGCCAGGTCCACGACAGATGATTTTTCACTTTGAGTCAACGACATCTCTACCTCACCAACGCTAATCTCCCCGCAGCACTTCTTTGCCGACAGCGAGACTAAGATGAATCACAGCTCCCACTGCTGTTTGTCCCACTACAATACTTAACAGATAGTGGCAAAGAGATGTTTTTGAAGGATCAATGAGAAAAAATGTTGCTGGCTTCTCTCTACTCAGTCACTGGGCTCCACTAAGCTCATTAAGAGAAGACCTCCTAGAACATGAGCGGTGCTACCAGTTTCTTCAAGGACAATTAGTCCTATGAGCTTAAATGGGAGGCTCTTAAAGCACAAAACATACCTCTCCCTGGAAAATGGTGTAGAGTGCAGGCAAGTTTTCCATGGTCTCGGGCCTTCCTGAATTCATCCTTCATGGTCTATGGCTCTTCCATTTCTCTTCTGCTAAAGGCATTAACTCAAGTGTCCTGTCATAAAGAAATAAGCAACAATTAGAATCTGCACTACAGAAGAAATGAAGGACTAGAGAGATGAGTTGGTAAAGTGTCTGCCGCAGAAGCACAAGAAGCTCTTGAGTTTGGATCCCTGGCACTTACATAAAAGCCAGGTATAAGGCTGGAGAGATGGCTCAGAGGTTAAGCCTCTGCCTCACAAGCAGAAGGACCTGAGTCTGGATCCCAGGTCCCATGTAGAAACACCAGGTGGAAATGGTGCAAGCCTGTACACCAGGCTCTGGAAAGAAGTCTGGATAACCTCACAGCAAAGCAAAAAGGAGAAAGCGCAATCCAGGGTGATTCCTGAAGTCACCCTTGGCCTCCATGGCACACATAGTAAAGTACCCTCTGATACACACGGACACACACACACACAAAGCCCAGGTATAGTGGCACAGTGTTTGTAAGCCCAGTAGCAGGGGGACAGAGACAGGTGGATCCCTGTAACTCATTGGCTAGTCAGCAAAGTCGAATCGTAAGTTCCAGATTCAATGAAAGACTGTCTCAAAATATAAGGTGGAGCAAGATTGAAGAATATCATACATCAGCCTCTGGATTCCATATGCACACACCCACACTAGCACATACATGAAAATAAATACACACACAAGCAAGAAGAAGAGGAAGAAGAGAAGCTGGAGGAGAAAGAGTAAGAGGAAGAGAAGGAAAAGGGATTAAGGAAGAGAAGAGGCCCAAAGGTGACTGCAGGAATCATCCTGGATTACTTCAACCTCCTTTTTGCCTTGCTTTAGAATTTCTCAGGCTCCGTTTTCCAGAGCTGGAAGTGCAGGTTTGCACCATTTCCATCTGTCGTTTTTAAGTGGGATCTAGGATCCAAACTCAGGTCATTCTGTTTGCAGGACGAAGTCTTAACCCCTGAGTATGGCAGTCAGCCTAGCTCAATCAGCGGGCTCCAAGTTCAGTGAGACGCTGTCTCGAAAAATAAGGTGGAGCTGCCTGACAAGATGGGTAAAGGGTAAAAGCATCTACTTGCAAAGCTGGTGACTGAGTGATACCTGAAGATGACATGGTGAGAGGAGAGAACTAACTCCTGCAAGTTATTCTCTGAATTCCATAGGCACATCATGGTACACACGTACACACACACACACACACACACACACACACACACACAAAGCATATCATGGTACACACTCACACAACATGAACACACCGGACATCAATTTCTGGCCTCCAAATGCATATGCATACACATACTACATGCACCCACATGAACACAGATAAATAAATAAAATAGAAATAGGAGGGAGAGAGAGAGAGGGAGAGACAGAGACAGAGACACAGAGAGAGTTTGGACCCTAGAAGCCTACTGGTGAAAGAGAGTACTCACTTCTGAAGCTGTACTCCGACCTATCTGTGCACCCATATAACATTGTGTTGCAGTTTGCCTGCATGGCTGCTGATAAATGGCCATCAAACAGTTTGAGGGAATAAGGAGTTTGTTGTCACGATTATCTAGTTACAATTCTCAGTCCTGCTTGACAGGAGAGCTCATGCCAACACCAAGGCCGAGGGAACTGGCCACACCATCTCTACCTAATGGCTGAGAGAGGGATGATCTACTTGCCAGACCAGCATGTCTGGCCAAGTATACAAAAGGATGATGACTTCCTCAACTGGCTCTCAGAGTTTTATTCATCTGTTCAAGGCCTAATCCCACCCACCATAGGCTGGGCTTTCCCCATTAGCTAGACAATCTCCTGCAGGTTTGCTTTGGGCTTAACCCAACCACTAATTCTCCACAAATATTCACAGAGCTCAAACCCTCAACTGTCAAGTCAACACCTGCACCTAGCTAGGACCCATGGCACTGCATGTGCATGTTTTCTCTCGCTCTCTCTCAAACAGATAAATTAAAAACAGAAAACACAGGGGCTGGAGAAGTGGCTCAGGGGTTAAGCCTCTGCCTTGCAGGCCGAATGTCCTGAGTTTGGATCCTGAGTTTAGATGCCGGGCGGCAGGGGGGGGGCTGCGTTTCTGTTCCTGGTAGGGCGGAGCCTGTGAATCCAGGGGCAGAGTAAATGAGGAAGAGGTGGAGGTGGTCCATGGTGGTTTCCAAATTTGCCAGTGGTTCTACACACACACACACACACACACACACACACACACACACACACACACTTGAATAAATAATAATTTTTAAAAATTAAAAAAAAAAAACAGAGAACAGAGGCTCACTTGTCTGAAAAACATCTCACAAACAAGTTAATTTTTTAAAGTTGTTTTGTGTGTGTGTGTGTGTGTATGTGTATCAGAGGGCACTGTGTGTCCCTGTGGAGGACCAAAGGTAACTTGGGAAATCATCCTGGATTGCTTCTACCTCCCTTTTGCTTCAATCTGAGATTTCCCAGGGCTGGAAGTACAAGTTACCACCATTTCTTCCTGGTGTTTCTTACGTGAGACTTGTGATCTGAACTCAGGACCTTCTGCTTGCAAGGCAGATTCCTAACCCCTGAGCCATTTCCCCAGCCTTAATTTCAAGTTTTATAGCCTAATTGAATCCCATCTCTTCTCTAGCCCTTCACTTCTCTCTAACCGGCATTCCTTACCTTATATGCCAGAATAGGTTTTGTTATCTTGAACTCTATGTTCTATTAAGAGATCTTTGTTAATCCCTACAACAATGGAATACTAATTAGTGAGATGCAGAATTTGTAACAGCATCTGGGACATCTATAATGAGCTTGCAGATCTTATCTATCATATGTTCCTCTCCACAAAGTATTGAAAGAGCAAAACAAGCAGAAATGAATCTGTCATTCCTAGCAGTGATAAGAATATAAAATGCTACATCTAAACCGTTCCTCCTTGCTTCTCCAGTAGAAAAGAAACTTCTAAGATAAAACTCCCTGCAGTTTGGGGTTATTTTTGTCTTTGTTTCTGGAGTGCTGAAGACCGAACAAAGCCGTTACATTCCAACCTTCCTTAGGTTGGGATGTACAATTTGAGGATGACTTTAAACTCAAAATCCTTCTGCCTTTGCCTCCCAAGTATTGGGATTAAAAGCAAGCACCACCACAGCCGACTACCAATGCAATTCTTTATTAGGGGAAGGAGAAGGGGTACAGACACAGGGGACTTTACTCTCGCCCAGTCTTGCTGGAATTCATGATGCAGCCCTGGCTGGCCTCAGTTTTACAACAATTTCTCTGCCTCAGCCTGCTGTGACAATACATGTGAGCCATCATGCTAGCTGTAGGCAATTCTTTAAAAAGGAAATTGGAATCCTTTCTTTTTTTTAGTTTGTTTGTTTATTTGGTTTTGTTGTTGTTGTTGTTTTAGGAAAAGCCTGAATTCCAATATTAGATCTAGTTAAGAAAATACATGATTATTTCTAAAAAGTCAGCTGTGGGCTGGAAAGATGGCTCAGGGGTTAAGACTGCCTCACAAGCAGAAAATCCTGAGTTTGGATCCCAGGTCCCATGTAAAAACACCAGACAGAAATGGCAGAGGCCTGCACTTCCAGCCATGGTGGGCGGAGCCTGGGAAATCCCAGACCAAAGCAAGGAGGTAAAAGCAATCCAGGATAAATCCTGAAGTCACCCTTGGTCCTCCACAGGGACACACAGTGCCCTCTGATACACACACACACACACACATGCAAAAAAAAAAAAAAAAAAAAAAAGCCAGGCAAAAACAGCTGCAGCCTGAATTTCCAGCCTTGGTAGGCTCCGCCTGGGAAAAAGGAGTTAGACGCAATCCAGAATGATTCCCAAAGTCTCCTTTGGTCCTCCACAGGGACACAATGCCCTCTGAAACACACATATAAAAACAAACAAACAAAAAAATAAAGTTTAAGAAAAAGTCAGCTGTGAGACACACCGTCAAGGAGACCAGAGTGAAGACCGTCTCTCCCAGTGGCTGGGGGATTCTCCTCCACGCAGATATCTCCTTCCCCTTGCTCCTCAGGGTGGGTCAGGGCAGGTACAGAGGGACAGGGGAGCCGCCCACTCAGCTTGCCCCAATTAAAACTTGGAAAATAAAAAGTTCTGCTTTATTGTGGGAAAAAAAAAAAAAAAGTTCTGTTTTACAAACGTTCCCACAAGAAGTCAAGACAGGAAGATCCCAAGTTTGAAGCCAATCTGTGCTCCTTGGCAAGACTGTCTCAAAAATAAAATAATCCTAAAACATATAGATATTCTCTGAATTAGGGCCACCTTCATAGATGTAAGATTGACAAGAATTGCAATACATCGTTTAGAGCTGCTCTGCAATAGTTCTGGAAGCAGAACTTAAAGGTTTAATTTTACCTCTTAATCCATATAGGATGCAACCGAGGGTCTGTTCACTACTTACCTTCTTCCTAAAACATAAGACTATGCAAGGAAAGCATGGGATAGAAGTGGGAGGTGCCACAGGAGAAATGGTGGGTCAGAACTAGGTCAGGACCCATGTTAGTTAAGGAAGGAAACAAGTAGAGAAAAAAACAGTGTGGGGCGAAGCTTGGTGATGGCTGCATCTACAGGTTAGGGAAGTCTAGAATGGGGGTCAAAGGCAGGGCCTGAGAACCAGGGAAGACATGCAATGGTACTTCTCTGATTTGGGTAGTTATATCACTGTTTTATAGGAGGATGCCTTTGTTTGTAGGAAAATTAAAGCACTCAAGAACAACAGGGTAGCAGGTCAGCATTTTCATTCAAATGAATGCTATCTGTATTACATATTTCGTGACTGTTTCAATATATATGGAAACATAGGAAATAAAGATACTGGTACAGTATCTTACATGCACAAAGCCCTGGGTTCGGCCTTCAGCACCACATGAAATCTCAGGTGGTACAAACCTGTAATCGGGAGGTGGAAACAGGAATCAGAAGGTCACCCTCTGCAACAAAGTGAGCCAGCCTACGCTATGTGAGACTCTGTCTAGAAAAATTAGAAGTCTGTGGTCTTTTTTCCCCCCACATGTGTGCATGGAGTGCATGCCTACATGTGTTTTTGCATGTGGGTGGGTATACAAGTATGTGTGGGTGTGTGTACAAGAATGCACTTAAGTGTGAAGTGTATACCCTGTAGAGGTGCAACGGTGACATCAGGAATCACCTGAATTGCTCTTTCACATTATGCTTGTTCTGGGGACTCCCAGGCTCTACCTTCCAGGACTAGAGTCACAGGCTGCCTGGCATTTTTACATGGGACTGGGGATCTGAACTCAGGTTCTTTTGATTGAGAAGCAAAAGTTTTATATCACTGAGTCATCTCTCTACCCACCCTTTTTAAATGGTGCCAGGAATCAAATCTTGTACATGCCAGACAGGCTATCTACCACTGAACTATATTTTATCCTCGGTTTCAGAGTTTGCATTACCATCTCCAAATATATTCACAAGAAGCTGCTATGGTGGCTCATGCCTGTAAATCCTAATGCTTAGGAGTTTGAGGCAAGAGGATTGTTGAAAGTTCAAGACCAAGAAAACTACCTACTGAGTTCTGGACTAGCTGAGCTACAGAGTAAAACTCTGTTTCAAACCAAACCAAATGAACAAAATAAGTAGAAAGAAGAATTCACAGGCAACAGGCAAACTGAAGCATACTTACAGTCATAGCTACTTGAAGGCTGATGGAATTGCCTAGTCTGAGCAATACAGCAAAAACTTTACCTCAACAAGCGAATATTCATAGTTCTCGTATCTAAAGTTTATGGAGCACAGCTCTAACACTGACTAGGTCTCACCATTAGAAGAATCAGCAAGGAACAACTACAGATCATCACTAACAGAAGAAGCTAGGAGGAGCATGACTGGATTCGTTCATTCAAACATGAAAGCAAGGACCATGTCTCACATATGTTTGCAGTGCCTAGTACCCTTTAGGTGTTCAAAGTCACTTAGAATAAGGAAACTTAGTCTGACTGGTGCCAACCACAGAGAAAAAAGGGAAATACATTCTGATCTGAAGGACACAGAAGGAACTAGGAGGTCCCATGCAAAGTAGGGCAAGGAAGCAAATGGAGAATTCCAAATGCTGAGCTAGTGACTCACCCTCTTTCAACCCCACTAAATTTCTAGAGTGATCAGGATACAGAGATGCTTTCTCCTTTGCAAACTCCAGAGTGATTCCTGATTTATTTGTTTGTTTATTTATTTTTGCCTGTGTGTATCAGAGAGCACTATGTGTCCTTGTAGAGGACCAAGGATAACTTCAGGAATTACTCTGGATTGCTTTTACCTCTTATTTGCTTTGCTCTGGAGTTTCCCAGGCTCTGCTTTCCAGGACCAGAAGTACAGGCCGGCACCATCTCCTCCTGGTATTTTTATGTGGGATCCAGGATCTGAACTCAGAATCTTCTGCTTGTGAGGCAGTGGCTTAGCCCCTGAGCCATCTCTCTGGTCTCATTTTTAAATCTTAAACAAGTTACTTATCTCTCCTGTCTATTTCTAAAATGGCAGTAGTAATTGCCCATGTGGTAGTCAAGAGAATTAAATTAGTTAAAACAAAGCTTTTAGATTAATATATGGCAGCAATTATCATTATAGAAAATTGATGGAACATTAAGGATAATTGAAAGTGTGTGTTAACAGCATTGTCCTGGGGTTTGATATGAGTATTGTTAACTGAGTAAGTAGCCTTTGCCAAATAATTTGGCTTTTTTTCCTCTTTTTTTAAACATTTTATTTATTTACTGTATGTGTCAGAGGGTTCTGTGTATCCCTCTGGAGGACTAAGGATGGCTTCGGGAATCATCCTGGATGGCTTCTACCTCCTTCTTCCTTCTCTCTGGGATTTCCCAGGCTCTGCCCACCAGAGCCCTTAGTGCAGGCCCAATCGTTTCTGCCTGGTGGGACCTGGGATTTGAACTCAGGACCTACTGTTTGGCAAGCAGTTTTAACCCCTGAGCCATCTCTCCAGCCCAATTTGGCTTTTTAGTCTGATTCTAGTGAAGATGTCAGGAGAGATAACTACATGCAACAGAAACTTTGGAGACTAGGGCTGGATGAGTGAAGGGAATGCTCCAATCAGTGGGACGCCAAGCAGGAGCTACTTGGTATGCTACAAAGGCCTGGATCCCACAAGAGTAGACAAGCCAGAGGGCACTCTGGGGCCTATAGAAGCAGACAGGCAAAGAGTGGGAGGAAGTGGGATGGATTAATGAAAGAAGGGGAAAAGGGATGAGAAGGGGGGAAGGATAAAGGGGGACCAGAAGGGAGGAAGGAAGAAGGCGGGAGGCAGGGATAAGTATTCAATGTGCTTGTAAAACCAGGAAAAAAAATTAAAAATTATTTTTTAAAAATGCCAACAGTGTCCACTCAAATTCTCTCGTTTGAGTTCAATCCATCGCCAAACCTTCTCAGTTTACTGCTCAGACTATCTCCGGAATCTGTCCAATCCTTCATAGTTCCACCACTACCTCGGTTCTTGCTGACGTCTCTGACCAGGCTTACTGCACATGTTCGGTACTTACTTGTATCTGCACCCAGTAGGACTCCCTTCAACGGATCAACAGAACACTGATCCGTTCATAAGAAGCCCGAGGAATCAAGCCACCACACTCCCGTCTCCCCCAATACTGTTTTTCCTCCCAACTTTAAAGGAAAAGCTGCGAATCCCTGCAACGCCTGACCTCCACGACTCGTAGTCCCATCTCCAAACCACCCTCGCCTTTATCTTCCTGCCGACTGGAGACCCGGGTCCTGCACACGCTGCCCGGCGCAGGCCTAACCCTAGTCAGAACCGTCCGTTCCATCGGGCAGCAGCGCAGGCACCTTTCCCCGGAACCCTTCTTGCTTATTTCAAGATCTGGGTGGACTGTCAATCAGCTAGTGGATTACTGGTTATCATTGCATCCCCCTCCATCCCCGACAGACACCGTGAGGGTTCAGGGTGGCCCTCCAACGCCCCGCACAGTATCGGGGACAAGCAAGGTTCACGGATAGGAATCAGAGTTGGCAACAAACCCGTGCTGTGGAGGAGGAGCCGGATCTGTCCTCCACCGCACAGGACCTGGGCAAAGACGGAGAAACCAGTGCGATCAGGGTCACTGCAGGAGGCCGAAGGAGGGCCTCGATCGCTGGGGATCCCGAAGTCACCGGGAGGCCGAGGCCTGCCGCCGGGGACCCCGAAGCTGGCTCTGGGAACCGCTCACCAAGGATGACAACTCGGGGCGCCCCTGACAGCAAGCCACCCTTGCTGGAGCTGACGACCGCAGGCTCAGGCCTACCTCGGCGGCGCGCCACCCTCCGCGCGCCCCGCATACTCACCGCGCGTCAGCTCCGGGTCCCCGAGCCACAACTGCGCCCGGAACAACTAGCCCGCTCCGCGCGTGGCCTCCCCGAAGACACGGCGCGCCGGGGAGGGCCGCCGGCCTCGGCCGCCAATCCCAGGACCTCGCTCCCCGGGACGTCATGGAAGGAATGGCCAATCACAAGAGAGTATCCGTAGGGCGGTGTCAAGGGAGGATGTGGAGATCTGATTGGCTACTCCGCGGACGGAAGTCCTAGCGGAAGTCCCGCTTCGGAGCCAATCGCGCGGCGTGGGAAGCTGCCGGCGCGGTCAGCCGCGGCGCTGAAGCTAACGCCGGCCGCCATGATAGAACAGCAGAAGCGCAAGGGCCCCGAGCTGCCGCTGGTTCCCGTCAAGCGGCAGCGCCATGAGTTGCTGCTGGGAGCGGCGGGCTCAGGCCCCGGAGCTGGGCAGCAGCAGGCGGCGCCCGGGGCTTTGCTGCAGGCGGTAAGTGGCGAGGTCTCCCCGGCCGGTGGCCCCGAGCGCGCTCGCTCGGCGCCGCCACGGGGGATGCAGCGCTGCAGCGACGGAAAGAGTGAAGTTAAAGCCGACGGTGTCCTGCGTGCGTTCCGTGCGTGCGCCTGCTCGACGCCTGGTCGCGGGCTTCCGATCGCCCTGCCAGGTCGCATTAGAATCCATGACGGCCTCGGGCTTTAGAGAGTAGCACTGGGCCTTCCGGGGAGCTAGCGTTCAGAAAGTTTAGGGAGTGGATGAATGAACCGGTGAATGAATGAAGCAAAAAAGGAAGTGAACGGTAACGGCCCGTTTTCTCTGCACTAACGTTATTAGTAGGAATTGACGTCCGTCGACTCTTTCGTATTAGGCGTTTTTGCGTGTGACTTGGTCATTAAGCGTGGTAACAGGTGGGAAAACAAACTCTTATTTAGTGGGCTAAAGGTTTGGAGTCAGAATTCGTTCTTGTAAAGTAAAAATAGAGTCACACCTCTCCTACCATGATACGAGACCGGGATGATGAAATATCAGCCCTGTGCCTCAGTTTCACAGGATTATCAGGGAAACCTACTGGCATCGTCCTCAAAATACCTAGTGGACAAGTGGTGTGGGGCTGTAGTTCCAGCTAGACAGGAGATGGAGACAAAGGATTGTTGGAGCCAATGAGTTGGAGGCTGGCCGAGCAACATGGCAAGACTGTGTGTTTGTGAAAGAGAGAGAGAGAGAGAAACATGCAATAATCCCAGCATTCGGTGGCTTAAGCAGAAGGATCAAGAGTTCAAGCCAGCCTAGACTGTCATAGCAAAATTCTGTTCCAGAAAAAGAGGAGAGATTTACATGATGTCCAGAAAGGTGTAAGCCTTTTTTTTTTTTTTCCATCTTGCATTAGTCCTTGAATCGGGGCTGTCTTCTTAGCAGCCGGGGAAATCCTTCTAACCACTGAGTCACATTATCTAATGCTGAGAATTTTCACTAGCTTCCCACATTACTGAGATTAAAAATCAAATTCTCTGTAATCAGGTTCCTCCCTTCACCTCTCATCCTACCAGTTTTCTAGAGCTACACTGGGCAGGTCACCTTGACTTACATCTTCTTGCCTCGAGGCCTTTGCATTTGCCTAGGATGTTCTTCCAACTGTCCACAGGGTTATTCACTTGATTCTTTCAAGTCTTTGTGCCAGGTATGACTTTTTCAGTAGGGACTTTCCTGACAACTATATTTTAAACTGGAGCATTCTGTACCTGGGATGCATCTATATCTCTATTGATTTTTTAACATGACACAGAACACTATCTTTTTCACTCTTCTTTTTCCTTACCTTTCTCTCACCCTCCCCATCAGAATGTATGCCCCATTGTTTGTTTCACTGGAGAGCTGTTTCTTCAGTGCCTAGAACAGTACCTGAAACATAGTGTCTTTTGAATGAATAAGTAAGTATACTGGATGAATGTGACCACAGTGTATTGTATCCATATAGGAAAATAGGTAAACATGCTGGAAACTACAAAAGAGATTTCAGTATTATAAGTAGTATATTTTTATTTGACAAGTGAGGTTATGAACCCAAAATTGGGTGAATTGCCAGATATAGGCTTAGTATATCAAAGCTGTAATCAAAACTGGGAAGAGTGGCACATGCATGGAATACCAACACTCAGAAGACTGAGTTAAGGCTAGCCTGGGCTACATAATAAGACCCCCACTTCTGCCCCAATAACAAAAAGCTCGTTTTGTGTGATAAGCTGTACCAATCACAGTTGTTACAAAAATCAGTTCAGTAAACTAAGGCCTGGGAAAGTGCATAAAAAACACAGGCTGTGTTCTGGGGGAAAAAACAAACTTTGTAAATAATTGCATGAGAAGATAATTTCATAGTGTTTAAGGACTTTACAGAATAGTGGAATTAGGGGGGAGTGGGCATACTCCTTGAGTTTGAGTGATGAAGGAAAGACTTTCTAAAGAGGAAATGTTTAAAAAGAGCTGGGAAAGGACACTTGTCAGTGTCTCCACATGTACACATCCTGAGGCAGAGATGAGTTTAACCTAATGGAGCAATCAAAAGTTGGGTGCGAAACAGTCAGGCCAAGAGAAGAGTTAGCGTAAAGACACACTAGCGTGTCCAGAAGCGTGTCAGCCTGGAGGCATGAGTTACTGGCAGACCTGCTATTCTCGAAGTCAAGTGAAATCCTACAATTATTTGCCCGGTCCTTTCTCTTCCCCACCTTTAAGTTTTATAACGGGCTCTCTTTTCTCCGTGCAGTAGCTACCTCACCCTTTTCCTTTTCTTTAGGGACCTCCACGATGCTCTTCCCTTCAAGCCCCAATCATGTTGCTCTCAGGACATGAAGGAGAAGTGTACTGCTGCAAGTTTCACCCCAATGGATCCACCTTAGCATCTGCAGGATTTGACCGACTGATACGTAAGACACAGTTTTTGGCTGTTGAGTAATTTGCTGTCTGCCAAATTTTTTTTAAATATTTTGACACTGGATGCCACAGAAGATTTCAGTCAAAATGTGCAAGTTACAACTACATCAATAATATGCTAAAATAGGGTATTAAAATATTGAAGGAACACTTGAATACAAAAATTTGGGTTCAGTGGCTGGAGAGGTGGCCCAGGGGTTAAGCCTCTGCCTTGCAGGCAGAAGGTCCTGAGTTTGGAATCGGGGCAGCCTGGTAGGACGGAGCCTGTGAATCCCGGGGCAGAGTAAACGAGGAGGTGGAGGCGGTCCATGGTGGTTCCCAAATTCGCCCATGGTTCTACACACACATACATACACACACACACACACACACACACACACACACAAATTGACTAAAAAAAATTGGGTTCATATGGAAGGAACCATCCTATGATTAGAAAGTAAAATGTAGAATTTTTTTTAATGTGTGTATGTATATGCACATAGATGTCATGATGTGTGTTTGTAGAGATCAAAGGACAACTTTCAGGAGTTTGTTCTTCCTTTCTGCCTTGCTGAAGCAGGATCTCCATTCTGCTGCAGAATAGTCTAGTTGGGTTGCAGACTTTCAGTCATTTGTCTTCTGTCTCTACCTCCCATCTTGATAAGAGTGCTGGGATTACAGCTGTGTGCCACCTCATTGGATTTTTATGTAGGTTCTATGGATTGAACCCTCAGGAAGTGCTGTTACCCATTTAGCCATCTATACCTCCCTACTGTGTTCCACCTTGAACTTCTTTTCCCTGTCTTCACCTCTCTCGCGTTGGGATTGCAGGTCTCTGCCACCAGGACTGGTTGAGAATGAATTTTTTCTGGGGACAAACCTTGAGTTAATTTAGCTAGAGAAGCCATCTAGTTTCAGTAGGTTAGGGGAGGTGAGAGAAAAGAGAGCCTTTCTATTCTGAGGGTGTGAGATCTTCTTGGTCCATACCCAGGATCTTAGTATATGAGGAGGAAAAATAAGATCCTAAAGTGTTAATCCTCTTAGATATTCTATGTGTTCCTCCTTAGCATCTACTACCAGATTCTCAACTACTAATAAATATCTGTATTTGAAAAGTAAATAGAAAAATGAGGCTGAAACTATAACCTAATGGGGCTAGCCAGACAGCCAATGAAGCACCCTGTCTCAAAAACAAAGGTGAGGCTAAGGAGATGGCTCAGTAGGTAAAGCTCTGGCCATGTAAGCCTGAGATCCTGAGTTCAGATCCCCAGAACCCACATAAAGTCAGGCATGGTAACATACCCCGTGCTCCTATGGCAAGATAAGAGGAGGCAGAAAGAGAATACCCGCAGCACACAAGCCACCTCACCTGGCATTTGCAGCATAATGGCAGGCTGCAGCAAGACCCTGCCTTGAGGTGAGAGACAAGGACTGACACTGAGCTTGTCCCCTGACCTGCCCACACACGCCACGGCACATACAAAGGTGGCTGGATCCTGAGGAACAGCACCTGAGGTTGTTCTCTGACTTCTGCACACATGTGTGCACACAAACACACCCAAAAGAATTATAGGGGGATAATGGTCATTTCACATTTTGAATGTGTTTCTTTCTTTTTTGCTCTATGAATTGTAAAAAGACTGCCGTTATTTTTTAGTGTCAGGAAAATTGGTCTATTGGTAAAAGCAGTAATGTTCCAAGAGTATAAGTTCAGAGCAGCCAACAGTGTTTTCAGATGTCTAGTAACACAGGAACTGTCCTCCTGACAGTGTTGTGGAATGTCTACGGTGACTGTGACAACTACGCCACGTTGAAGGGTCACAGTGGAGCAGTCATGGAGCTGCATTATAACACAGATGGCAGGTGAGAACTCTGCCTCCTACCGCTTCTTCTTCACGTCCCCCCACCTCTCAGCCTTGACTGTCCTCTTGAGAGACCAACAGCTGCTGCAGAAAGTAGTGTGGTTCTGTTGCCACATATAGTGGATACTGTCTTGTAG
Organism: Typhlomys cinereus; assembly: GCA_023101885.1. NCBI lineage: Eukaryota > Metazoa > Chordata > Mammalia > Rodentia > Platacanthomyidae > Typhlomys > Typhlomys cinereus. The sequence goes on along the minus strand of JALPQD010000384.1, from coordinate 805,023 downwards.
TATATCAGTACTCCACTGTCTGGTAGTATATCAGTACTCCAGACAGATTTGTTTTCTAAGACAAAGCAAAATGTAATTTTTATTTAGAAGCTACTTATTCTATCATAAAAGCAATATAATTTATTTTAAAAAACAAAGAAAAAAGAAAAGTAAATACATGAAAAGATATAATCCAAATTCTTCTTCAAGGATAGCTATGTTTATAGTGCACATTTTTCTAAAACCCTTTTCTATCAAAATTGTTTAGGATTTATTTTATTCATCATTGCATCATTACATTTTTATTCATTATGTATGTTTGTGCATGTATGTCATGGCACACATAGAGGTCTGAGGAAACTTTATGGAGCTGCTTCTCCTTGCATCTTTCAAATGCTTTTGTATTTTATAAATAATGCAGAAATTTGTCTATGCCAGGTTTATCCCATTATTATTCATTTTAGCAAATATTGACTGCTTTATTTTTTTTTAGTGATGCTGGGTGTTGAATCAGCATATGCACATTAGCACATGCTCTACCACTGTACTGTATCTGCTCAGACTTTTTTCTATTTTTTTATTTTGAGGGAAGGTCTTACTTAGTTGCCCATGCTATCCTTTAATTTGTTGAGTTATTGGGATTACAGGCAATTGACACCAAATCTGGCTTGTTTTATATTTCTGACCCTTAAACTCTTACCAAGTTTCAGTAACCCTTAGCAGTATGCACAAGAAGCCAGTGATTTGGAAGAATTTGGCCCTTTCTGACAATTGAGAAAGGTTGTTGTTGCTTGTCTTGACTGTTTGTGTTCTTCCTCTTACCTTCTAGCATGCTCTTCTCGGCATCCACAGACAAAACTGTGGCAGTGTGGGATAGTGAAACAGGCGAGAGGGTTAAAAGGCTAAAGGGACATACTTCCTTTGTGAATTCCTGTTACCCAGCCCGGAGGGGTCCCCAGCTTGTCTGCACTGGCAGCGACGATGGTACTGTTAAGGTAGGTATTATTTGTTGCATTCGAGATAGTATAGCATGTGCCCCCCTGCACAACTGAACTTTAATACTCATTTTCCAAAACAGACCATTTAAAATAATGCACTCCAGAATTCACTGGAGCCATAGAATGAATTGCTATTCAGAGTAAATGAACCATGTGGATTCGATTCTTGGCTCAGCTGTTAATTGTATGACCTTGAGCAATTCTCTTTTTGAGCTTCAAAGGTTTTTGTTTGTTTTGTTTTCTTTTTTGGTTTTTGTTGTTGTTTAATATTTTATTTGTTTATTTGTGTGTGTGTGTGTGTGTGTGTGTGTGTGTGTGTGTGTGTGTGTGTCAGAGGGCACTATATGTTCCTATGGAGGACCAAGAGTGACTTCAAGAATCATCCTGGATTGCTTCTGCCTCCTTGCTTTGCTCTCGGATTTCCCAGGCTCCACCCACCATGGCTGGAAGTGCAGTGCCTGGCATTTTTACATGGGACCTGGGATCTGAATTCAGGAACTTCTGCTTGCAAGACAGAGCCTTAACCACTGAGCCATCTATCTCTCCAGTCCATGAACTTCAGTTTTTTATCTTTAGAATTGTCGTAGTGATACAAACATCTTCCGGGTTATCATGAAATTACTGGTGTATGAAAAGCTTAGTAAGTGGTCTTAGTAGGCCAGGATGAGAACTTTAAGATCATTTAGTCCAATGGTTTCCAAACTACTGTATATTAGGAGTACCTCAAAAATCTGTCAAAAATATCCAAAGTAGAATTAAGTGTAGTAGCCAGCCTGGGCTAGGTAGAGAGATCTGTCTAAAAAGACAGGTAATTGTAATAAATACCCAGAGTTCTGGGCATAGTAGCAGTGCCTATAATCCCAGGATTCAAGAGGTTGAGGCAGGAAAATGGTGGGTTCAGTGCCTGTCTAGGCTACCTAGTAATAATGTATCTCAAGAAAGAATACAAGGGCTGGAGAAATGGCTCAGTGGTTAAGCCTCTGCCTTATAAGCTCCTGAGTTCGAATTCCAAATCCCACATAAAAATGCTAGAGGAAAATGGGGGAGGCCTGCACTTTGGTGAATGGAGCCTGGGAAGCTCCAGAGCAAAGCAGAAAGAAGGTAGAAGCAATCCAGGATGATTCCTGAAGTCACCCTTGGGCCTCCATAGGCACACACAGAGCCTTCTGATATACACAGAAACACACAAAAAGAAAGAACCAAGAGTGGGGAGGGAGAAGACCATACATACATACATAAATACATACATACACACACATACATACATGTAATCATACCTTGACTTGATGATCTGGATTGGGCATCAACATTTTTAGAGTGTTTTTCCAGGTTTGACATTTTAGAAGTCACTGATCTCATCCAGCATCCTCATTTTACTGATGAAGAAAATGAGACCTAAAAAAGGGAGTGGGGAATTATCTCAAAGGCATCATGCATCATAGCATCGACCATATCATTCTTTTTGACACTAAACTTTTTTTTTTTTTATTCAATTGTGTGTGTGTGTGTGTGTGTGTGTGTGTGTGTGTATGTGTGCGTGTGCGTGTGTAGAACCACGGATGAATTCGGGAACCACCATGGACGCCTCCACCTCCTTGTTTACTCTGCCCCGGGATTCACAGGCTCCGTCCTACCAGGACCAGAAGCGCAGGCCGCCCCCGCTTCCACCTGGCGTCTATACATGGGCCTAGGATCAGAACTCGGGACCTTCCACCTGCAAGCCACCTCTCCAGCCCGACACTAAACTTTTTGTCATATATATATAATAGGCATGCATACATGTGTGTGCTGGTACACATGTGCACGCATATGTAAAGGTCTAAAATCGACATGCGGTAAAATCTTCCTTGATTGTTTCCATTTTTGAGGCAAGGTCTTTCAGTTGAATCTAGGGCTTGCCATTTGGCTAACCTGGGCCCAGAGTCAGCTGTTTATGTGCTGATGTTTACTTGAGAGCAGGTATACCTGCCTGACTTTTTTTATTATTATTATTCGTGTGTGTGTGTGTGTGTGTGTGTGTGTGTGTAACCATGGGTGAATTCGGGAGCCACCATGGGGTCTATGATCCGAACTCAGGACCTTCCGCCTGCAAGGCAGAGGCTTAACCCCTGAGCCACCTCTCCAGCTCCACCTGCCTAACTTTTAAGTGGGCTCTGGGGATCTGAACTCTGGTTCTCACACTTTCGAAGCAAGCTCTTTACCCATTGAGCCATCTTCCAGTTCCTTTGGCACTAATTTTGGATTTTGGATTCTATTTTAGTGATTGAACAAGAGTAGGGTTCTTCAAAGGAGTACACCTGGAAAACAACACTAAATTTGAGGTGTTTGTTCTTTATTATTAGTGTGCAAAGTAGTTTCGTTGGACAGTTTTCAAGGTACCTTGTTCATATCACTCCCTGCTACTTTATCCCCACCCTATCCATTAGCTTTTTCCCTTTTTTTGGAGGAATATATCCCTGAGTTGGCCAGATTGGCTTTGAACTTTGAATCCTCCTGTGTCAGTCTCCTAAATAGCTGAAATTACAGACCTCTACTGCTGTGTTTCTGCTTATATTTTACTTTTGTGTCTTTCTGGTGCTGGCAATGAAACCCAGGACCTCAAAAATGTGAGCAAGTGTTTGACCACTGAGTTATATACCCTATTCTCCTTTTCTTTTTATTTAATTCAAAACAATAAATAATGATGGTGATATTTCTCTGCTGAATGTTGTTATGCCAACTCACTTGAGGCCTCCTTATTGCTTGGCAAGGAGGAAAGTCTGTTTGTAAGATTGGAGCCCTAACTTAGCTCAACTGAATTACGAGTCTTAACAGTAGTTAGTTACTTACTAATAAGTATTCCAAACGGTGATGGAAATATCCTGATGAATCTTTACTATTCAGAAGCAGAATTTTTTTTAAGGGATGTGTACACGTGTGCGCGCGCACATGACCCAATGTTGGTAATAGAAATCAACCTTGATCACTCGTCTACCTTGTTCTTTATTTTTGGAACAGCCTCTGTCGTCAAGCCCAGCGCTCTCTAATAGGACTAGTCTGGCTAGCCAGCTGGCTCTGGTGACTCCCACTCTCTATTTTCCAAGGCTGAAATTAACAGGCAGGCGCCACTCCCTAGATATCCAAACTCTGGTCCTTTCGCTTGCATGCCAGTGCTTTGGCCTCTCATCCTTGTTCTCTTAGTGACTGCCGTAGGTTTTCTTAGTCACCTAGAACAACCAAGTTTCTACCCGTCTTTGCAGATTGGCCTGTGTATGTGTGCTAGAGTCAGCCATCAGCTCAGAGTCATTTCTTATACAAAGGCTAAAGACCAACTAAAGGCGTCTTTTCTGAGCTTGCAAGTTACTGTTAGATTGTTAGGAGTAGTCTGAGCTTTTCAAAGCTTTTCTTGTCCAGATCACTTCCCTCGCCCAGCAGTTCATTCCAGGCTTCCTCGTGTGTCTGTTCGCCTGATATATCACTTGCGCCAGGCTGCAGAGGATAATGCATCTGCCTTAAGTGTTTGCAAGGAGAATTTCAAGTTAGGACAACCGAATGCAGACTTTTGAAACTGATCCTTCTGAGAGCCACCAGACAGGTTAAAACAATTATCCACAATTCTTTGAGAACAAGGAATCAGACTGTGTGCTGTTCTCTCAAAACCTTTGCTGAACAGGGATGAGGCTGTTGTAAAGTGAGCACACTATAAGGTGCTTTTTTTAGGAATAATGTCTTTCTTCTCTTTTTTTCCCCACACCCTCATTAGCACTTGGCTGTTTGGGTTTTTTTTAATTTTTTTTTTTCATTATTTATTTGATTGTGCACGTGGTGTGTGTGTGTGTGTGTGTGTAACTACGGACAAATTTGGGACCACCATGGACCGCCTCCATCTCCTTGTTTACTCTGCCCTGGGATTCACAGGCTCCGCCCTACCAAGACCAGAAACGCAGGCCGCCCCCGCTTCCGCCCTTCTGCCTCTGCTTCCGCCTGGCATCTATATGTGGGGTCTAGGATTCAAACTCAGGACCTTCCGCCTGCAAGGCAGAGGCTTAACCCCTGAGCCACCTCTCCAGCCCCACCACCTGCCTGTTTTTAATAGTTGGTTTTGCCAGTTAATTTCTTTTTTTATAAAATTTTTTTATTCTATTGTGCATGTGTGTATGTGTGTGTGTGTAGAACCACAGGCGAATTCAGGAACCACCATGGACCGCCTCCACCTCCTTGTTTGCTCTGCCCCGGGATTCACAGGCTCCGCCCTACCAGGACCAGAAACACAGGTCGCCCCCGCTTCTGCCCGGCATCTATACGTGGGGTCTAGGATCCAAACTCAGACCTTCTGTCTGAAATGCAGAGGCTTAACCCCTGAGCCACCTCTCCAGCCCCTGATTTTTTTTTTAATTAAGTACTCTTATCTCACATTCCTCATAATTCTCTGTATTTCATCCTTTCCCTCTTTCCAATTCTCAGGATCAGTTTAGGAGTTTATGAGAGTAGGGTGCATGCAGGTATGTGTATGTGTTTACATGTGTATATATGGTTGCACATGTGTGTGTGGATATGTATAAAAATTTTAAAAAATATTTTATTGGCTGTGTGTGTGTATCAGAGGGCACATGTGTCCCTGTGGAGAACCAAGGATGACTTCCTGGATTGCCTCTACTTCTTGCTTCACTCTGGAATTTCCCAGGCTCCGTGCCATTTCTGCTTGATGGTTTTTTTTTGTTTTGTTTTGTTTTGTTTTTTTTCATGGATCAGGAATCCGAACTCAGGACCTTCTGCTTTCTAGGCAAAGTCTTAACCTCTGAGCCATCTCCAGCCCCAGTATGTTTTTTTTTTTCATTTGTTTGTTTGTCTGTTTTTTGAGGCAGTCTCCTGTGTGATGTAGGAAACCTCAGAACTCCTGCACTTAGGCAGTCCCTCAGCTTCTCAACAGCTGGACTGTAGGCTCACGTCGTTTATTTGCCCTTTAACAAGAGACTCTTGGGCAGGCACTGGCATGTTCCTGAATCCCAGCTACTCGGGAGACTGAAGCAAATGGATACCTTAAGGCCTGAGTTTTGGGGTCTTGTTTCTTAAGAAAAAGAGAGAGACATCTGAAGTGCTGACAGCATAGCATTCACCGGCCCTCAATGCTGTGGCCGAACCTTTCCCATCTTACCGTGTGGTTCTGGGTGTGCAGAGTGCTTTCAGAATGCAGTCCTCAGTAGAGGTATGTTCCTGGCTTCAGAGCCATGAATTTGGGGTGTACCCTGTGATTGCTTCTTACAGTAATGATACTATCCTCTGCTTCAGCTTTGGGACATCCGGAAGAAGGCAGCCATCCAGACCTTTCAGAACACTTACCAGGTGTTAGCTGTGACCTTCAATGATACAAGTGACCAGATTATCTCTGGAGGAATAGATAATGATATCAAGGTAAGTCCTGTTGATATTTATTTCCCTTTCAGGCACAGATACATGATCTTTTAAAACTGAGATTGTGGTAGGTTGACCCTGAATACCAATTAAAAGAGAAGCTAATGGCTTGGAAACATATTTTGATTTCCTAAATTGAAGGTTAGTTGTGGCTCCTGTGAATGCCATCAATGACCAGACTATTAATGTGAAGCCACTGGGTGTAAGGACTATAGAAAGTCAGTATATTTCATTTCCAGACTACAGACACTGTGGGAAGGAGTTTTCTAAGCTGCTCTAAGGAGAGAAGGAAATGACATTGGGGAAGGCAGTAGACACTGAGGTAGTACAGTGTAACTCAAGTGTGACTTCAAGCACGTTCTTTATCTTCTTCGCTTCTTTGTTTGCTCATGTGAGCAGTAAGACTGGTGGTGGTAACAAGAGCCTCCACCTCACAGGGTTATGACAAGGATTAACTAAGCCTAATGCACTATAGTACCCAGCAGAGTTCTAATCAAAGCAAATATCAGTAAATGGGTAGTTACTCTGGAACTGCAGTTTGTGTCTGCTTGTACCTGTTGACTTTGTCCTAACCTGCTGCTTTATTGTGAGCACGGTAACTTCAGGTTACTCTGTATTGAATCTGCCTCTCTCCTTGGCTATTATTACATGAAATGTCTTCCCCAAGTTGGATGACGACAGTATTAGTATTCTAGAAGGTCCTACTTCTATTTCACATTCCTCTGTGATTCTCGGTATCTCCTTTCCCTCTCTCCAGTTCTGATGATCAGTTTAGGAGTTTATGAGGGTAGGGTGCATGCAGGTGTGTATATGTGTTCACACATAGATGGATGCACATGTGTGTGTGGATATGTATAAAAATGTGCATGCATACAAGTGAAGTCCTGGGGTTGACACTGGTAATCATCTTTGATCACTCTCCTACTTTATTCATTGAGGCAGGGTCTCTAATGAAACCCACAGCTTGCTGGTAGAGTACTCTGAGTAGCCACTTGCTCAAGAGATCCAGCCTCCTAAGACTGGAATTACAGGCAGACCGCCACACCTACCAAACAGTTGCATGGGCTCTCTAGGGATACCAGTTCCTTTCTTCTTCCTTACACAGTAAGCACTTTTAAATGCCAAGCCATCCCCAGACTGTCTCAGCTTTAACCTTGAGACAGAGCCTCTCACTAAATCTGGAGTTCATTGTTTTAGCTAGACTGGCTGGCCAGTGAATGCTGGGGATCTGCCTGGCTCCACCCCTCCAGCATTGGAGCTTCAGTTCTTGCTGTACCTGTTCTTAACATGAGTTCTGAGCATCCAAATTTAGGTCCTTTTTCTTGCATGGTAGGCACTTCACCAGCTGAGCCATCTCCCAGCCCCCCAAGTGCTCTTACTGTATACATGTTACCCAGATAAAGCTCATCTACCTCAGGACTGTCACCTCTGTGCCCAGACCCTGAGTCTCATGAGCACCTCAAAATTCACCCTTTCCAAAATTGAAATTCCCACTTCTTTTCTACCCTGTAACTCTTTAGATAATGTAGATATACAGCATAGGAACCTCACACAATGTTAATGTCTTAATCTGATCACAGAATAAAAGAATTCTTTTATTTTTAAGATACTATTTAAATTTATAAACAGCAAAGTTAACATTTTTTGGTTTATACTTGTAAAGATTTTTTTTAATTTATGATTTGTATCTGATGGGGTGGTGCACATGGTACAACAGTACTCAAGTGGAAGTCAGAAAACAACTTTTGTAGAGTGAGTTCTGTCCTTTTACTTTTATGTAGGTTCAGGTCATCCAGGATGTCAGGTTTACATCCAGTAAGCAGCTTTGTACCACTGAAGCATCTTTCCAGCTCTTAGAAAAATCAATGATGCATGCATAGATTCATGACTGTCAAAAACAGACTGGGCATGGTGGTACACACCCATAATCCTTGCACAGGAGAGGCTGAAACAAGAGGAGCACAAGGTTGAGAACAACTTGGACTACACATTGAGACTGTCTCAAAAAAATGGCATATAAAAGCTAGGTTTCAGGACCAGTTGTCACAGTAATCCCCTTTGTTTCAAAATTTACTCATCCATAATATCTATCAACTATTGGTCTCTTTGTCCTGTATTTCATTTTCCAGAATATCATATATAATCATATGGAAGTGTAGCTTTGTTATTGTCAGTAGTATTTATACACAAACACACACACACACACACACACACACACACACACACACACACACACACACGGTATGCTGAAAGTGGAATGTGTATGTGTGTGTGAGTCAAGAAACAACCTTGTGGAGTCGTTTAAGTCAAGCAGTAAGACTTACTGTTCCTGGCTTTTGTAACTATAAAGTCCAGAAGATCAGCCTAGTCCTCGGTTGGGACTTGAAGGTTTTCATGTATTCTCAGATACACACAGTATGTTGTATCTTCTCTTAAAGTGGGTTTTCTACAGAGAAGAAATCCTAGTTACCATACACTGGTTTGACTTGAAAAGTGAACCTATCTCAAATACCAGACACATGTAACTATACTTCTATAAGTACAGCAGTTATGTACAGCTCTGTTTTCATATTTTTTGGAGTTTTCTGATACTAGCTTGTACAATTTGGTGAGTTTGTGTAGTTTATAAATTTGCATCATAGCCATCTAACCTTTGTCTTTCTAAATTAAATCTTGTTTGGGTTTTTTGTTTGGTTTGGTTTGAAGACTGGTTCTCAAACTTGGAGGCCTATCCTATCTCAGCATATGGTGTTGGTTAGCAGGCCTGTGCCACAGTGCCATGCTAAAAGTCTCTAGTTTCCCAACAGACATTCACATTTTATGGCAGTGCTTCCTTTTCTTTTTTAATCAGACATGTATTTGATTTCAAAAGCCTTTATGTGCCCTGATTCCATTTGCTCTCCACACCAGAAATCAGGAGAAACCTTCTAATTTGCCTCCTCCTTTCATCCCTGTCACTCAAGAGCACTAAGCTCTTCGTCCTCGATGCCTCTCAGTGCTTGTTTACAAGATTGTTTCCTTGCTAGACTGGATGCTCCTGAGAGCACACACGGAGCTTCTCATCAGACGCCTAGATGCTCGTTGACCGATGGCTAGGACATTTGCAAAATGTGCTTAAATTCCTACTGTACTCTTTCGCTTGCAGATCCAGCTACTTTTTGGCCCTTACAGCAAAAGTATAGGCATCAAGGGGAAAAGCCTGGCACACAAGGACTGAGAGATGACAAAGTGCCTTCTCTGAAAACTAGTGACAAGAGTTTGACAAAAGTGCCAGCCATTTCACACTCCCTGATTACTGAGGCAGCAAGCATTCTGACCCTCCCTCCCCCCCCCAAAAAAAAGATTGAATATAAAAGTGTGTTGCACTCCACACATAATTGAGTTCTTGATGAAGAAAGTGAAGTTGTCTACCTTACATGTTGTTCTAGCATATATTATCTAAGCCATTTCTGAATGAAGGAAAGTGGCTTATGTCAGGGGACTTCAGATATTTCATTTGCTTAGAAAACTTACATGAAATATTAGATAAAATTTGGGAGAAACTGTACAATACTGGTGACCTTCACAAAATTGTTACTCTTTATGTGGCATCTAGGCTATTTCTGTTGTGTTAATATTTATTTTTACACATATTTATTTTTGCTTAATAGCTTATGTAAATATTTTTACATTTGGACTTAAAAGTGTTTATTTTTAGTAGCTGTCCATAATAGCTGTCAATTATTCAGAGCTTGCCATATAGCAGACCTTATTCTTATTTGTATTCCTTTCTTATTTGTAATTCTTATTCATAATCCTTTAGACAGCAGTAAGAATGGGAGAGCACTTGCCTAACATGCCTGTGAAGTCCTAGGTTTGGCACTGAGACAGAAGGAGAGAGGGAGCTATAAGAAGTAGATATTATTGATACACGGTCAAGCTAGACAGCATGCTTAAAATTTATATTGGCGTGTTTTGCTTGACAATTTTTTTTCATTTTATTTTATCCATGTCTGAAGGAACAGAAGAGAAATGTGTTTGGCTGGATTGTGTTGCTTTTGCTTTGGAGTGTGTTTTATCTAAATAATGTTTGGTTATATAGGGCACTTAGCAATGGCTTTTTTACTGAGCACATAATAATTATGTGCAGGGTACAGGGTAGTATTTTTGGACACTGGATACGTTGTGCAAAGATCAAGCCAGAGTGCTTTTCTATCGCTTCACACACTTATCATTTCTGCATGTTGGGAATATTTGAAATCTTTTGGTCAGCTCGCAAATACACAGTAAGTTCTTATTAAATGTAGCCATTCTACGGTACCCTAGAATACCACAACTCATTCCTTCTATCTAACTGTATTTTCAGTGCCCACTATCCATCTTTTCTCTTTTCTCCTTTAAACTCTAATGACCACAACTCTTCTCTCAGGTTCTAGGCGGGCAGCTTTGGAGCTTCATCATGTGAGAGAGATCTTGCATAGCCTGTCTATCTGAACCTGCCTTGTTTCATTTAACATATGCTCTCCAGGCTTCTCTATGTTACCACAGGTGACAGACCGAATAAAAATGGTGATTCTCAAAAAAAAAAAGTAGTAGATATTATTGAGATATCAGAACCTGGATTTGATCCTGAGTTGTGAAAAAGGGGAAAAAAAAAACTAAATATTCTCAATCCTGTCTTCTAGAACAAATTCAAAAAGGGTTCTTTGGATAAATATTTTTTTTTATTGTGTACAGTGTATGTATGCACCTATGTGTTCGTGTTATTTCTATTCTATGTATATTTTATTGTGACATCAAGTGAAAAAAATTTGAGTATTAATATTGTCTTGTTTCTTGTTATACACATTTTGTATGTAACGGCAATGTTTTCAAGTTTGTATGTTTACTTTTATTTATTTATTGTGTATGTATGTATGTATCAGAGGACACTGTATGTGTCTGTGGAGGACAAAGGGTAACTTCGGGAATCATCCTGGATTGCTTCTACCTCCTCCTTGCTTTGTTCTGGGATTTCCCAGGCTCCACTCACCAGGGCCAGAAGTGCAGGCCACTGCCCTTTCCGCCTGACATTTTTACATGAGACCTGGAATCTAAACTCAGGACCTTCTGCTCGCAAGACAGTCTTACCTCCTGAGCCATCTCTCCAGCCCATGTTTACTTATTTTATGTAATTTTTTGGTTTTGTTTTACAATCATCTTTAATTCTACATCTCTGCTGACCTGGAGCAAGGCTCCTGCCTCTCTGCCTCCCAAGTTCTAGAATTACAAACACAGATTATCACACCTGGTTTTCTTTTTTTCTTTTGAGATAGGACCTCATGTTACCCAGACTAACGCCAAGCTCATTATTAACTAAGGTTGTCCTTGAACTCCTGACCCTCTTGCATCTTCTCCCAAGTGCTGAGATTACAGATGTTTATGACCACATCCTGTTATTTTATGTTTTTAGGCAATCTCATAGAACTCTCATGAGCCCGGGCACACCTCTTGAAATCCAAAGTGCTGAGATTACAGACACTCACTTCCAAGCCTAGCATCTGGTTTTACACAGTTGTGATAACTTACTTTTAAAAACTAATACCGCCAGGCTGAGAGATGGCTCAGGGATTAAGGCTCAGGGATTAAGACCTGAGTTCATACCAGGTCTTATGTAAAGATACCAAATGGAAAGGGCCTACACTTCCCGCCCTGGTAGACAGAGCCTGGAAAATCCCAGAGCAAAGCAAAAAGGGAAGTAGAAGCAATCCAAGATGATTCCCAAAGTCACCCTTGGTCCTCCACTGGGACACACAGTGCCCTCTGGTGTATGCACGCCCACGCAAGCACACACACAGGTAGATAGGTAGTAGGTAGGTAGGTAAGCAAGCTAATAGTCTCATTTTCTTTTTCCTTTTATTTGGGGTCTGAGTTAGGACAAGCATGGATGTGTGTGTGTCACTGAGCCCTTACACAGCACATGAATAGAGGACAACTTCAGAAGTCAGTTCTCTCCTCTGTCACGTAGACTGCAGACTTGGGTCTCCAGGTTTGTATGCTGGTGCCTTTATCTGCCAAGTCATCTTACCCCATTTTAGGCGTTTTAAAACTATTCTTTTAATGTCTGATACATTTGAGACATAATTTTTACTGCACTTTATCTTGGTGGAGCATAGTGGACCCACAAGTTCAAGGCCAACCTGGGCAACTGAGTCCTGTCAATAAACAAATGAATCAAGGCACGTCACTCAGTAGTAGAGTATTTGCCAGGATTTGTCTAGCATGTTGAAAAGGCCGTAAGTTCAACTCCTAGTACAGAAAAGACTAACAAACAGAAACTTTTAATATTTGACATTCATTTTATCTGTCTAAACAAGCTTAGTTCCTTCAACTCTGTAGAAAAAGGACGTTTTTTTCTTCTTCTTTAACAAAATTCCTACATTTTGTTATAAAGAAATATTTGACACAGAATCAGATTTAAAAGGGCTAGGAGTTTCTCAGGTAGTTAACTCCAGAGTAATTCTCTCTTTGATTCCTGAGTGTTCTTTTTTTGTTTTTGCAGGTGTGGGACCTGCGTCAAAACAAGCTCACCTACACCATGAGAGGCCATGCAGATTCAGTAACTGGCCTGAGTCTAAGTTCTGAAGGATCTTATCTCTTGTCCAATGCAATGGACAATACAGGTAACTTAAAAGAGAAAAGATGTCCCAGTGCCAGCCTTTTGGACCCTAAAAAATTAGGCATTTTGTTGTTAACTATATGTGTGAAGGGTCCAAGAATGTACTTCGGTGGTGGAATACTTGCCTGTGTGCACGTAGCCTTGGGCAAGAGCCCCAACAGTGCAAAAAGAAAGGGTGGGGGGTATATGTAAAGGTAAACAAAAAGCCAAAGAAAGAGGATGCGTACAGAATTTGCCTGGTGATTAAGAGAACTTGTAATAGGAAAAGCTTTAGATGAGATGATCCAGAATCCAGGACTCTAATTCTAAACCTGCCACAACTTTACATACAACATTTCTCTCTAGGCAGAAGTTTCTAGATGGATAAAATTGTAGAGGTCTGGAATTTTCCTTTCAGGCCTATTTCAGCTCTGGTATGCTGTCAAACTATACAGGATACAAGAAATTAGCTGACTAGTTCAATGAGGAAGATGGTCCTCTGGTGGGCTCCAGGCAGCGCTCCAGCATTTGCCCAGAGCGCCAAGCTTGGTGATCATTAGTCATGTTTGCTGTTTTCTGCCAGGCGTCTTCCCTCCCCCTCCCCAGTAACCTTGGTATAAAGCATCTTAACATTCTTGTTTATCCAAACACATTGCCCTGTTCTTTCTCTTTGCTTTTGAATTGTAGATTGAAAGGATTTACTATAGCAAAAAAGGAAGGCAACTTACAGAATTATAAGCTTAATTAATATTGGAGGAGTTCAGAAAAGATCTTGTTCTACAAACTTGGACTCATTAGGAATTAAAATGCCCTTGCTGTCATTGTGTACAAAAACAGGACCTGAGGACTGTGAAGGTGACTCAGCATCCAACTCGATCCCAAGAAAAATGATCCCAAGTAAAATGCCAGATAGATGTGTAGCCTGCCTGTAATTCCAGCCTTGGAAGGCAGAGGTTGGGAATTTTAGCCAGACTATCCGATAGACAAGCTCTGGTCTAATTTGAGTGCCCTCGAAACAAGAAGGTAAAAGAGTGATAGAGGATGGTTCCCAGTATCAACCTTGGACACAAACACACATGAGAAATAACAAGAGGAACACTGCTTGGCAGCTAATGACTACTCGATAAATGTTGATGAATGAGCCTCTACTTCCAGTTATATTCTCAAGAGCAAAACTTTGTGTAACTTTGCCTTTTTTACCTTCTGAGTCCTGGTGTTGCTTCTCCATGTTTAAATGAGATGACATGACTCAAATTTCCTCTACAAGATTAGCTTTAGTTACAGCAACTGTAGCTGCTGCTCAATGGACATTTATACATATACCTTTTATTTCAACAGATTTGTTATTAACTAATGTATCATTTAAAGTAAGAAACAATGTTCTTTAATAGTTACTCAAATAAGATTTTCTCGTTATGGTTTTTCTTAAGATAAGCACATTTTAAAAAAGAAACAAAGCCAAACTCAAGGTCAGTCTTGACTACATAATATGTTTGAGTCATGGGCTACATGAGATGCTGTCTCAAAAAACCTGGATGGTATATTTTCCTTGATTTTATGGAGCAGAAAGCCACAAATAATCTCACTATTTACCTGACATTATCCATATTATAACAGAGGTAAAATTAGATTCAAAGTTCATGGTTGGGGGGTTAGGAATATAGCTTAATGGTAGAGCATTCATTTAAATGAACTCTGGGGTTCATTCCTCAGCATCTGAGAAGGTAGGAGACAAAGTTCATGTTGTCATTTAAATACTTTATTTATTTAAGTATTTGAAAGGGGGGAGAGGAACGGAGACAGATACCAGGCCCATGCATGTGGAGGTTGGAAACTACTTTACAGAATAGGGTCTTCCATTGTGTGAACTCCAAGGATCAAACTTGGGTTGCCAGGTTTGCAAGCAGGCACTTTGGCCTGCTAGGCCGTCCTTGAAGTTCATGTTGTGTGATTATCAATTGGCAATTCTTTTGCTGCATTTGACCTTGTTCAAATATATATGTGTCAAAGTCTGAGGAACAAAGGAAAGGTTAGGTTGAATTTTACAGATGTGTTATACAGTAGTCAGTAGTAATTAGATTGTCAAGAGGAAGCTTGCTACATAGGCCCTGGATTGGCAGAGGAATCATTAGAAAAATTTTTTTATTCTTTGCTTTAGGCTTTTTTTCTTTTTTTTTTTGAGTGTGTGTGTATGTGTATATGTGTGTGTTGAATGTGGGTATTATACATGTGTGTTGTGTTTTTGAGACAGGATCTTGTGACGCTTAGGCTATCCTTACACTCCTATTCATAGTGATCCTCTGATCTCAGTCTCCCTCAATTTTTGTTTCAATTAAAATATTACCTTTACCTGCATTCCGTTGAAAATCCCAGTAGTGTTTTCATTTCTCTTCCTGCTCCCTGTGCTTTCCTGCCCCCTCAGCCCTAGTCCTGCCCCCTCAGCCCCAGTCACTCAAGCTTTTAATACAGCTTATTCCCAACAGAAAAAATAAAAGTGCTTTAATGGGCTGCATTATGTCATGCTGGGCTCCTCCCAGGAGACAGCCCTTGCCACTGGCTTGATACTGGCTTCATCTGGGTTCTCGGGTTAGTTGATTGGTTTGGTTGTTTTGCAGTGCGTGTCTGGGATGTTCGGCCATTTGCTCCCAAAGAAAGATGTTTGAAGATATTTCAAGGAAATGTGCACAACTTTGAAAAGGTGAGTGCTATATGCTAAGGCAGGTTACCATTCATTGGATGCCAAGAAATGTTCGAAGTGATGCTAAGGGTAGAGGAGTTACTCTACTAAGAACAAGCTAGGTTCTAATAACTTTTTATCTTAGCCATTTCTTATTGATATGTATGTATATCTACATTGTAAACCACCTGTGTTGGCCTCCTAAGTGTTGTGATTGCAGACATGCACCACCACAACTGACACACAGCTGCTCTTGCCTAAACGAAACTAGTACAGTGGGAGAAGGCAGGCGCAGTAGACGAAGGTGGGGCTGTGCTCATGCTCATGCTGGCTCGAGTCCCCTCCACAGGACAGTCCTGGCCTTTTATTCTTTGAAGTCTTCAGCCCTATGGGTAGGTCAGCATCCCATGTGGGATCCAGACTCCCGTGGTTGCTACTCAGATTTTCTTCCTCATTCTCCCAGAGCCCAGCTATTAGAACCCAGAAATACACTCATCCCCTTGGCGATTGCCACAGCCCCAGTGTCCAGGGACAGATTTTTCTCAAACCCTTGTGTCTAGGTCAGCACTATTGGAAGAAGCTTTTCCTGTCAGGTGGTTAGTAGAGATTAAGGGTTTTCTTTTGAGGGTTTTCATTGAGATCACTTTCCAAGTCAAAACTTATTTTTGTTGAGTTTGTGGTTTGTTTTGTTTTTTGTTTTTTTGTGTGTGTGGGTTTTTTTACTTTAAGATAAGCAAGAAAAAAATTAAAAACAGAGAAAAGCAGATAAATACTAAAATGTTTTAATGAGAATCAAGATAAATGGAGCAAAGGGACCCTCTATTTAAAGGCAGAGCAAATTTTTGTTGCCAGATCTGTTCTTAATAACTGTTAGTTAAGCATTTTCTACAGTTAGTCTTTATAAAATAGCAAAGCATGCTGTTTTGGGCAAGAATACAGGATAATTGCTCATCATTTTGGGAGAAGAGCATAGTCTACTTAGGAAATTGGAAGTGAGTGATTCAGTGACGTAGCACAAAGAGATTTGGTACATTGACCAGTGACTTCCTTTCTGTCCATCATTATAGAATCTCTTGAGATGTTCTTGGTCACCTGATGGAATCAAAATAGCAGCTGGCTCAGCTGACAGGTAAGAAATACTGGGTGTGGGATAGAGAACGATATAGCTATGTCGTCCTTATATTTGATGCATGAAGTGCTGGTAAAGACTGAAACAGACATTGAGTTACTTACAGCTGTCCTCATAAATAAAGCCACATACAAAATAAAGAGCTGGAACATCATGTTGGGGGGCTGGTTAGATAGCTCAGCAGATAAGATGCTTGCTTACAAACCTGGCAACCTCAATGCGATTCCCAGAACCCATGCTGTAGAACAAGAGAACTGGCTTCTTGTCTCCTCTAGTTGCATGCTCCTTCTCGCTCATGTTCTCTCCCGCACGCTTGCTCTCTGCCCTCTCAAACAAGTAAAACATATTTTTCAAAAGAAAAAAACAGCTGGCAGAATGACTCAGTGAATAAAAGCATTTGCCGAGTTTGATCCCCAGGACCTCGTAAAGGTAGAACAGAGGCAACTCCACAGAGTTGCCCTCTGACCTCTGCACGTGTGCAGTGCCACACACACACCCATACACACAGGGATGAAATGAAGTTATTTTTTTTAATGAAATGAAAACTTTGTTGGTCAAAGAGCATTTCTGTCTTCTTTCATGTATTAGTCCTAGAAAGTCTTTGCATCTGTTGGATTCTTCTTGCCATCAAGATAAAATTCAAGGTTCATAGTCTTCCAGGCTTTCACCATCTACCATGTTTCAGTTTATTCGGATACAGATACTTCCTCTGGTTGTCCCAGTGTTTCTCTCTCGTGGAACTCACACTGCCTTTCTGCAGTCTCCCTCTAGGTCTTCTCACACCTCCCTTCTCTATTCGCCAAACTTCCAGGTCCTCCTGAAACCACTTCCCCAGGATCTATAAACTTTCCTGGCCTCCTCTCACTTGTGACTTAAGCAAGATTCATTTTTCTTTGCTGTTGTCATACTTCAAAAGTATAACTTTTATTAGTATTTTTAGCCTCCTCAATTCAGACAAACACAATGAAGCACTCCTGTAAATTCCTTCCTCCTAGAGGTCAGACAGGAAAATACCAGTCAGTGCTTGAATTATACATACTTAGTGAATGTTATGTGACTAAATTCCTAGCTTGGAGGTGATGCTTAAATTCCACTCCGAATGTTAAGGATGATTCAGAGCCAGATCTGGGCTCAGTAGAAAGTACTGTGATTACTAAGTGACAAGAATAGCTGCAAGGTACTAGGTATTTTCAATCCCTGAACTGAACAATAGACAGGCTTTCTTAAGTGTGAATTTAAACTGGTTCAGGACATTAGGGAGTAACTGAAAAAAAGAAGGAAAGAAGTCTTCCATCGGATGCCGTCACATTTGGTGTGTCTGTAGTGGTCTGCTTGGACAAAAATCGGAGGTTGAATGGGGATGTTCGAGAACCAAGGCTAATGTACAGTGCTAACAACTGAGACTCTGGCTGGGGATAAAGCTCCATGGCAGTGCTTGCTAAACATGAGCTGGGCCCTGGGTTCAGTTCAATCCCCAGCAGGTGGGGGAAGGGGCTGAAATAAGACCTTAGCTGACGTCAAAACATAGCTTGACTCTTTGGCATGGAGACGTTTCACTGTCATCTGATGGTAGATATAACATGGAAAATTTTGAATCCCCTACTTTTTCCTTGATTAAGTTTAATGCCAGAAAAAATGTGCATAAGTATTTAAGGAGTTTTGGGGATATAGAAAACCTAGGAAGCAGTGCCATCTTGATGGTTCGAGTCTGAGTTGTTTCAAAAACTTCCTTGAGAGGGAATCTAAGAGATTCTCAGTTAAGGTAAAGAAACTCTTAAGTTTCTTTAAGACCAAGGACTAGAGAGATAGCTCAGGGGTTAAGACTCTATCTTGTAAACAGAAGGTCCTGCTTTCTGGTTCCAGGTCCCACATAAAAACACCAGGCAGAAACGGTAGCGGCCTGCATTTCTGACCATGGTTGGTAGAGCCTGGAGAATCCCAGAGTAAAGCAAGAAGGAGGTAGAAGCAATTCAGGATGATTCCGGAAGTTACCCTTGGTCCTCCATAGGCATACAAAGTGTGCTTTGATATACACACAGACACACACACACACACACACACACACAAACTGAAATAAATAGTTAAAAAGAAAGAAAGAGAGAAAGAGGAGAGAGAGAGAAACCAAAGGGACTGGAGAAATGGTTAGGGGTTAAGACTCTGCCTCATAAACAAAAGGACCTGAGTTCAGATCCTACCCAGATCCCATGTAAAAATGCCAGGTGGAAACGCAGCAGCTTGTACTTCCAGCTCTGATGGGCAGAGTTTGGGAAATCCCAGAACAAAACAGAGAGGAAGTAGAAGCAATCCAGGATGATTCCGGAAGTCACTCTAGGTCTTCCCCAGGAATGTACACAGTGTCCTCCGACACACACACACACGCACACATGCACACAAAAGGAAAGAAAGAAAGAAACAGAAATAGGAGCCAAACATGGTGCCATTTGGGAAGCAGGAAGTCGGCCTGGGCAACATAGTGAGTTCAAGGCCAGCATGGAAAAACAAACAAAAAAGGAATCTTTCCTTCTGCCAAAGTAAAAAACATTCTGTTTTTCATACCACTTTCAGTAAAGCTGGTGTAACTTTCATATGTAATTACATGGCTGTCTATAGTACATGCATGCATATGCAGGTACACTTGTGGAAGCCAAAGGTTGATGTTAAAATGTCTTCTTTAGGTACTTTAGCGCCTTGTTTTTTTGAGACAGGATCTCACTGAATCTGAAACATCTGGTGAATCCTGGGCTCTGCCTATCTCCACTATACCCAATTCTTTTTTTTTGTATGTGTGTGTGTATGTGTGTACCAGAGGGCACTGTATGTCCCTGTGGAGGACCAAGGGTGACCTTGGGAGTCATCCTGGATTGCTTCTACCTCCTTGTTTTGCTCTGGAATTTCCCAGGCTCTGCCCACCACGGCTGGAAGTGCAGGCTGTAACCATTACCATCTGGTGTTTTTACATGGGACCTGGGAGCTGAACTCAGGACCTTCTGCTTGTGAGACAGTCTTAACTCCTTCCATCATAAGGACACTGGATGTTGAACTCAGATCATACAACTTGATGGCAAGTGGCCTTATCCACTGAACCATCTTGCCAGTCCTTGATAGCTTTTAAATTACATTTGCATAGCTCTTTTTTTAATATTATTTTTAAATCTTTATTAATGAGAGAGAAAGAGCACACCACACATGCCTCCCATGGCGTGTGGGTGGAGGTCAGAGGACAATTGTGGTAAATCATTTCTTTCCTTCTACCACATGCTTCTAGGGACTGAACTCAGGTCACCAGGTCTGCTAGCAAGCACCCTGCCTGCTGAGCTGTCTGCCGGCCTCGTACATACGCTCTTTTCCTAACAAGAGCTGTTTGTCTCTGACATTGCCCTTTCTGACTTACAGTGTCCTACTGTCCCTCTTCCTCCCATTGTTCCTTCACAAGGGTGCATGGCTTTGGTCTGAGGAAAGTCTGTCCCTTCCCGCTGGGCTTAACCAAATATCACATGCCACCTTGCCAATTAGCCCCAAATCTGACAGCAGCTGTTACATAAGGAGCCTGGTTCCTACCGAATGTTGCTGTGCCAAAGAAGGGAGAGGGCAAGAAACCCCTCTAAATTTAGCATATAATTGGCAGTCAGCAGGGGTGAGGCCTTGAAGTACCCTTGGAGATCTGGGGTTCCGCTGTCTTTTATGTGCCTGGAAAATCTTCTTTACAGAAAACTGCTTTTGTAACACGCTATGCATTGGTTTAACAAATTTCCCCTTCTCCTTACAAGTCACCTCATGTTCAGACTTAAAGCCCTCAGCAGCCCTGTGAATGACACAGGAAAACTGACCAAGCTTGGCCATCATTAATTCTGCTTGCCAGATACTTCCCCCAAAAAAGCTATTAAAATCCATTTTCCTCTATTATTATGACTAAGAAAAGAAGCAGTTTACTTAACTAGTAAATAGCTTCACTGAGACTTGAATCCAGGTCTTTCTGACTGAAGGGCTCATGCTGTTTGACTGTTCCATTCTGCCCTTAGGTTGATGAAGTTTAGTGATGCAAACATGTCAGGAACGAAAAACAGCATAGGGCTTGAGTATCAGCTAAAAGGTCTAGAAACACGAGTTCTGCTTACTATTCAGAGCTGGGAGGGGCTGCTGCTGTTGCTGTTGTTCAGAGAGAGATTATCATGTAGCCCAGGCTGATCTCAAACCCATTTTGTAGCCAGGCATGGCTTTGAATTTCCGATCTTTCTACCTGGACTTTCTAAGTGCTGAGTTTACAGTCATGTACCAATACACCAAGCTTTTCCAGATTTTTTACTCAGTTACTCTAGCACCTACACTATGGGACTTGATCCAATTAAGAAGCTTTTGTGTGTGTTGAGGGTAGAGGCAGTTGGGACAGAGTCTCAATCCTGAGATCCTCCTGCCTCAGCTGTCGGGTGTTAGAATTACAGATATGTGCCACTATGCCCACTGTATTTAGATTTTAAGCCAAAAGTGTATCTTTTTCCCATGTTAGTGATGAAACTTGTCATTAGCCACCTACGACAGTAACAGAAACGTGTTTATCTTTCTACAGTGTCTGATTTCAATGACAGTAAGTTCACAGAAAACATCATTTTGTTGGCTTTGCAATGTTCTTGTTTTCACTGTATTAGTGACCATCACCAGTCGCAGGTTCTTTCATTGTGTTATCTTACTTACTAATATTAATCATTCTCATTACACATTATATTTTGCTTAGTTATATATAGGATTACAAAACAGCTAAGAAAGAGTTAAAGTGGCCACTAGATTCAAAGGGGGCCCTACTGAAAGCACTGGCAGAGCGCAGATACCAAGTCAGTGCAGATGGCTAAGTCATGCATTAACAACTCAGCCCAAGATTGTCGAGCCTCTGAGCTGCTGAGGTGCAGAGTGATTCCAGGCACAGGCAAATAGCTGTTCATGTGAGCTGCAGCAGGCAAACAAGAGGTGCTATGCTCAGCTTACTGTCCTTTAGCAGAGCCAGAAGTTCGTCTTTTCACAATCCTGTGATGTGTACACTGGTGTGAACTGAGTCCTCGTTAATGGATACAGGCACTACCCGTGTCAGGTGACTGTCCTTTTACATAATTCACATGAGGGGCTTGTGTCGTTCTGGCCTAGAATGTTTGATAAGCTCAGGAGCTTGCTATCTCTAATATGGTTTTGATAAGCTCCTGTGATTTTGAGTGCATTGATGATCATTGCTCATTCATATAATAATTTACCAATCTATGCCTCATAGTTGTGCCATACAGGTAAGGATTGTTATTTTCAATAAGTACTTTCTGTCCAGCATCTAGTATTATTTTCTTGCTCAGACAGTTCCCAGTGATTTTGCCTTGGCAATTTACACTTAGATGAGAGAACCCATGATCTCACACAGGCCAAGTGTGTGCTACCCAGGCACATTCCCAGCCCCACACGAGGTGGTTCATAATCAAGAACCATCCAGTTGTTGACTGAACAAAACAAGTCCTGCTAACCACAGCTTTAAAACCAACAGCCTTTTAATTTACAAAAGATCGTTTTTATATATTCAGATGAAGAAGCTTGCCCTTTCACTAAAATAACTCAGATAAAGTTAAGGGTCAAAGAATCTTTCTTTTTTTTTTTTTTTTTCCTTGCCCAGGATATTTGAAGGTGATAGGAAAATACTAAAGTATATTGAGTTCTAATTTTAGTTCTGCCACTGATGAACTGTGTCACCTTGGAAAAGTCACTGTACCCTAGTTTTCTTATCTATAAAATGAGTTTAAACTACCGATTTCTGTTGTCTTTTTCTACTCTAAAATTTAGAATTTTCTGCTAATGGATTCAGTGTAAAATTTGGCTCGAATAAGCACTCATATAATGTTTTTGTAGCCGAAACTTCCTGACTCTTCTCGCGGCTCTGTTTGAAGACAGTGCTAAAGATTAAACATAGCGGTTTGAGTGCAGTAATAAAAAGGCCAGCTAGTTCTAAACATGGACTCCCAATCTGCAGCGAGCTGGGTTGCCTTCCAGACATGCCTTCATGATTATGAGGTTCCCTGCAGTCTGATTATACTGGGCTCTCTTTGAGGAAGGTTTTGTGTGAGGTCCAAGAAAAAACTACTTTACCTTCGCAGTCTTTCCCATTCCAGAAAGCTTACATTTGAAATCCCCCATAGTGCTTGAGCTTACAGCTATTCTTGTTTCTCTACTTAGTTGCTAAAGTTCAGTGTCCATGTTTGTACTCAAACTCTGTTCCTAGTTTCTATTCTTCTTCTTTTTTTTTTTAACATTTATCTATCTTGTGTTTGTGCACATGCAATAGAGGTTCAGGGATAGCTTGCAGAAGTTTGTTCCCTCCTTCCACCCTGAAGTACTCTTGGGATCGAACTCAAATTGTCAGGCTGATCACAAGTGCTTTGCACTTTGACCCACTGAGCCAGGTTGCTAGCCCTCTAGTCCTAGTTTTTGAAAACCAGAACCTTCTTCAGTAAACACAGATTTCCATTTCTCTTCAAGAGCCATGCCTCTGTCCCAAGGGACTTACCCTTGCTTCTCATGGTACCCCGCAGGTTTGTGTATGTGTGGGACACTACAAGCAGGAGGATCCTGTATAAGCTGCCTGGCCATGCTGGCTCCATCAACGAAGTGGCTTTCCATCCTGATGAGCCCATCAGTAAGTGTGTCCTGACTGTTCTTAGGGGAAGCACTCCCGGGCCCTGGGAGGGCAGAGGCACATGTAGGTTCTAGATGGTGGTGATTTCAGTGCAGACTGCTGGGTCTGGGGTGGTTATTTGTTTTGCTTTGTTTTGTTTCTGCTTTTTAATATATTTATTCAATTGCTAGGAATAATCTTGTAAAGATGATGTCTTATTATACAAGCTTGTCATTCCATTTCAGTGAAATGCTAATATGAATATTACTCATACTTGAAATTATGCTAAAATGTAAACATTTTTATGAGACTTAAGTAGAAAGAAATTTCCTGAGGTCACCAATGTTTACATAAATGTCTTTCAATTAAGAATAATTAAAAGTTGCAAAACAGGGCTGGGGTATAGTTTATTTCATACAACACATGCTTAGCATATATAAGGCCTTGACTTGGATCCCTAGCATCACATAAATTGAGTACAGTAACACATCTCTGAAATCTGAGCACCTGGACGGTGTAAAGCAGGAGATCAGGAATTCAAGATTATCCTTGCCCATGTAAAAGAAGGAAAGATGGGAGGGAGAAAAAAGAAGGTGGAAGGGAGGCCAGCACAAATTCTTTAGAAGGTATATGCTCTGGATTCTTGAAAAAATGATTTTCCTCCAACTTAATGTTTCATGCAAGTAAGAAGAGCAAATAAGGAAAGATGCATTATGTGTTCACAATTTAGAGAACATTTTGAAAGGATAATATTAAAAATTATGCTTTAAGAAGACAATCTATAATGAAATCTGCAATGAAAGGGGACTTTTGGTATTGTGCAGGGGTAAAAACATCCAGGTAACTAATAGATATTCATAAATTAATATCTCAAGCAATGTAATATGGCATCACATATTTCCATTTATGAAGACATGAATGACAAATAAGATGATCCTGAAACTTTTATTCACTGGTATCTAGTATTTCCCTGATAAGCAAAGCCCAGTGCTATTCAAGAGAGCGGTGTTAGGAAAAGGTTTTGTAAGTTTAGGGGCATTAGCACATCCATACTCTGAGGCAGCCAGCAGGCTGGGAGCCAGGTAAGAGCTGGTTGTAGTTTAAACCAAGCTGTCTGCTGGCAGGTGTTCCTCCTGTTGCTACAGGTCAGTCTTCATTCTCTTGGCCATTCTCCTTCTTTGTTTATTCATCTTCTTTACCCATCTTTTAATGAATTTATTCATCCCAGCATGCTTCTGGCATTGCTGCCCATCTGGGCATATGGTACCTAATGCTGCTGGCCCTTTGTCTTTCAAAGAAATATCTTCTCCTTCTGACAACTCCACAAGACAGCCATCCGACGGGCCTGGAGATCGTGGTGTTGATGAAACATGCCAGACTCAGGGTTGATGAAACATGCCAGACTCAGGACAAGCCTCCCGTTTTCTGTCCTGGGGAATCTATCAGGAGGGAAGAGATCAGGGGGTGGAGTCTTAAGAGAGGACAGGCCCAGAAGGAAATAGAGCAGCTGGATTTTGTTTGTTTTTAGATAGAATTTGCTATATGCCTGGGCCAGCCTCAGCCATCCAAGTACTAGGATTATAGACAAGATGCGCCACACCCAGCATATAGGCTTCTTGACTCTGGTGTGGAGCAAAGTCATGATGTGTTAAGGAAAGGTTTTGATGTAGAATGAAGCAGAGGAGCCTAAGAACAGGATAGTATGACATGCCTTGGAGTGGACATAGGCTTAAGAGACTTGCTTCATCAGGTGGTCTAAATGGTGGGATTCAGAAGCAGGTCCACTTTCTCCTCTGTCCTGAAGGGAAGGTCTGCTAGATTAGTCTTAGTTCTTTTAGTTGACTCATTTCAAGTCTGTGCCACATTGTTTTATTGCAACAGTGGCAGGGCAGGGATGGGGTGAGACTCCTGAGTTTCAGCAATCCTCCTGCCTCAGCCTTCTCAGTAGCAAGGATTGCAGATAAGAGTGATTTTTTTTTTTTTTTTTGCTGATATTTAGATGTGATTATAGTTTTATTTTATTGGTTAGTTAAACCAAATTAACTTTCTCCAGGGCTAAATAAAACAAACAGAAGCATCTCTATAAAGCGAATGGAATATAATCTGGGTGTGTAGTACATGCCCGTAACTGCAGCATTTGAGAGGATTACCACAAGGTCCACACAGAGACCCTCTCAAAAGACCCCTTCCTTCCCAAAAAATAATAACATCTGTGTGAAGTGACCGGCACAGACATCAGTTCCTCTCTTTTGCTTGGGGTTTGACTGACAAGGAACATTGGGATGTGGAGCCTGATCTTGTATTTCCCGTTGCCACATCGGCAGGGTTTTGAAGGCTTGCACTGAAAAGCCAGGCTGCAATTTCCTGTGCATGGTATTTAGGAGGGGAAGTCAAGCTTAGCCCGATTGCTGTTAGTGCCAAAATTGGCTCTTGACACAAGAGCCCTTGAGCACCCAGTCTCCTTGAGCCTTCATTATTTCCAGTCCTCATCTCTGTTCTTTTTCCCTCAGTCCTCTCAGCATCCAGTGACAAGAGACTGTACATGGGGGAGATTCAGTGAAGATACGGAATGGAAGACTCCAGGCTGCTTGATCCGAGGCCCCAGGCTGCGTAATTGGCTGGCGTCAAACGATGCCCAGGTTGACCTCCTGCAGTTGACAGTCACTATCAAGCAACTGGAGGTGCTAGTCATATTCCAGCTATCACTAGTACCCCTTCACAGGACTGAGGCAAGCTTCCCATGGCTGTGAACCCTACCTGTCAGACTTCAGGAATCAGTGTCCCATTTTCTCCAGAGGGACAAACACTGGTTGGTTTGTGGTTTCCTGTTTTCTAATCTAGGTGGAAGACAGGACATATTAACCGAAATTTGTTGGTTAGGTTTGTTTTTTGTTTATTTTATTTTTAATCCAATAACTGGCTTGTATATTTTCTTTCTATGTTTTTCTGAGTCATTTTGTATTAAAAGTCAAATGGATACTTTTTATAAGAGCTTGTGGGTTAGATTTGTTGCTGTTTTTCTTTGAGCCTTGATTGCTGTAATTCAGACAGGGCATGTGACCAGGGATATCATCCATGTATACTTCAGAGAGACTATTTATTGGTTTGTTTTTCTTTCTCCCTTTTCTGTTTTTTTAAGGTTTATTCACTCACATGAAAATTATAAAGCATAATTATTTGTCAACAACAAATATTTGTGTCTTGCTAGAATTAGAACAACCAAGAGGTGATAAGGTCTAAAAGAACCTGGTTCCTGCGTGCTTGGCACTGTCTGTACGGACCGGATCTGTTGCTCTGCTTCCTGCCCAGCGCTTCTTGAGCAGCAGTCCCTCCCTCTAAAAGCTCAGGACTCCCGAGTGGGCAGAGCTGTGGCATTCTCAGCTGGTAGAAATGGTATGGCCAGAATACTGCTTTACATTCAGCTCAAATAGAATCTTAGGATGTTTTGGTGGAATTTGGCCGTGACATTTTTCTGAGGCTTTTTATGATCCTGTTTACTTGTCTGCCTTTGCCTGACCAACAGAGACATTAAGGAATAAGTTACTGTGTCCCTCGGATCTCTGGTTGACAGTGCCCAGCACACAGACAGATACTAATGAATCTATCTGACACATTTACATAAAGTAGGATGTGTACTTTTTTTTAAACTTCTTATCTCAAAACAAAAAGGTCTTGCATCTTCTGTCTTTTATGAGCATGTTTGTCTGTATACCTTATGTTACAAAGTCAAATCATATATTTAGGAAAAGTTAAAGAGAAGAGGCAGAGATGTGAAGTTCAGCAGTTGAAGTGTTTGTTGCACTAGTAAAGAGACCAATGTTTAGATCTCTAGATCCTATATAAGATGCTAGGCGGGTGATGGAGAGATGCTCAGGGGTTAAGACTCTGCCTTGAAAGCGAGCAGAAGATCCTGAGTTTGGATCCTAGGTCCCAAGCAAAAACACCAGGTGGAAACGTCAGAGGCCTACACTTCTGGCCCTAGTAGGTGGAGCCTGGGAAATCCCAGAGCAAAGCAAGAAGGAGGTAGAAGCAATCTAGGATGATTCCTGAAGTCACCCTTGGTTCTCCACAAAGACTCATAGTACCCTCTGATTCTTTCTCTCTCTCTCTCTCTCTCTCTCTCTTTTTCTCTCTCTTTCATAAAATAAAATAAAATAAATACTATAAAGATTCCAGATGGGCGTGACAGTGAGCCTATATTTCCAGCCTTAGAAGATGGAGACTAGAAATTCTCAGAGCAAGCTGGCTAGCTAGACTAACCCTATGATCTAGCCTTGGGTTTGCTTCAAGATATAAGATGGCAGACTGCATGTATACACATATGAAATTGCCAGGGTAGGGGGTAAAAGAAAGGATGCTGTCAGGCTCAGAGCATAAGCATTGAACATACCCCACCCCCTGCTGTGTGACAGTCGTGATCAGTTATTGCTAAGGACAGAGTCAAAAGAGACCTTGTCCTTGCCATCTTGAGAAATGTGTAAACAAGTAGAAAAGATTGTCTCAAATCAATTACTTTTTTTTTTTAGTGATCACATGGCAGAGATTTATTTAACTCATTAGTAAAGGGACCAGCAGGAGAGTAAAGATCTCAAGCCAATTACTTTTAATACAGTGAATGAAGTTTGAGTAAAATATGCTGGAAACACAGGAGGAAGCGATGTTATTGTGCCTGGGAGACAAGAAAGCCTCGAAGATGATATGATTATTCTTGGATCAGGACAGGGAAAATGAGTAGAGCTTTCCAGGTGGATGAACAAAAAGCATGGATTTCAAAAGCAGCAGGCCCAGCCTGAAGGCGTGAACGCTTCGTGAACCAAAGAACCCAAGTGTGGTTGGGGACAGGAATGGCAAGCGGGCCTGGTGCAGTCTGACACAGGCCTGGAGGCCCCAGGCTTTGGTTATCCCATCCTGTAGGGTAAGGTTGCCTGCGGAGTGAACTGCAGAACGTTTTCCAGACAGGCTGTTGCATGCTCTAGGCATCAAGATCCGTGCTAGCATACATTTAAGAAACTGGTTTCAGAATTGTCTGAAGTCTTAACCATACACACAAAGTTCTGTCAGGTGAGGCCAGGCATGCAGCCCTGTGTGTGGAATCCCAGCTCTTGGGCATTGGAGACAGGAAGATCAGAAGTACAAGGTCATGTTCTTCTGCAGAGCTACTTGGAGACCAGCCTGGGCTGCTGTTTTTAAATTAATTAAAACCTGTGAGAACTCCAAAAGGAGTGATGATTTAGTTTTCTGTCTGAACACTGTGTGGCTGTGACCATAGCCATGAGAAATGGGGGGGGGTGCGCACGAGTGTGTGTGCCCGAGAGCGCTCGATGTGTGAGCCTGCAGAAGCCAAGGGGTGACATGGGGAGTCATCCTGAATTGCTCCACTTTCTTGTTGCTTGGCTCTGGGGTTTTCCAAGCTTCTCCTTCCGGAGTCAAAATTGCAGACTCCCCCCTTCTGCACCCTGCATCTTTACCTAGGATTTGGGAATTTGAACTCAGATTCCTTTTCCTAGCGAGACAAAGGCTCTAACCCATGGGCATCTCCCCAGCCCTCCTGAACCCTTTTTAAGCACCAGGTCCATATGCCTCCGATGTCCATCCCCTCGTGCCCTGCCTCTCTTGACACTACCCTGAGAGGGTGATGACTGGGAAGAACAAGGCCCTGGAGACGCTGGGTTTCCCCCTGTTCGGCCTCCTCAGTCCTTCCCCAGGGCCTTCGTGGAGCTGGATGCCAGCCGTAAGCAGGAAATGCGGTGCCAAGGAGAATTTAAAGAGAGCGGAAGCCCCAGCCTGGGGACAAAGATCTGAGCATAAACCATCTCTAGAGGGTGTGTATTGTCTCCTCACTTTGGGAGAGATAGATTGCTCCCGGATGAGTAATGGCTTCTCTGCTTTTCAGTTAATCTCCCTTTATGACTTCCACTGTCTCTAGCCCCTAATACTGTTAGCACTTAAAGAGCCACGTTGCTTTTTCTCTGGGTGGTTTTTGTGACTGAATTATTGAGGGAGGTGGGTTTTCAGCTCATTTTTCTGGCCCTCTGATGTGATTATTTCTTTTACCCTACAGTCCCAGCCCGTCCATTCCCGCTGCCCTAAACAGTTTATCTCCAAGCCAGCCAATCGGAGTACAGGTCAGGGCTGTCCTCCCTTGCCTGTTTGTCCTGTTGCAGGGACATTGACTCTTCAAGGGGCGAGCGAGTCCCCGAGGACAGATGTTCTTGGCCTCAGAGTTAGGCAGGTGAGTCCTGTAGAGAGGGGCGGTCAGTTACCTGCTGTGCAAAGTAGACATGATCGGCAGAGCGCTGGCTTCCAAAGGAGAGGCATCGTCCAGGGACTGGTCGGTCCGTTAAGTAAAAAAGGCAGATGAGGGCTCCTGTCAGACTCACTTCCCAACACAGCTAGAGTATTTGTTAGGCAGAGAGCGCCGCTTCTTCATGTGTCAAGATGGGGAGAAACGTCAAAACCCTGACCAGCATAGCCCTGTGAGCTTTCAGGAAAGGTTGTTGATTTGCCCGTAGGCAGGATTGTTGGGCCGAGGATGTGGCGCGGTGGGAAAGAGGCTGCTGACAGCACAGAGGCTGCTGGGTGTGGCGGTGCACACGGTGATCCCAGCACTCCAGGGGTTGGAGGCAAGAGAATCAGTTCATCATTCTCGACTACATGCCAAGCTCGAGACCTGCCCTCGAGACCTGCCTGGGCTGCAGGAGACCCTGCATGAGACCGTCTCAGAAGTCTGTGGAAGCCTTGTACACACACACACACACACACACACACACACACACACACACACACACACGGCTCCTAGTCTTTCTCCTAGGAGGGCCTGAAGCTTTTCTTCACTCCATAGTCCTTCAGAAGAGACTTTTTTTTAAGGGAGAAAGGGAGATTTATTCAGCTTACAGTTCCAGACTCTTGTTTGTTTTTTAATGTGTATATTATGGGGTGTGTGCTTGTACATGTGGAGGCCTTGTACACAAGGGCACTTGAGTGTTCATGCCTGTAGAGACCTAAGGGTGATATCTGGAATCTTCTTTGATCGCTCTTCCACTTATTGTGAAGTCGGTCTCTAAACCCCGAGTACGAGCACGCCATTCGGGCAAGTGGGCTAGCCCAGAGCAAGTGGGCTAGCCCAGAGCAAGTGGGCTAGCCACACCCGCCCGGGCATTTTTCCATAGGATCTGGGCATCTGCTTTCAAGGCAAAGACTTTAACCACTGAGCCGTCTCCCTAGCCCTTCAGAGGGCCCTCCAGTGAGGCTACCTGCAGGAATTCCTGGGCTGCAGCTTTTATGTCTTTTCTCATGCTGGGGCAAGGCTTCTGGGTGGTAGAGTTGCTTGAGTCAGGTAAGAGCCCCAGTAAACTCATCGAATACCAATAAACAATAAATAGATACACAATTAAGCAAGTAGACAAATATATATATATATCGTCCTGCACTATTAGCTTTCTTTGGGGCTTGGAATTGTTCTTGCATTCATTAATCTCATATAATTCTCACATACACACCTACAGATTCAAAGATGAGAAGTAACATGCCCAAGATAAGCCAGCAGTAAGTGAACCCAACTCATCCTACTGCATCGCCACTGTGCACCTCAAGGGCTCCTCCTAGTCTTGAATCCACTCTAGAGCCAACCAGGGAACCTTTAAGAACCCCAGACTCACTGGATCTGAATCCCGGAAGGAGGCCTCGGTTTTCGAAGCTTCCTCAAGTGGCTTCAAGGTGCAGAGTTGAGCGCATCGATGTCGGTCATGCCCTATCCAGCCACAAGGCCAGCAGAAAGCCAGGGTCTCTTCCCCTGTCACTCCTCAGCTTGAAGGAAATCACAACCACGGTCATCTCTGTCTGGTAGACTGAGGGGCTTTGTGTAAAGAAGGCCCTTAACTTCTTCCAAGTCCCACGTAGAAGGGCTACAGGTGTAGCTTAGTGCTGGAGCACTTAATCTGCATGCATGATGCTCTACGTAGTGAGCTCTTTTCTCAAGAGAAAAAAGTCCAAGCACAGCATGCATTTCTAGATCATCTAGTCCAACCTCACTTTACAGACACAGAAACTGGAAAGAATTCACCAGATCACACCTGCATATATGTATCAGTGATTTTGCTTTCTCTTTTTTTTAATGCTGAGAATTGAATGTAGGGCTCTGCGCTGAGTACACACTCTACCACTAAGCCACAACGCAACCCCCACCCTTACCTTTTCTTATTTTGAAAGTTTTCAACAAAAATTGGAAATATGTTGGAATAACTGTAGGCAATATATTCTATCCCATTTAGATCAGTAGTTTCATAATCCCACATACATGTAGATGTACAACTTACAGTGACCATTGAAAGACAGGCAAAATTGTGTATGGTGGCACGTGTCTGTGATCCCAGAAGTAACGGCTGTGAGCCCAACCTGGGCCCTGAAAGTAAAACGCTCTTCACAACTCCACCCAGCGTCTATGATCCCATCTAAGGAAAATAACGTCAATTCTTCCTGTCATCCAATGATTATATTAATGTTGTCCCAGGACTGCAAATCTCCGATATCATTTTTTCAAAAGACTCAATCAGATTTTACGTGTTGGCTGTTCTAGCTCTAATGTCTCTTTTTAAAAATATTTTATTTATTGGAGAGAGACAGAAAATGGCACATGGGTGGAAGTCAGAGAGCATCGTCTTTCAGCAGTTGATTCTCTTTTTACCATGTAGTCTTCCAGGGATCAAATTCAGCTCACCCAATGAGCCGTCTCACTGGTGTGCCTGCCTCTTGTGTCTCTAAATCTGGAATAGCCCCCACCTTGCTTTCCCAAAAAAGTCGACTGTAAATGTACCTGGTTTTCTCTGCTGCTTCGTATTGCACTTGTGCTTATTTCATGATTTTTAAATGGCTGAGCCAGTGAAACCGATACCTCGGGAAGATATCCCACATTCGTCCTGTGCTTTGTCTTTCCATGAACTTCCAGAATGAGATTTAAGCAAATGGAATTCAGCCTTTGATATAGGTTGCAAAGGCCCATCTGTACACTTGGGAGGCCGTACCTGGGGAGGGATTAGGAAGTTTTCTGAGGAAATAACACAAGGTGAATATTAGAGGAGGGCTGGAAATGGTGGAGCTTGGGGGGGAGGGTAAGGACTGACTGTCTAAGTTACTGCAAAAGCAGAGACAGGAGCGTAATCCAGCTCTCTCGGTTTATACAAAAACTTCAACTCCACATTAGCCGTATAGCAGGTAAGCAAGGACTTTGGGAATTGTTGGGACAGTTGTAAAAGGCTTTGAAAACCAGCTGGCAGCTTTGGCTTGGTCTCAGGACTAGAACTGCCAGAAGTTTCTTGGCCGTCTGCACAGGAACTCTACCTCTGAAATGCTTTTGGTTCTGACCGTCATCCCCCATGGTGATTGGGAATGGTTGTGGGAACTAAAGAAGAGAGAAGAGAGCTGACTACACACATCAAAACTAGTTTAGAAAAGAGGATGTTTTTATTCTAGGACCCCTTAAAGCGCACAGCCAAGGGGGGCCAGTGGGATAGTTCAGTTGCTAACAGGCCTAACGTTCTGAGTTTGATCCCTGGAAGCCTACATTCTAAAAGTCTTCTAACCACACACTAGTGTATGTGTATGCATCTCTCTCTCTCTCTCTCATAGTATTTTAAAAATAGGGTATACATACAAGCAGAAATTGGAAACCTTTTGACAGGAATTCTTGTGACATTTGTGCAAGAATTAAAACTTCACCCCTGTGCCCCTAGGGAGGAAGGTATTAGAAATCTCATAACTAGTCAGGCATGAGGATGGGCACTCGAACTGCTTGCTTGCATCTCAGGAGGCTGAGGTAGGATCACTCACTCCAGGAGTTCAAGTCCAGTCTGAGTAATAAAGCAAGAACCTGTCTACAGTACACCCACACACACAGGCACACAACACATGCACATATACATACATGCATACACATACCCAGGCACACACGAGTGTGCACTCACATACATAGGACACACATAAACAGGAACACACACATAAACAGGCATACACTGGCATGCACACACATGAGCATACACACAGACCTCACCAGCAGAGACACTGGCTTGATGTGAGGTCCTGGTGGTTCAGATGCAGTGGTAGGTCACTGGCCATGGGGCGCACTGGGAAACATTCTCTAGGGCCTTTTCAGCTCTGACTTGTTTGTAATATTTTTATTTGAGAGAGATTGAAAAGTAGATAAAGAAAGTGTGCATACGTATGCCATGGTACACAGAGATCAGAGACCATGTCTTTCTTTCCAAAGATTGAATTCAGGTCACCAGGTTTTGAGCAGGTACCTTACTCCCCCCCCCCCCAGCGAGCTCACCAGTGCTACCACTCCAATTTTCAATTTTAAGATGGCCTTTTCCTCGGAGCTGAGATGGTTTGATGATTTCTTGGGCAAGTGTGCTCTGTTGGCTGAGTACAGACACCTGGGTAATGGAGAACGAGCAAAGGAGGAGAGCCAGCGGGAACTGTGAATCGCATCAGGGCATCTGGGACCTGCCAGAGGGCCCAGGCCTGGGTGACTCCATCCATCTTCCTTTCCATTTGGCCAGGGAACAAGCCCACTGCAGCATAATGAAGGCCCAGCAGACAGGGACGGCCTCCGCTCCTCTCTCTGCTGCAGCTAAGCTGGCCTCAGGACAGACTTGAAGTAGAAGCCGTGTGTCCCCCCAGGACTGTGGAGGAGATTTGTCTGGGCCATCAGCCGGTTGGGAGCTGGAAGAGGGGAGGGTATTTGCTGCGTGTTTCTTTGCCACTAGCACTATTCAGGGTTCCTGACCTGTACCTCCCAGTGTGTTCACCTCACTTCATCCTCTTCCTTTTCCAGTCCTGCCATCTTTTTTTTTTAAAGGTCTAATATGGCTGAGGCTAACCATGAACTCCGACCCTCCTACCTCTACCTCCTGAGTGCTGGAATCATTTACCTCCATGCCCAATTTATGTGACGCTGGGGTTTGAACTCAGGGCCTTATGCATGGCAGGCAAAGTGCTCTGCCAGCTGAACTACATCCCAGGCTCCAGTCAGTCTTCGCTGATTCTCTTCTTTTTTCTTTTTTTCTTCTTTCTCTTTTCAGATTTTCTCTGGGTTTTATTTTGCAGGAAACTCGTTCAATCTGGGCGGTGGCAGAAGAATCAAAAGTGGCTGAACGCTAGAGAGAAGGTCCCTCCTTCTCCTTCCGGCTGGGGCTTAGGGCGTCAAACACCTTTTCCTGTCTGTTTTTCCTTTGCTTTTGAGATGCTGGGCATTGAACTCAGAGCCTTTTTTTTTTTTAATTTTTTTTATTATTATTTATTCAATTGTGCGTGTGTGCGTATGTATGCACGCGCGCATGTGTGTCTGTGTATGTGTAGAACCACGGACGAATCAGGAACCACCATGGACGCCTCCACCTCCTTCTGCCCCGGGATTCACAGGCTCCGCCCTACCAGGAACAGAAGCGCAGTCCACCGCAGCTTCCGCTCCGCCTAGCTCCGCCTAGCGTCTATACGTGGGATCTGGGATCCGAACTCAGGACCTTCTGCCTGCAAGGCAGAGGCTTAACCCCTGAGCCACCTCTCCAGCCCAAACTCAGAGCCTTTTACACACCAGCCAGATGCTCTTGTCCTTTCTGACAGAGTTTATTTTAGTCATCATTTGAAATTTTCCATCATGACGTACTCTCAAGAGACATTCACCCTCTTTTCCACCTTTCCTTGGAATTGTCAATCTCTGTGTTGCTATCTGAATTGCTTTTTGTTTGTGTGTTCATTTGGGTTTTTGTGTGTAGGTGTGTACATGCATGTATATAGGATGCATGTGTGTGCAAGGATGCATGTTGAGTGTCTTCCCATTTGCTTTGTGACAACCTCTCTGATTGAACCTAAAGCTCACAAGGCTAAGCTGGCTGGCCAGCCATCCCAGGTATCTCCGTCTCTGTTTCTCCAGTGAATCGTACAAGCGCACACTGCTAAACGATTCCAGTCTTTTCACATGGGCTCTAGTCAATGGACCTCGGTTCCTCCGGCTCCTATAGCAGGTACTTTACCAAATGACACTTCTCCACAGCCCTGTTATGTTAGCGTTTGAGACGGGGTCTCATGTAGCTGGCCTGAAACTTGATGACCTGAAACTTCTTTCTCCACCTCCCCGTTGCTGGGATTACTGGTGTGCAACACCAGATGTGGTGCTGGGGAATCCATCTCAGGGCTTCATTCATGTTAGGCATGTACTGTAACAGTTAAACCACATGCCCAGCCCATAATTAAGTTTTGCCTCTCACAAGTCCCAAGAGTCAAAAACTCAGATGCCATCGATGATCAGAAGAAAAGGCACCTAGCTAAAGCTGCTGGCTTTAAAGAGCTAAGGATGGGGCTGGAGAGATGACTCAGGGATTAAGAATCTGTCTCAAAAGCAGAAGATCGTGAGTTTGGATCCCAGGTCCCATGTAAAAAACGCCGGGTAGAAACAGCAGCGGCCTGAATTCCCGTCCCTGGCGGGAGAAGCCTGGGAAATCCCAGGGGGAAGCAAAAAGGAGGTAGAAGCAACCCAGGGCAATTCCTGAAGTCATCCTTGGTCCTCTACAGGCAGTGCCTTCTGATTCAGTAAATAAATGAATGAATGAATGAATAAATAAATAAATAAAATAGAGAACTAAGTGGGTTCTGTGAGCTGTTCTTATAAATTATGGAAATGAGGAGGTAGGCAGCCCCCACTGACAGCCTGACAATCAGCGCAATGGGCAATTGCCAGAGGCTTGGAACTGGTCTCTGCAGTGGGCACAGGCTGTAAGACAGAGCCCTTCACCTGTGGGTCTGTGTTAGGTAGTCGGGACTCTGAGCTGAATTGAATCATCAGGCACCCCACTGGTGTGAAGAATCGGCTGGTGACAGAAAATGTCCCAGAAGCTATAATTAGTGTGTATGTTCAATCCTCTGACTTGAGAGAAGGGGAGATTATTAGATCTAATTCAACCAGCTTATGAGAGGACCTCCTTAGAAGTCTTCAGCGTTACCCACAGAGCCTGCCTAACACAGCTAGGACGGGGGGGAGGGGCTTGCCAATGACCCCCATCACACCTACCAGTCCTCCCTCCAGGCTGACCACGATCCTGCCTTCATGCTGAGGAAGCAGGGCTGTGCTCTGAGTCGCGGCTCTCCACTGCTCAGTCTTACGTCATCTCCAGCTTTCCCTGGTCCCCAGGTTAGTCATCCTTCCCGGTGATTCCAAGTCCCTCTGATGTCATCCCATCTTCTGAACTTCTTGCCAAAGATAACTGCTTCTGGGAAGCCCAGGCTTCCAGGAGGGAAAGAGGCTGAGGGCTGCTGGACCCTTAAGCCAGGAAGAAGGGGGCAACGGGTGTGTGTGACCATCGCCCCTCCCTCCACCTCCTGACTCCTGCCAGGCTCTGAGCCCCTCGCAGGGCTCACAGTCTACTGAGAAAACAAAATTGTCAAGGACAGACTGCTAGTCAAGGCTATCATGGCAGGAGGGGACCTTCCAGGTGGCAAGAAAATAACACTTGAAGATGAGGAGTTCTCTGCACTACAAGTTGGAACCCAGAAGTATTCCAGATGGAACAACAGAGAGCTCCACCCAGGGATGGGAAAGGGGGAGTGCAAGGCAGGGTGTGGCTCAATGACCCAAGACCCAGGGCAGCTCACTGAGGTCAGACAGGCTGTCCTCAGCCCCAAAGGACAGGCTCCGAGTGATTTAGGTCAGGCCTTGGACCTCAAGAGCAGAGCTGGCCAAGGCCCTGACAGACTGCGTGTGTCCACGCCTGGCTCAGGGAGCGCTGGCTACATGGTAGCCATCTCACTGTCAGCCTGGCAGGAGGAACTGGCACCAGCTCCCTGGAAGGCCGGCAGAGCATGTGGTGGCAGTCCATGGCAGTCCGTGAGCTGGCACCTCTGGACTGAGTCTCCGTTGACTTTGACAAAAGCTGGGACTTTCCCCAGCTTGCATGGTTCTCATGTTAGGGACACTCAGACCCCCAGAAGCCTGCTTGCTCCTGCAACCTAGTTGGATGCAGCTGTAATCCACCAGGAATAACAGAGAAAGCGGCCTCTGCCTTCCCAGCTTAGCGCAGCGCACGGAGGCCGGTCACCCTGGGAAGAGCCTCTGTAAGCGCTGCTGACTGTGCTGGGTTCAAACTCGGAACCTCCTTTGTGTTGGTCCTGCCCATCATTTATTTTTATATTTATTTATTTGAGAGAGACAGGAAGGAAAAAAAAAAAGAGACGTGCACACGTGTCTGGACAAGTTTTGGAAACAAACTCAGGTCTCCAGGTTTATAACAGGTGAGCTTCCTTCTGTGCTATCTCACAGGCCCTGTCCTTCCTGCTGCGGATGTGGCTCGGTCCATAGAATGTTCACCTAGCACGCAGGAAGCCCTGGGTTCCATCCATGGCACCCTGGACCCCTGGGCATGTGGCTTATGCCTGTGATCCCAGTACTTTGAGAGGTGGAGAGGGAAGATCAGGAGTTGACGATCATCTTTGGCTACATAATGAATTCAAGGTGCACCTGAGCTATAAGAGACCCTGCTCCCCCAAAAAAAGTTTAGCCAGGCAGACGGCTCACCCCTGTAATCCCAGGATTAGGGAAGCTGAGGTAGGGGGAAATCTTTGGAAGTTTAAGGCCAATCTAGAACCTGGAATACATAGCAAGACCTCGTCTCTGAATCATCAAAGGTTGGTGAGATAGCTCAGTGGGTAAGGTACCTGCTCCCAAACCGAGACCTGAGTTCAATTCCAGGAGCCCACATAGTACAAGTGGCCTCTCACCTCCACCTGTGCACCGCGGCATGCTTGTTTTGTTCTCTCTATCTCATAAATAAAGTATTTTTTGAAAAATCAACAACAGGGCTGGAGAGATGGCTCAGAGTTTAAGGCTCTGCCACACAAGCAGAAGGTCCTGGTCCCACATGAAAATGCCAGGTGGATGGGTTCGGTCCCCAGCACCGGAAAAAAAAAAAAAAAAAGATTAAAAAAAAAAAAAAAAAAGAAAATGCCAGGTGGAAACAGCAGCAGCCTGTTCCCTGGTGGGTAGAGCCTGGGAAATCCCAAGGCGAAGCAAGAAGTAGAAGCAATCCAGGATGATTCCCGAGGTCACCCTTGGCCACCACAGGGACACACAGTGCCCTCTGACACACCCACACACACAGTGACAAAGCCACAAAACATGGCAAGGATGCGTGAAAGAGAGGACCAGGGAAGAGAGCTATCAGGTTTTCTCCAGATACAATCTCTGTGGCACACCGGGCCACCCTCCATTTGGTTGCATGTCACATAGTATCATCTTGAAATTCTTTGGTTTTCACGATTTCTTTCTTTTTCTTTGGCAAGGGTGTGTGCGTGAGGGGAGGTTTAAACAGGATCTTGATATATACCCTGACTGGCCTTGAACTTGCAAATTCTGCTTCAGCCTTCCAAGTAATGGGATACAGGTGTGTTTTGCTGTCAGGCTTATCCATCGATTCTTTTGTGTGTTTTTTAAAAGACAGGTTCTCACTAAATACCCCTCAAACTCAACGGTCCTCTGCCTGTCTGCTGGACGACAGGTGTGTACCCCACTCTGTTAACGTGACTTAGGACGGTGATCATTGAGGGTATACATAAGTATGGTGGCGCCTCCCTCATCCCAGGGCAGTGTCTGACCCCGAGACCGTCTTCTGCTAACTCCAGGATGGATGGATGGATGTGCTTACAAGGCTCAAAACGTGTAGCAGAAAGAAAGGAAAGGAAGAAAACGTGGCTGGGCAGACAGCCGCGAAGGAGGCTGGGGAGGAGAGCTGAGCTGAGAGCAGAATGAGATCCTGGGCTAAGTGGGACCTCTTAGGGCTGTCGAGACCCCAAGGCCGAAGAAGAGCTCCCACCACCTTCAGCAGGCCAGACCCAGCGCTCATGCTTCTTTTTCCGAGCCCGCCTGCCCGCTTTGCACACTGCAAGAGTGTTATTGCTACTTTGTTTCAGAGACCACCAAGGTCCAGAGAGGCGATGAGATTCGCCCAAGGTCACACAGCGAGGGAGCAGCGGCGTCCGGAAGTGGCCCAGGGCGGTCGACTCACTCTCCGCACTTCACTTGCCGCCTCTCCCGCCCCCTCCCACCTCCCCCTCCTGCCCTCCCCTCTCGCTCCCGCCCCGCCCCGCCCCGCCCCGCCCCGCCCCGCCCCGCCCCTAGCTCTTTGGTGGCGGCGGCGGCGGAGCCACGTGGTGGGCTGGGAAGCCGCGGCCGCGGAGCGCCTGGGCGGCTGGCCTCGGCTGGGCAGTGCTGCGCCGCGCCGCGCTCCGTGCCTGCGCTGGCCTCTGCGCGCTCGGCGTCGGCCGTCCCGGCCGGAAAGGTGCACTGACGGCCGCCCGCAGACAAAGGAGGCGCGGCAGCGCCGGAGCCCGCGCGCGCTAACCGGCGGACCATGGACTTGGAGCGCCAGCCGGCGGCCCCGGCTCTGGGGACCCGGCGATCCCGGGTTCGGCCCTAGGGGCGCCGGCCCCGCCGCCGCGGGCGCCATCGGGAGGACGCGGAGCCCGCGCGGCGCGAGGAGGCGGCGGCCGGCGAGCAGGAGGGGCGCGGCGGCGGGCGGCCCGCGCGGCCCCGGAGCCATGGGCAAGTGCAGCGGGCGCTGCACGCTGGTCGCTTTCTGCTGCCTGCAGCTGGTGAGCCTCGCGTCCCACGGGCGGCCGGGCGGGGTGGGCTCGCGGCTGGGCGCGGGGCGGCCGGGCGGAGCCGCGCTCCTGCCGCTGGCCGGGCGGTCTCTTTGTGTGCGCTCCTCGCCGCTCAGCCCCGCGCTCCCCCGGCGCGGCGCGCACGGTCCAGCGCGTCCTGCGCCGGGGGCCTCCGGGCCGCCCGGCGGGTGGGCTCCAGGCGTGCGAGCTCACACTGTCCGAGTAGCCTCGCGTGACGGACCGCGCCGAGGGACCGTGGCTCCTCTTGGGGCCGGGGGTGTGTCCGGACACGATCTGTGGACGCGACGAGGTCCCTGCCGCGTGTTTCCCTCCAGATCGCTGGTTGAGGGGGTCTCCCCCCACCCCCGGGCTCTGCCGCTGGGCCCCGCCCCTGGGTTTCTTGCAAAGTCTCTGCTCCTTGTGTTTCTGTCGCTGGATCGCTGACCATTTCTGTCCTGTGTTCCTCTGTGAGGTGGGATCTGAGACTTCGAGAAGACTCAGCCCTCCTTTGTGCTGCTTTTTGCCTCCCGACACCTTCCGGACTGGGTGGCCTGAGATGGACACCTCCCTTCCAGGAGAGGGTCTTGGGACAGCCTGGCCTGTCAGGCACAGGAGCACCCGCTTCTGGCTTTGGTCTGGCCGCGGCGCCTTCTCCCCAGAGGTCCCTGGAGACATCGGTTCCGCGAGCAGCGGCGGGCAGTGGGACAGAGAGGTTTTAGGCACCTATGGATGGGGTACTTGGGTGACCTGAGGACCGTCCACGCACTTAGGTCTGCGCTGGTGGCCCTAGGTTGGAGGAAATGAAATCTTTGCTAGAGGGAGGCCACCGGAGTGAATTTGGAGGCTCCGGGGAAGCGGTTCTAGCATTCGAGTGGGGTTCTGGCCTGTGGGTCGGGAAGGCCATCAAAGAGACCCGGGTCTCCTGACTGTCCCGCAGCTGGGGTTCAGAGTCGATAGAGATTTTGAGGCTGTGCTTCTCCTCTCGACAGAGATGGTTCGTAACCCCAGGCAGCACTGAGATCTGAGGTGGGTGACGGGCACCTGAGGCTCGCTCCGGTAAGCCCCGTTATCCCAGGGTCACACACCCCACTTCCACCCCCGCCTGTACGTGTCTCCTGCGCCGGCCCCCCAAGGCTGCAGGGGATGATGGAGTAAGGCTTTGAGTTCGAGGTGCAGACCGACCCCTTCTCTAATCTCCCCTCTTGAAGACACCAACTCTAAAACTGCTCTCTAGGTGGTCCTTCTCCCCGCGGTGAAAGAACCCTCTTAAAAATGGGAGCACTACTCACTTCCTCTCACAGGACTGCCTGGTGTGCCTGCCAAGTGCCACCCTTAAGGGTGGTGGAGGGGACGAGTCCCCACAGATAGAATGGGAACTCCAGAACAGAAGTAGCCCCGTTTGTTTCTTACCGGATCTTCAGCAGCTGGAACCGGGCCTGACGCTCCATTAATATTTGTAAACTAAATAAACGAATCAGTTATTCAGCAATTCTGGGCTTATTATAGAAACGCTGGCCTTATCCACTTTGAGGAATATAAAATGCCACGAAATCTTAAAGCTTTTTTTTTTCCAGAGAACTCCTTTTGTGATGTGGTATGGTCTGATCTGGTTTTTAAAGACAGGGTCTCACTCTAGCCCAGACTGGTCCCGAATGCTTGGCAGTTTTTCTGCCTCAGTCTCCCAAATGTTGGGACTGAAAGAAAGAACATCCAACTTCATTTTCAAATTTTGGATTTTTTTAAACTCAAGAAGCAATGTGCATAATGCCATAAAATGAATGTATAAATGCACAGGGTAAAGGAACGAAGGACATTTTTCTCTATGTGACTGGTCCCCTTCCCAAAGGCGGATGTTGCTGCTGAGAATGGCCAGCTGTAGAAAGCACTTGCTAAATGCCAGCTGCTGAGCACTTTTCTGTGAGTTGCCACCATTTAGCCTTCACTGTGACTTCATTGCCCAAAGTTCGGTAGGAACTAGGATCTAGGTACAGGACTTCTTCTGTTGCCTTATTTTTAGTGTAAGTAGCTCTGGTATGCCCAAAGCCCCTTGGGAGATCCTCACCTCACTGAGGAAGCTCAGTGATAAGGAGTCTCTCAGCCTCTAAGCTCTCCACGCCAGGCCACCCCCTCTTCCACCAGCTTGGGGCTCATTTTAGACAGGCTCTGGGCAGGATTCTGCCCTGCCTGGGTGACTTCGGCAGCTTGCGAGGGTTACATGAGACAATTTAGGAAGCGCTCCAAAGAGAAACTTGAAAATTGGTCCCTTGGTTGTATTACTCTGTCTGAGCTGATTGCATAGAGGGTTCCTGCAGCTGTCACTAACCCCCTGGAGCCCCTGCAGCCTGGCATCTTCCAGAATGTGCTCCCGGGAAGCTGAATGTGGCAGCCTGAGGGGAGAATGTGGCAGCCTGAGGGGAGAAGGAGCTCAGTTTTCTCCTTTAAAGGGCGGAGGGATTAAAGAGGCCGATAGCCATTCTTCAGCTGAACACAGAAGAGAAGAAACTATTGTTTTTCTTTTTCCGGTGAAGTTTAAGCATTCCGGCGAAGCAAGCGGTGCCAAGCCCTCTTCTCTGGGGGTCTGCACTTGCTGGGGGTGGAGGAGCAGAACCAGAGTGGACTGGGTGGCAGGAGAAGCAGGTGGAAATTGTGATATGGGATGGTAAGCGGAGGTTCTGAAGTTTGCTCAGAGCCATCCAAGTTCTGGGTCCATCTGTCACTTCCTGGCTGTGCGATCTTGGGTAATTGCTTCCTCTCCCCCTTTTGGTTTTTGAGACAAAGTCTCACACCTGGCGCTGACTGGTCTGAAACCCACTTTCTAAAATCTCAGGCTGGCCTCGTGCTTGTGGCAATCCTCCTGCCTCAGTCTCCTTGGTGCTGGGATTATAAACATTTGCCACTATGTCCAGACACTTCCCCTTTAAACCCTGCCCCTAACATCCTGCATGTCTGGACAGGTCTTACCCCACCATTAAGCCTGGTTTGTCCGCATGGGAAGTGGGAAGGATCAGGCCTGGCTCCTGAGTCTCATCAGGTCTGTCTGAAGCTCTTGTTTTTCTGTGCTGGGACAGAGGGTGTCTGGACTGATGGGAGATTTCTGAGGGTTTTTTTTTTTTTTTCTGGTTGTTTGTTTTTTACACTATTTTCAAGTATATACGTAGGGCAGGCGTATGCGCGTATGTAGATTTGTTCATATGTATGCGAGTATACTTGCGTGTCAGGGGCTGAGGTTGATCAGGCATGATTCTGGATTGTTCTTCTACCTTATTTTCTTTAAGACAGGGTCTCTAGTCAAATCCGGATCTTGACACTAGGGCTAGTCTGGCCAACTAGCTCCTTCTGAGGATTCCCAGTTTCCACCTTCTGAGGCAGGAATTACAGGCAGGCTACCACACCCACCTGACATTTTACGTGGGATCCAGGAATCTTAACTCTGGTCTTTTTGCTTGCCTGGTAAGTGCGCTTTAATTACTGGGCTATCTTCCCCATCATCTAAAGCAGTCTTGTCATCTGTTCCTGATGGTGTGTGTATGCGGTGCATTTGTGTGTGTGTGGGTGCATGTATGTAGGTGCAGGTGTGTGTATAGAAGCAGAGATCGAAGGACG
The DNA here is from genome assembly GCA_023101885.1 of Typhlomys cinereus. Lineage (NCBI taxonomy): Eukaryota > Metazoa > Chordata > Mammalia > Rodentia > Platacanthomyidae > Typhlomys > Typhlomys cinereus. The sequence goes on along the minus strand of JALPQD010000384.1, from coordinate 761,349 downwards.
TTGGCTGTCTTTCTTAGTCACCCACCTTATTTTTTGAAAAGGATCTCTCACTGAACCTAGAACTCACTGATTCACCCAGACTGGCTGGCCAGCGAGCCCCAGGAAACCTCTTTTCTCTACCTCCCCAGCACTAAGCTTGTAGGCATGTTCTGCTGTGCCTGTTTTTTATTTTCTTTTTTTTGTTTTTTTTTTTTAATGTAGGTGCTGAGCCCTCAGTTACCCAGCATTTGTGTGGGAAGCACTTTACTGAGCCATCTCCCCATTCTGAAGTCCCTGATTCTTTGGGTTGTTGTGGGGGCTAAAATCAAGTAATCATTAACTGTGTCGGGTATGGTGAGCACTTCCTACACTGTAACTTTTTATAACTATCTTAATGATTCATACCGTGGGTTGCTTCCCTGAAGTTATAGGCTAAACATCCAGGCTTTCCTGTGTAGTATTTTGCAGGAAACAACCCCATGTGGTTAGCTACTGAGCTGAGTGGGCAGCAAGAAGCCTGGATTCAAGTCCTGCTCTGCTCCTGACATCCCGCATATCTAGACCAATCTCTCTCCCCATGGTTAGCTGGTTTGTCCACATGTGAAGTGGGAAGGCCCAGGCCTGAGTCTCATCAGCTCTGTCTGAAGCCCAAGGACCTCACGGTCCTGCTCTGGCTCCAGGAGGGTGTCTGGGCTGGGGAAGGGTTTGTGATTCTGAAGAACCTCTTGGGTCCCTTGGGTTTATTTATTTGTGTGTGTGTGTGTGTGTGTGTGTGTGTTCGTTCATGTGCGTGCACATATCAGAAGACCTTGTGTGTCCCTGTGGAGGACCAAGGATGACTTCGTGAATCATCCTGGATTGCTTTTACCTCTTTCTTGCTTCACTCTGGGTTTTCCCAGGCTCCACCCACCAGAGCTGGAAGTTCAGGCTGTAGCCATTTCCAACTGGCGTTTTTTTACATGGGACCTGGGATCTGAACTCAGGACCTTCTGCTTGCAAGGCAGAGTCTTAACCCCCGAGCTCTCCAACCCCCACACCCTGATTTTTATGCATTTGCATTTTCCTTCCTCATGAAAATCTTGTGCTCCCTTCCTCGCCCACCTCCTTCCAGGACCCGTCGGGTACTGCCAATCTGTTCTTTCAAGGAGGGGTTGAACCAGGGACATTTGCCCCAAGGACTCTTCATCAGTTTCTTCATCACCATCATTATCACTTGGGTTTCAGGAGGCCTGTGCTAAGCACTTTCTATGCATTACCTCATTTAACCAAATGAGCTTACATATGTAAAGTGCTTGGCAACGTGCCTGGTCCATGTTAAACGATCAATAAACGCATGCCATTTCACTGCCTCTCCCCTCCTTATTATCGTAACTCCACGCAGCGTGCTAGACGGTTTTATTATCCCCTTTTGCAGATGAGGAAATGGAGGCTGCCAACGGTGAGGAGTTGTGATTTGGTGACAGAACCAGGATGTCAGCCCTGGCCTGCTTCTTGGTGGGCTCCTATGTGAAAAGTGTGTGCCCTCAGAGGGGTTTAGGCTTGAGTTCCCTCACCTGAAGCCGGAAATGACATTTCCTGGACTAATGCATGTTGCTTGGCACCGTGAGCCTGGGCGGTTCTTGTCCCTGCTCCGTGTGGCCTTGGACTGATACATTTTCCTGGGGCTCCGACTTAGCTCTCTGCAGAAGAATCCTTCCCCTTCCCAGAGGGATACGAAAGGGCTTCCTTGGCTGAGTGCCAGGCACATAGTAGGCACTCAAAAAAGTGGTTGGTACTGTTCCTTTTTCCCTTCTGGAAAGCTCTTTGATTTTTGGAAGGTGGTAGGTGGATGAGGGGGAAATGCACAGCTTCCAGCTGGACCACGAGTAATGGTGTGAAACGTGGTCAACCTGATTGATGTTGTTATTAGCGATAGTGATGTGGGGACTGGAGGGAGGGGGCTCTCCACAGCCGCTGCGTCTGTCTGCAAGCTCGCGGCTCCTCCTGAGGGTCCTGGGGCCTGCTTCAGAGTCAGGGGCATGAAATTGTCCAGGCATCCTCTGTTCCTCAGTCCTTGTGGACAGAATTAGCCCACATAGCCTTGGAGCTCTCCTGAGGCAGGCAGAGCCAGGCTCTGGGATCCAGAGATGGTCCTTTGCAGGGGTAGTGGCTAAGGGATGGCAGAGGTCAGGAGCACAGCTCTGCAGGCAGCAGATGTGCTGCCTTGCTTTGCGACTCCCAGCAAGTTCCCTAACACTTTGAACCCCACCCTTCTCAACTGTAAAGTGTCCACTTCTGCTTCATGATTGTTGGGGACTCCGTGAGACAATGTCCTGATAATGCCGGCATGCTCCAGACCCAGGAAAGTGGACCTCCAGCCCATGGACAAGTTATCTTGCAACCTGGACAGGTGACTCAGCCTAGATTAGAGGGCTTACTAGTTGATGACACCCCATAAATGCTCTAAGTCATCTTTTGTTGTTTTGCGCAAGTGTGTGTGTGTGTGTGTGTGTGTGTGTGTGTGTGTGTGTGTGTGTGTGTGTGTATTTGCAGGTAGGAATATGTGTACAGGAAGGCATGTGAGTGCGTGTGGAGGCCAAGGGGTGACATCAGGAATCATGATGGTTTGCTGTACCTCCTTGTTGCTTTGCCCTGGTGCCTCCCTGGTTCTGCTTTTCAGGGCCAGAATTATAGGCCACCGCCATTTCCACCCAGCATTTTTACATGGGACCTGGGATCTGAACTCTAGTTCTTTGCTTGGGAGGCAAAGGTGTTCAGCACTGAGGTATCTCCCCAACCCCAGGGTTTCGTTTGTTTGTTTTGTTGTTGTTTTGAGACAGGATCTCATGTAGCTCAGGCTAGCCTCAAACTCTTGGTCCTCTTGCCTTCAACACCCAAATCTTCCTTTCTTTGGGTAGAAATGGGGTTCATGGGAAATAATCACATCCTCCCATATGGTGTCTGCTTTGAGCCCAGCGCAGTGCTGGACACTCTATGCACTTGTCCCTGGTACTGTCTGGTTTATCGATGGCATGTAAAATAGTAGATCCAAGCTAAGCATGATGGCCACGCCTGTGAGCCAGCACCCAGGCAAGAGAATGCTGGGAGTTTGAGGTCAGCGTGGTTTACAGAGTGAATTCAACCAGCCAGGACTGTGGAGTGAGACCCTATCTGAGGAGATAGCTCAGCAGGTAAAGGCATATGACACACGATCCTAGAGTCCACTTAAAGATAAGGAAGAGAACCAACTCCACTCCAAAGTTATATGCTCTGCGGCATGCCTACACACACACATAGATAACACACGTGGATCACATACACACATAAATCACACATGTGGATCACACACACACATTGATCACATACATACATACTTCACACAGATGATTTATAAAAATAATAAGTAAAGAATAAGGATTCAAATCCAGTCCTGAGACTCCTCCACTTGATACATGTGTATCCCCCATGCCCACTGCTGAAGTGGGGCTGAAGGGCTGCTGGGAAGGGGGGAAGAGAGGAGTAAAGGAGAAAGAAGTCAAAACCATAGGGTTGCTCCTAGACATCAAGTCCTTTTTATTATTATTATTAGTCCATAGACATGCCTTAATATGCCAAAAGTTATGGAGATGACAGAATGAAGAAGTTCCTTCCGCCCCTAAGGAGCTCACATTCTAGAAAAGGATAAACAAGGAAGAGTACAGCACGAATGATGCAGTAGAGGTAGGTTGTGGTTACAGTGACCACACAATGGGAAGTTAGATGGCCCTTGAAAGCGACAGGAGTGACCCCACGGAGGTGCCTCTGCTGGGCCTGCAGGAATGCATAGAATTTTCCAGATGGGGAAGAATGGCCAGAAATGTGATACAAACACAGCACTGTGGAAGCCTAACTGAGTGGGGCGCTTGGAAAGTTTTCATCAGAACACTGGGGTGGGAAAGGCACGAGGTTCCTGTGTGCCAAGCAAAGGACGGGGTTCACTGGGGTGTGAAGCCAAGTCACACTGTAAGTGCCTCTAGAAAGCATGAAGCAGCAAGAAGATGGGGACAGCAGGTCTTTAGAGCTGACTAGGCATGCCACCTCTCTCCAGCCCTAGCTCTGCTGAGCAGAAGGGGTCTGCATGAGGTGGGCGTTGCAGTTCGCCTGCATGGTTGCTGATAAATGACTATCAAATGGCTTAAGGGAACAAGGGGTTTATTCTCTTACAAATTCTGGTTACAGTTCTTAGTCCAGCTTGACAGGAGAGCACGCACCAACACCAGGGCCAAGGGAACTGACCACACCATCACCACATAACGGCTGAGAGACGGACAATTCTTACTTGCCAGACCAGCATGTCTGGCTAAGTATACAAAAGAATGCCAACTTCCTCAACCAGTTCTCAGTATTTTATTCATTTTATTTATTTTATCTGTTCAAGGCCTAATCCCACCCGCCATAGGCTGGACTTAACCCAACCACTAATTTTCTACAAATGTGCCCAAAGCTCAAATCTTCAACAGTCAAGTTGACACCTGTGACTAACCATGACAGTGGGGAAGAAGTTGCCCGTGGAGAAACTAACATCAAACAATCCATACAGCTAACTCTAGGAGATCTTTGAGGGTTTGTACCCATTCACCAAGAGACTTTAGGACACTCAGATGGGTGAGACGACTTGTTACCATAGAAGCAGGAACACAGCCCTTGGTCTCAGAAGAGTCACCAAAGAAAGAGGATTCGAGAATAAATTATAAAATCTAGACCAGGCAGGAAGTTGTCCAATCCCAGAACCTTTTCTGTTGTCTGGCTTTAAGAAGAGGCAGGTGACAGGAGGGCAGACTAGGAATAGAGATGTCTTTAAGAACTGGTTCTAGGGGTTGGGGATTTAGCTCAGCCCTGGGTTCGGTCCCCAGCACCAAAAAAACAAAACAAAACAAAACAAAACAACAAAAACAAGGGAAGAACTGGTTCTAGAAACCAGGGAGGTAGCTCAATGGGCAACGCATCTGCTCAAAGACTTGAGTTCAATTCCCAGAACCCCACATGGTGGAAGGAGAGAACTGATTTCTAAAGGTTGACCTCCTCCTTTGTGCCATGCATGTATACATTCTCTCTCTCTCTTTCTGGGGTGTGTGTGTGTGCGCGCGTGTGTGTGAACTGGTTCCAAAGCTGGGTGTGTTGTGTAATATACCTGTAATCAGGAGGATTATGCAGGACTATCAAGGCCAGCCTAGGCTATATAATAAAACCCTGTTTCAAGGAAAAAAAAGAGGCTGGGGATATAGCTCACTTGTAACTGACATACATGAATCCAGTAACCACGTAACCAGCTCCATGTAAACCTCACATGCTCAGGAGGTGAAGACCGGAGGAGCTAGAGCTCAAGGTCATTCTCAACCCATAGCGAGTTCTAGGCCAGCCTGGGCTACGTGAACCTGGTTTCAAAAAGAACTGGTTCCAGGCAGTGGGGTGGAGCTGGTTTGGGGGGTAGGACCCCAACACCAGCATCTTGTTCTTGGTCTCCCCGTGTCTATTCTGCAGTGGGCCAGTAGCTGATTTAGAGCCGTACCGGTGTCTCCAAGGCGCCACGAGCTTAGTCCCGGGAGGAGCTGCTGGCTATGGTGGCAGGTCCATGGTGAATGTCACGGCTGGCCGGTGCAGGGGCGAGGAAAAGGACCCGGGAGAGGTTGGGCTCTGGGTCTCAGTCCAAGTCTTGCCTTGTAGAAACTGGGCGATCTTGAGCAAGGCCCCTGATGGCTCTGAGTTTCCACCTGCACTCTTGAGAACGGAAGGACAGTGGCCTGCCTCTGTGAGGTCAGGAAGTCCCTCCGAGATAAGATAGGGAGAGCTGGAGCTTGATCTGTAAAATGGGAGTAACAGCAGCCACTTCACAGGACTGTAAATAGTGGCCTAAAGCTGGGCTGAATCGCTCAGGGGGTGAAATGTGACCTTGACTGTGAGTTCAACCCAACCCGGGTCCCTAGTGCTGGGCCTCATTCACCGTGCACCTCTCCAGACCTCCTCCTCGTCTGCTGTGAATCCATCAGCTATTCATATTCTACAGAGACCCTGTGGGGGTCGAGCTCTGTGGGTTCAAGGCCAGGCTGTGCTCCATAGCAAGACAGTCTCAACCTCCTCCCCAACCATCCCCCCTCCAAAAAAAAAAAAATGCTGAGGCCCTGCAGAGATGGGGCTGATAGCCAGGTGGTGAGTTGCCTGTCCGTGGTGGCGGTGATTAAGAATCCGTTTGTGGGTTGGGCGACTTCTTGGACGTGTAATAAATCTAGGGATGACCCTGTTTTGGAGCCGCCAGATGCGGGCTCTGAGTCTTGAGAAGACGCTGCTGGTGACAGGAATGTTATCTCGAATAATGGGAAGTGTGTTCTCGTGTCCTTTGGCCTTGATACTGCCCCTTCCTGTCCCCAAATCACAGGGTCTGTGGAGCTCAGGGCCCCAGAAACAGGGTATGGTGTGTGGGTGGGCGTTTTACCATCTTGTCGCTCTATCCACCCCCTGCCTGCGAAGGAAAAGCAGAGAAAAAAGGTTGCAGTGGCTCCTGAACCTCCTTTCTTTTGGGGAGGGGGGTAGGTTCTGCAGCCCCCAGCCTGAACCAGAGATGTGGGTTTTCAATTACACAATTAAATGCACAATTAGGCATAATTACCAGTGCTCCGAGCCCGAGACTGCTCATAATAGGCGTGTAATCTACTGCAGCCTCTGTTTATACTACTCAGCGCGCTCTCTAATGATGCTCTGAGATGCCTTCACACTGCACCGTTGCCATGGAAATGAGCCTGCCGCCACCATGCAAAGCTGACAAATAGTATGCTGGTCCTGGGCCCCTGGATGGCTTCTGAGGCCTCCGTAGCCACCTTGGGAGCGAGGGGGCTGGCCAGGTAGGTCAGGAAGCAGGTCACAACCTTCCTGTCCTCTAGTAGTCCTCTCTGTACCAGCCTGCCTCCAACCCACCAGGGTGTGCCCCAGGGAAAGTTCAGCCTCTCCAGAGTCCTCAAACCACAGCAGGATGGTATGGCACTGTGGACGGTCCTGTAGATGTCCAGTCCAGCATCTGTTGTCCAGGGGGAGAGGGAGGTACTAGGTCTGGACAGAAGTCCTGCTGCACCTGATTTTCAGATGTGTCTAACTCTGCCTTAATGGGCTGAGTGACCTTGGACGACTCACTGTTCCTCTCAGGGTCTCTGAGAGTGGTGGTCTCTGACAGGCATGTACTGGGTTGGGCCCCACCTCGCCTGTGTAGCCGTATTACCTGGAGTGGGTCATGCATCTTTGCCCTACATGGTGACCTCTGTGTGATGGACTGTTGCTGTCCCTGTATCACCAAGACAGGAGCTGAGGACCACAGCCGACATTCAGATCCACGGCCCAGGGAGTTCCACCAGTGCCACGGGCAGCGTCACTGTCTCCTTGACGAAGAGGTCACTCAAACAGCAGGGAAAAGGCAGAGCAAGGACGGCTGGTTGATCAAGAGTCCACGCTGGCTTCTCAGTGGTGTATGAGGGTCCCCGGGGGTATGAGAGGGCACGAAGGAGGCAAGGAGTCTCAGGTCCCTCAGACCCATCCCTGTGCTGTGATCCTGAAGGGAATTTGGGTCTAGTTCTTCCGCCCCATCTTGGTCGTAGAAGTAGGGTCACACGCACCTCTGGCTAGCCTGGAACTCCTGATCTTACCTCCACCTCCCAAGTGTTGGGATTATGGGCATAATCTCTCCTGAGAGGGAGAGAGAGGGAAAGAGCATACACGTGTGGAAGACAGGCTCTCTCCTTCCATCTTGGCTCTGGGACTTGAACTCAGGCCACCAGTTTTGCCCACTGAGCCATCCCGTATGCCCTTGGTCTGTTTTGTTTTTTCCTTTTTGCCTTTTCTCTTTCTGTTGAGAACATCGTTTACGGGCATCTACTCTGTGCCAGATCCTGGGAACATGGGTGGGTCTGACAAAAATATGCCACTTAGTACTTGGTTTGAGTAAGTTGCCCTTGTCTTCTCTGTAACTTAGCTTCTTTCATTTTTCTTATCTTTCTCCCTTCTGGCGCTGATAAGTGAAGCAAGATCTGGCTTCCCTGGGTGAGCCCTGTGTCCCTAAGTCACACTCTGTGACCGGTCTGTTGCTTACAGGGAATGGCACTGATCAAGCGCTTACTGCGTGCCTGACTCTGGACTTAGCCTTTATCTGCCCTGCGTGAATCTTCGGCACAAGCTGTCCTTCCCACTGACAGATGGAGCTACTTACTCCAGGCTCCCGAGGCCGAAGAGCTTTGTCCTGGGCCTCACGGCCCCTGAGGACAGAGTAGACCTCCAAGTACCAGGTGTCCCCACCCTGCAGCCGTGTCACCCAAATCAGATGCCCACAGCCTCTTGCCAGTTTCCCTGAGAGAGGGAGGCATTTGTTTGGAAGAACAAACTGTCCAGCTCGCGAATCTTCTAACTTTGTAATTCCGATTGGCAGGGGAAAAGGCTGGCTGACCAGGAAAACTAAAGTCCCCGAATAATCTGAGACTCGCTCAAGACCACAGAGCAAGTCAGGGGTGGCATTGAAACTGGGACCTGGCATAAGTTTGGGACACTTCTTTTGGCCTTCTCCGACATCCACCAGTCTGTTACAGGGTGGGAGTTGTTGTTTGGGTTATGTAAGTTTGGCAGTGGTTTATTTACTTAAGACCACAAGTGGAAGTTAGAAGACAACATTCAGAAATCTATTCTCTCTTCCCATCCTGTGGGTGCTGGGTATCAAACTCAGGTCACCGGTGTATGAGTTAGGCACTTTACCCACTGAGACATCTCACCAGCCTGGTTGTTTCGGGCAGGGTCTCATGTAGCCCACACCAGCCTCAAACTCACTACTGTGTAGCTGAGGATGGTCTTTGAACTCCTGATCCTCCTCCCTCAGTCTCCCAAGTATTGGGATTACCAGTGTGTGCCACCAGGTTATAGGGGGGAAAGTTTTTTGTTGTTTTTTAATCAGTAGCGTATGTGCCCGTTTGTATGCATTCAAAACTGCACACTGCTGCATGCCCAAGCATTTGTGGGGCAGACTCTGGCACGAAGAGATTTGTGGATCAATAAACATCCCTTCCCTCTTCCTCCCTCTTCATTTATTCATGAACTCTGAACTCCCTGGCTCCAGAGAAACTGCCTGGAAGAAAGCAATTAGAGCATAATTAGAACCACTTCTATTATCAGCTCTCAATGGCAGGGTGGGGTGGCCCTGGGAGTTCCCTATAACCCCCCTTCCTGCATCGCCCACTCAGCTTCCGCCTACCCATGGACAGGGACACCATTGTGGGGACAAGGACCTCTCTCTAGAGGCATGAAGCGCTCAAGCACTGTCTGGGGGCCGGGAGGCAGGCCACTGTCTGGGGGCCGGGAGGCAGGCCCTCCGTCTTGCGCATAGTTAGGCGGTCTACTTAGGAAGGCTCCCAAGTCCCTTGCATTGAACTCTTGGGCATGCCCTGTCAGGGACCCCCAGCCGGGACCCCCAGCCAGACATCCTAGGAAAACTGAAAAAGCCCAGTGGGGCCCCTGCTTCCAGAGAGCTCGCTTAGCGCACTGTAGCAAATGAAGGCTGCAAGGCTGGGAGGAAATTATAAATTACCTGGAGGAAGCCATTTACCAGCCGGGACTCCGTTCTTGCCAGATGATTAATAGCAATAATAAGCTGGGGGTGGGGCACACGCCTGAAGACCGGGCTCTCCGGAGACTGAGGCAGGAGGATGAAGAGGTGGGGGCCGGTCTGAGCGACAGAGTGAGATCCTGTCTCTGCAGGCCAGCGAGAGCAGCGCTGTGACAGCACCAGTGGTCTCTACTTAGGTTGGGTGTCTGAGCCCAGACCCGCTGTTCTTCCCCACGTGGTCTCTGTCATCGAGGAAAGAGCAGGCGTGCCCCACTCCCCTGGGGAGCTAGAGGATGTGGGCCATGTATAGCACCATCATATGGCTGTTGTCTCTGATGATCAAGTGGGGAAACTGAGGCTGAAAACATGACTGTGTCCAAATGAAACAAGACATTAGGCCAGTTTCCCTGGGCCCCAGGCCGCCTCTTGGGCTCCCTGGTCGTTTGCTGCCTCTGCCTCTTCTGCAGGTCAGGCCGGGCCCTGTTGGGAGCCTACCCGTTGAGACCCTGTTTAAGATGCTTTTCTTCAGCGTGACAGGCACGTCCCCCTTCATCGCCGAAGCCCTGCCTTTGATCTGGGTCACTACCCTAACTTAGCTCAGCACAGTGCCAAGACCAAAGGCCCTGGCCTCTCCACGAGATGGTCACCACTAAGGCTGTAACCATGGAGACAATCCCCAGCCCTTGGGCTTCGACCAGAAGGGTGTGGTTTTCTAATAGGGAGGGGGGTTGTAACTGACACCTGGGATCCTCGTGAACAGAGGGGTGACGGGCTGGGTGGGATCGGCTCCAGCTGTGGTCAGTGTGCTCCTTTCTGAGGATGAGGGGACAGAACACCTGGGGACAACAAACCTTCCTTCTTCCCTTTCCCTACCCCACCTGAGGGGAGGTTGCCATGACAACCAGCTTCCCATCATTGACCTCTCTGTAGGGCCCTGCCCCCTTCCTCTGAGTGACAGGTGGTCACCCTGGCAACAGGCCTTGGGCGCAGAAGGAGCCTCTGACTTCCCAAGGCCCCACCCTCTCACAGGGGAAAGCCTGGTTGTGCAGCAGCATCCAGCTGGAGGTGAGCCGCTCCACCCCAGGCGGCTTCCCAGCCAGGAGCAGTCAGCTGCCTAGGATCGATCTTAGAAGGCAGTGTTGATCTTGCCTTCCTTCCCCGTGAAGTCTAAAGCTGCCTTTCTCAGACTCAGGCATGCAGTGGAATTGCCCACTTGTTGAAGTAGAGATTTCCAGGCGCGTGCGTGTAACCCCAGCACTGGGGAGAATCACCGCAGATAGAAGCCAGCCAGGGCGGTGTCGTGAAACCCTGTCTCAGAAAACGATCACACAGAACACTGCTTGGTCTTACCCCCTGAGTTTTTGATTCATTAAATCTGGGGGGAGGCCCCATAATTTACATTTTGTGAAATTGTTATTTATTCAAGAGGTGTATACATGCGCGCTACGGTGCAAGGGTGGAAGTCAGAGGCTAACTTTTAGCAGTCAGTTTTCCTACCACGAATCAATCTCAGGTGGCCATGTTTGTGAGCAGGTGCCTTACCCACCGAGCTGTCTCACCAGTCCTCAGTTTGCTTTTTTTTTGTTTTAATTTTTTTTATTTATTCAATTGTGCGTGTGTGTGTGTGTGTGTGTGTGTGTGTGTGTGTGTGTGTAGAACCACGGGCAAATTTGAACCACCACAGACTGCCTCCACCTCCTCCTTGTTTACTCTGCCCCGGGATTCACAGGCTCCGCCCTACCAGGACCAGAAACGCAGGCCGCCCCCACTTCCGCCCGGCGTCTATACGTGGGGTCTAGGATCCGAACTCAGGACTTTCCGCCTGCAAGGCAGAGGCTTAACCCCTGAGCCACCTCTCCAGCCCCTCAATTTGCTTTTTTAAACAAGTTCCCAGGCGGTGGTGCTGCTGGGCAAGCGTGGAACGTGGGAGTCCCTGGTCTTGACAGCGGAACACTGAAAGTCCGCCCAGGCTTGGCCACCAGTCCTGACTCACCGCAGCCTTGTCCCCAGACTCAGGGGTGCCGAGCCGAGCACCCAGATCCTTCCGCAGCGTGGTACCCTTGCGCTCGCAGTTCCTGCCTCTGACCACCCTTCCCCTCCTCCTCTCCTAGGCCCGCCAATCTCTCCTTCCCTCCTTGACTTCCTGACCGGCCCCTTCCCCAGGTGCATAGAATCCCTCTTCCTACACTGTGGGTTCCCTGATGTCTCAGAGCCTGACACGCAGGTGTGACCCTCCAGTGCCGTCCGTATAACTATGGGTGCTTAAGTGAACCCCAGGGCCTTCTTGGTTCATTTCGGTCTGGTGAGCGAGCCAGTGCTGGATCCGTGGTACGTGTGTTTGGGGGGAGGGTGGGAGGGAAGCTGCTGCACGTGTGTTCTCACTCACATGCTACGAATGGTCATGTTGGGACACGGTGGGTGTTGTACTAGGAAAGAGATATTCAGGACAGGGGGAGGGAGGGACGTAGCTCAGCTGTTAGAGTGCTTGCCTGCCTTACATGAAATTCGGGGTTCAATCGCTAACACTGCATAAACCTAGCATGCCTGTAGTCCCAGCACTCTGGAGGTAGAGGCAAAAGGCCCCAGAAGTTTGGGGTCACTCTCTGCTTAACAGTAAGTTCAAAATCAACTTACATAAGACTTGTCTTAAAAACTTACAAACCAAATAAGACAAAAGATAGAAATCCAGGTGCCACACAGAGAGGGCTTCTTAGAGACCCTTGGTGGTTTCAGTAGCTTAACAGGTAAGGTACCTGCTTGCAAACCTGGTGACCTTAGTTCAGTTATGGGAAACCCATAGGGTGGCAGGAAAGAACTAATTTCCAAAAAAACTGTCCTCTGACCTCCACCCATGCATTAGGGCATGTATGTATTTGCCCCCCATTGTGTTCCTCTCCTTATTCCTCCCTCCCTCTCTCTTTCTGAAATAATAAATTAAGTGAAGTAAGAGACCCTTGGTGGTGAGAGCAGACCTCTCCCAGGCCTTCACCCATTGCATTCACTTCCCCTCTAGCCATTCTGGGTAGAAACTCTTTCGTGGCTTGGAGGAGTAAGCTGGACCCAGCCGGGGTGTTCTCTGGGCCACAGCTGGCTTGTGGTGGGGCTGGGACTTGAACCTGGAGTTGCCATGCCGAATTCCAAGCTCTCCACCCAGCCTGCTTCCCCACACCCCAGGTTCCTCTGCAGTCCAGGCACCTGTGTGGCCTAAAGACTTTGCTTTGAAAACATATCTCCAGTGAGGATTGACACCACAGTCCCCTGTAGGGAACTAGGCAGCCCCAGGGGTGTTAGAAGGCCACACCCTGACCTCTGCCGGCCACACTATTAGGCCACAGAGCCATAGAGTCAGGGAGTCATACCCAGAGGTACATGCCCTTCTCTTCTCTGACACTCTGGACAGGTATTAAAGGTCCCAGAGACCCTGTCCGGGCAGCTCCAAGCGCACCTTCAGACCTGCTGCTGATGTGAACACACCAGAGCCTAAGAGAGGCTAACTGGCTGCAAGGGCTGGGGTGGCGGCAGCTGCTGCTAGCAGACGCCCCGACTACAGGGTAGGACAAGGCTGGCTGGTGCCACTTTTCCTAGATGCCCAGACAGCCTGGCTTCCGGACCAATAGGGCAAGTAAGAAATTAGAATGTATTTAACTTAAGGGTCTTGGCTCATCCCTATTTATTTTGGGTTTTTTTGAGAAAGGATCTTGCCGTGTAACTCTGACTGTCCTAGATCTCGCATCGATCCTCTCGTCTGCCTTCCCAGTGTTGGAATTACAAGCGAGAGTCCCTTCACCCGGCTGTTCCTGATGTTTAAATATTCAGGCTCTGAAGTGGGGCCTCTACCGATCACTCTTCTCTGCTTACGAGGCCCCCAGATACTAAGATAAGGTCTGGGCTTGGGGGTGAGGTGCAGCTGGAAGCTTCCCTTGAAGGCTTGATCCACCTGGGGCTCTGCCAGCTGCTCAGCCTGTCACTGCCTGCCTGCCTGTCGGTCAGCGATCCCAGGAGCCTTCTGAGCGGACTTCTGTCCCCAAGCTGCCACAAGCTGTCATCCCCAAGACAGGCCGTCGGGGACACAGGGATCCTCTGCGGAAGCGAGAGACTGTCTGGGGTCCAGCCTGGCGTGCACACTGTGGTTGTCAGCGGTGACAGGCCAGGCTGGGAGTTTGGAAATGGAGCGTGGCAGGGTGGGGAAGTGGGGATGGAGAAGGCTTGCTGGAGCCAGATGTTGACGCGAAATCCATCTCCCAGCTGTGCCAGGTAACAGGATCTTCCCATCTTATGGAAGAGGAGGCGGAAGGCGTAGCTCCTGACGTCTGCTGCTCCCCATGTGTAAACAGGGCCCAGTCGCTAGGCCTCTCTGAGCCTGGGTCTCCCATCCTGGCACTTAGGTATCTTGTTTGGCCTCCACGTGACCTTGAGCTGACCTTAAATGTGCGATCTTCCTGCCTGAGCCTCCTAAGCACTGGGATGATAAAAGTGCGCTGCTGCACCTAGCTTGATACTTAACTAAGGTTTTGCAAATCGTGGCTGCAGCATTGATGGCTGTGTGTAGCATCACCAGGCACTTCGGGGTGTGTCTGTGAAGCCTGTAGTTGTGGCAACTTGCTGAATGGGGGTCCACCCACACAAGGCCCTGGAATCCGAGGAGGATTCACGAACAGCATCCCACTGGCCCAAGCTCAGAGAAATGATGGATCTTTGTGTCCAATCCCTGGCTCCTTTCCTCATCACCCCAGGAGAGGACAGGGGCATCGGGGCCCTTCAAGGACTTTACCAAAAAGCAGACTCATGGGGCCAGCGAGAGGGCTAAGTGATTAAGATGCCAACTCACAAACCTGCAGCCTGAGTTCAGTCCCCACAAACCCAGATGGTAGGGAGAACCTTCTGAAAAGTTATGCCATCTTACCTACCCACACACATTATATACATGCTCTCTCTCTTTCAAATAAGTAAAATACAAAAAATTATTTGAGGTATTTTTATAAACTTTATTTATTTTGCATGTGTGTGTGTGCGCGCACGTGTGTGTGTGTGTGTGTGTGTGTGTGTGTGTGTGTATCAGAGGGCCCTGTGTGTCCCTGTAGAGAACCAAGGGTGACTGTAGGAATCATCCTGGATGGCCTCTACCTCCTTTTTGCTTCACTCTGGGATTTGCCAGGCTCCGCCCACCAGGGCTGGAAGTGCAGGCCACCATCGGTTCCACCTGAAGTTTTTACTTGGGACCTGGGATCTGAACTCAGGATCTTCTGCTTATGAGGCAGAATCTTAACCCCCTGAGCCAACGCTCCAGCCCCTAAAAATTATTTAAAAAGAAAAAAAAAAAAAAACAGGCCCATGCCACTTCTAGAGCAGGTATCCAGCTGGGAATGTAATTCTAGAACCATGGTCTTGGTGTTTATGGACAGAGGCCGTGGGAAGTGGGGGCAAGAGCCCCACAGTCAGGAGGAGCCATTGAGTTAAGCCATAGATAGCATCTAGGCTTTTCTAGAATGTGGATTCCAACCTCGATGGAGCCCTTTGACTTTGGGGACCGTCCTGGCCTCAGGCAAGTATGATGAGATCCTGGAGGTGCTGGTGCGAATCCTCAGCAGCCCTGTGATTCAGGCTGCATCATTCCCTTTGTGCTTCATTCTCTGGAGTGCAGAGGAGTCGTCCTGGCCCGTTTCATGAGGATCGATGGAAACAGCTTTCTAGAACCCGAGAGATGTATAGGATGAGTGTCAGCTGTGATTACCTCTTCCTGTCACTCTGGAGCCGATGCGCAGTGCCACTTGGAATTAGCCCTGTTCGGTGTGACACATAGTAGGTCCTAAGCAGCAGCCCATCCTCCACTTTTCCTCCCCTGGTTCTGCTAAGGCCCTGGCTCAGTGCCAGGAAATGGTTACATGAGGTCACTGGGCTCCCTCCCTGCTGCCCCTCGCTCCTCTCTTTAATTTCTTTAATATACTTCCAGGAGATGGACAGGGATCGGACTGTAGGTATCTAGTTAAGAGCTCAGGCTCAGGTCAGACCCCTTGGCTTGCTGCAAGTCTGCCCACTGGAACCCTGAGATCTATGTCTAGAGAACTGCCCTCCGTAGGAGACATGACTGCCCCTCATTTGTCGTTGCATTGAATGAGATGATGCATGCACACCAACTGCTTGGTGCAAAGCCTGATACAGTCAATGCATGCAAAATACCAGCTGTCCTCACGCATCTGCCCAAGTTCAGAGCAGAAATCTCTCCAGCCCAGACGCTGGATTATCCCCCTAAGATGCTCTGTACCCATAGATCCCAAATGACCCCTCCCAGGGTCTTCACTTGGATCAGACTGGGACAGAACACCCAAACCCCTATAACAGAGAGATTGCATTAAAGGTGACCTGGGACATGGGATAATCTCCATTTATCGCTGATTCCTTCCTGTCAATGCCTCGGACATCCATGCAGATAAGCAGACCTGGGCAGGGTAAGGGCAGTCTTAGGGGAAGCCCACCAGGCAGACAGACCTTCATCTACCTTCATCTACCTTCCTTCCTTCCTTCCTTCCTTCCTTCCTTCCTTCCTTCCTTCCTTCTTCCCTCCCTCTCTCTCCCTCCCTCCCTCTCGCCTTCCCTCCTTCCCTTCCTTCTTCCTTCCCTCCCTCCCTCCTTCCCTCCCTCCCTCCTTCCCTCCCTCCCTCCTTCCTTCCTTCCTTCCTCCTTCCTTTCTTCCCTCCCTCCTCCTTCCTTCCCTCCTTCCTTCCCTCCCTCCCTCCCTCCCTCCTTTCTTCTTTCCCTCCCTCCCTTCTTCCCTCCTTCCTTCCCTCCCTGTCTCCCTCCCTCTCTCCCTCTCTCTTCCCTCCTTCCTTCCTTCCTTCTTTCCTTCCTTCCTTCCCTCCCTCCCTTCCTTCCCTTCCTTCCTTCTCTTTCTTTCTTGTGGGTGTGTGCATAAGACGCTTGAGTGTGTGTGTGTCTGTGGAGGCCCAAGGGTGGGTTCAGGAGTCGCTGCTCTACCTCCTCATGTTGCTTTGCTCTGGGTTTTCCAGACGCTTCCATTCAGAGCCAGACTACAGCCATACCTGCCCGGCATTTTTAAAGGATCTGGGGATCCAAACTCGGGTCCTTGTGCTTGCAAGGCAAAGGCTTTCACCCCTGAGCCGTCTCCCCAGCCCTCCTCACCTCTTTTTCAGCCTCAACATTCTCTTTCATCCCGTGGGTTTAATCCTGTCAAGTCCCGCTGGTGTAAGCCGCAGGTCTGAGCCTTGCAAGGCCGTCCGTGTGCTCGTGCGGCTCCCGTGGTTCTCCACGGGAAGCAGAAGCAAGGAACCTGGCATTCTAGCCAAAACCAGGACACTGGTGGTCAGGATGCTGGGCGGGGCGGAGGTGGGCCGCTCTGCTCCTTTGCCCACGGACACTCGCACCCGTTGCTGTTGCTGGGCAGACTTCCTCCCACCTGGCTCTTAGTCAGAAGGAGCCGTTGCCATAGCAGTGAGGCGGGCTGTCATCAGCATTCCCTCCTCTGCAATGCCGGCCTCCAAGCAGGAGGTCACGCCCGAGTCAGCCAGGGAATAGGGCGTGACAACTCCCTGCTTCAGGTTGCACAGCGACCTCAGCCAGATATGACGCCCCCCCAGCTCCTGCTTGATCCCCCCCAGCAGTTCTGATGACTCTGGGTGATATGTGGATCCGCTGGACCACTCCCCAGCCTCAGCTCTGCCAGCTCAGTTCTCCAAGCACAGGAGCCCTCCCTGCCCTTCCTTCTGGTGGCCCTACTATGCACTCGGCTCCCTCCCCCCCTCGTGTGTATTTGTGGGTGCTTTTCCTCTGTCCAACCTCTTCCCTTCCCTCCTAATCCTGGCACCCCTTGTTGAGAACCTTCCTCAGACAGGGCTCCGCACTGGCAGCTCCCTTCCTGCCACGCTGCTTCCTCCAGAGCGCAGAGCACCACAGTAGGTTTTTTGGTGTGGACAAGCGCGTCTTAAGCGTTCCTTGTCCTCTGACCTTCACCCTTATCCCATGGCATACATGTTTCTCTCTCTGTCTCTTTCTCTGCCCCCATCTCTCTCCAATAAGCAAAATATTAAAAAAAAATCAGTCTTTCTCTGAATGGTAACTCCTAAGAGCAAGAGTTGTCTCTGAGTTTTCTCTTTTGCCCTATTTTATTTTATTTTATTTATGTGTATAGATGTAGGTGTGTATTATATGTAGGTATATGTGGAATAGGGCACGGGATATGCCTGTGGAGGCCCAAGAGTGCCATCTGGTATCATCCTGGATGATGCCTCCTTATTGCTTTGCTCTGCAGTTTTTCTGGCTCCGCCTTCTAGGGCCGATCTACATACTGCTGCCATTTCTGCCCTGTTATTACTTGGGATCTGGGATCTGTACTCAGGTTCTTTTGCTTGAGAGGCAATGCTTAACCCTTGAACCATCATCTCTCCGGTCCCTTTAGGCCTATTTTATATGCAGGTGCAATGGATCTAATTCCTGGGAGACCTTTCACTGTGGCTGCTGTTGTCGGTACTGAGTCAGCGTCTCACCGAGTTGCCGCTCTAGTCCGGATAAGCCTTGAACTTGGGATGTTCCTGCTCAACTTCTGAAAGAGTTAGATTACCAACCTGTACCACCAGGTCTGGCAAGTCTTTAATTTTTTTTTTTAACATTTATTTAGTGTGTGTGTGTACACACATGCATGCATGCACCACAGAATATGTGCAGAGGCGGGCAAGGATGCCTTGCAAGTCGCCTCTCTCCTTCTATCATGTGGGTTTCAGGGACCAAACTCAGGTGTCAGGTTTGACAGCAAGTTCCCTTACCCACTGAGCCTTCTCGCTGGGTCCTGGGAGAAAGGTTTTCATTTTTGTGATGCCTACCACGGTTCACTTAGTTTTTAGCTACTTATAAATTTGATGTTATAAGGAAGGAACTAATGCCTAATCCAGGTTCATGCACATTTAGACCTAGGTCTTTGCTAAGATTTTGACTGTTTTTTGTTGTTTTGTTTTGTTTTGTTTTTCCATGCATGAGGGTATGTATGTATAGAGGCACATACAGAAATATACTTCAGCCTGTGTGCCTGTGGAGGACCAAGGGTGATGCTGTGAATACCCTTTGATCACTCTTCTACCTTATTGTTGTGAACATGGGTCTCTTATTAAACCGAGTATGCCATTAGGGCTAGTTTGACTAGCAACTTGCTCTGGGAATTCCTAGGCTCCACCTCCCAGGGCAAGAATGACAGGCTAATGGCCACACCCACAGACTTTTTTTTTTAATATAACATTTGTTATTATTTCCACTCATACAAACTTAGTAGGTACACGGGTTCCCTCCCTCCCTCCTGCCCCCCCCACCTCCCTGCTCTCCCTCCCCTCACCCCTCCCTCCCCATCTCCCAGTGCCTCCCCCCCTAATCCCTGGAGAATCCTTTAATGTGCTTGCCAGATTCTCCTCTGGGCCCTCCTTCTCCAATGACATACAAGGACCCAGTGGTATTTCCCTAAAACATTTTTCCATGGGATCTGGAGATCTGAACTCAAGTCATTTTGCTTGTAAGGCAAAAACTTTGACCACTGAGCTGTCTCCCCAGCCCCGAGTTTTACAGTTTTACCTCTTGTGTAGTGGTTCAGTCCATTTTGAATGAATGCTTATGGCACAAATGGGGGCTCCGAGTCATTCTTTCACATGAGCATATCTAGTGCTCCAAGCACTGTTTATTGATGCTTCCTCCATTGAATGCTTCTGGCACCGCGTGAGAGTCAATAAACCACAACGCATGGATTTTTGTTGGATGAATCAGTCACAGTTACCTGTGTGTCCAGCTCTGTGACTGAACCATACGGCCGGCCGGATGACTGGGGCTTTGTTGAAGGTTTTAGAATCATGCAGGGTGAGTTCTCAGACTTTGTTCTTTTTCAAGATTATTTGGCTACTTGGGTGCTCTTTTATTTCCATATAAATGTTAAGATTGGCTTCTCCAGATCTGAAAAAAAGAGAGGGTAGTGGCGCTAGCTACGGTGAATCTGAAAATCAGTGTGGAAAATGTTACCATTAAAATACTATTTCTTAGGTTAGAGAGAGGGCTCAGGGGTGAAGACTCCACCTCGGAAGCAGAAGGTCCTGACTTAGGATCCCAGGTCCCATGGGGAAAAACAAACAAACAAACAAAAAAAATCAGGTCTGCACTTCTGGCCTTGGTGGGCGGAGCCTGGGAAATAACAGAGTGAAGCAAAAAAGAGGTAGAAGCGATCCAGGATGATTCCCAAAATCACCCACAAGGATACACAGTGCCCTCTGAGACACACACACACACACACACACACAAATAAAAAGTTTTTAAAGAAAGATTCATTGTTTAAGAAAAAGAATACTATTTCTTCTTTTTTTTTTTTATTTTGTTTGATGTGTCTATGCGCGCACGCTTGCTCATGTACATGAGCGAGGACATGTATATGCCACATCATTCATGTGGAGGTCAAAGGACAACCTCAAGTGTTGGTCCTCTCCTTCCACTGTGTTTGAAATCAGGTCACTTTGTTCGTTTGCTGCTATGTTTGTGACAGGCTAGCTGGCCCACAAGCTTCCACAGACTCTCCAGTCTCTGCTTCCCAACTCCTCATAGCAGTGTTGGCCATTACAGACACAGGCGCTTCTCTGCCTGGTTTTTATATGGATTCTGGGGATTTGAACTCAGGTCCTCACATTTGCACAGCAAGCGCTTTTTCCACTGAGCCCTGTTACAATAAATGTACTGTAAATGTACAATAAATACTGTGAATGGATCATCTCAGACCACACATGCATATTGGCTGACATGCACTTTCTCCGGCTCTGGTTTCTGTTCTTCACTAGTGACCCCTGTCACTTGTTCAAACCTCCCTTGGCCTTGGTTTCTCATCTATAAAAAGGTAGGGAAAAAAAAAAAGCAGATCTAGCTATTTTGTTCTAGTCTTTCCCATCTCACCTTCTGAACACTGCTGTAATTAATTCTCTGCCTAAGTGCCAACTCCATTAAGGTGCTTGCTGCCACCAGTTTGGGGCTTAATTATAGGGTGGCGCTCATTGCACTTAGTCGTGGAATCTGATGAACCACCGTTTTATTTACCCAAATGTTGATTGTCTATAGCCAGCATCTGCTTGTCCCCCCCCCCCCCCCCCCCCCGCTTTCCACCACCCAAGACCTTCCGCTTCCTTCGGAAGACTAACAGTTTGGTTATGGGAACATGAGCAGTGTGACTATAGCCGAGAAAAACAGAGCCCAGGGAGAGTAACGTGCAAGCCCCCGGAAGGATTCTGGGCTCTGTCCTCAGCTCACCAAGACAAGCAGGCTCGGCGTCTTCTCCTCCTACTTTGGCGTATCAGCAGCCCCTCTCAGCAATTCCCATGGCTATAGTATGGCCAGTTCCTTTGGCTCCTGGTTGGTATGAACTCTCTTGTGAACCCGAATTGTGAACTGTCACCGGATCACGAGCAACAATAAACCCCCGGTTCACTTAAGTTGTTGGTTCTGTGTTTATGACACGCAACATGAAGGCAAACCACCCCCCTTCCTTCCCTTGCTTCCCCCCACCTCCACCCCTGTTCTTTTTTCCCTTCTTCCCTGTTCCCCCTCTGCACACACAAAAGTCATATCACAGTGCTCACACAACACGGTAGCGCCACCTTTCCACAAGATACGTAACTCGGCCTTCTTTTCATGCCCTCACCTAGCAGCCAGGTGTGTGCCACCGTGTACAGATGCCAGTCTCTACCATGCCCCCTTCTGAGGGACCACTGGAGCATATGCCTCCTGGTGGATCTTCCAGGTGCCCAGGCCAGAGGTCAACCTCGGGGCTGTTCTCCAGCAGCCGTCCACCTTGTTTCTTTGAGCCTGAGTCTCTCGCTGAGACCTGGGACTTGCAGATTAGGCTAGAGCGGCTGGAGCAAGTCCCAGGCATCCACCTGTCTCCGCACAGCTCATCACACCGGCTTCATTTGTAGTTCTGAGGGTCGAACTTGGATCCTCATGCTCTGAGCAGCTCCCAGACCAGCTGTCTGATCCCAGCCCTCCCTGGCACTGTCTTGGGAACAGGTAATATGTGCCGGATGCTTACCCAAAATACATGATTTCTGTTATTTTTTTGCAAGTTCAGGAAATGTGGAAACTTCCTGATACCATCAGTATCTCCAATTTACAGATGGGGAAACTGAGGCTCACATAAAAAAAATAGGAGCCCAAGCTAAGACAGTTGGCAGAGAAACAGTTTGATACCAGAGTGTTCTCTGCCTCCCACTACCCTAAACTGCTAAAGTGGTAGCGCTGGGCTCTGAAAGCCAGGTCAGGGAGTCCTGTGCTTTCTGGGGAGGAGGAAGAAGATGCACCCTCTCCTCACGGGAAATAATGGCGAAATGTCAGATTTACAAGCTGGGTGGTCACGGGCCAGGTGGAGCAGGCAGGTTCCGATGGAAGCTTCCCAGGGCTTTCCTGGGCTGTCTTGGGTTCAGAGTAAGAGTCGGTGTGTGTGAGGTAAACCCTGGATTCAGGCACAGGGCGGCACCTGCCAGGTGCATATCTTTGTCTCCAACTCCAGAGGAGGAAGCTGAACCCCCTGGCACTGCCTCCCGTCGTGAGTCCTGAGGGTTTAGCCCAGATGGTGGACGAGGAGCCGGTCCCAGTGGAGTGGTGGTGGGGACTTCTGATTTTTGTTAGATTTCTACCTCATGGCCCTGCCCTAGGCTGCTTGGCCAATCGTTTATGCAAATTAATGTAGATGTATGTTAATTAGATCACTACCAGGCAGGATGCTCTAATGGGATCTGCCAGCTCAGGGGTATAGGGAGACAGATCTGTCCTGAAGGGGGGGTCTGTGGAGCCCCCCAACTGGGAAGGGGCTGAGAATGGGTCAGTGGTCACTGAGATGAAAGGGGAGTTGCCATGGAGACAGATCGGGGTCCTGCCTCTTGACAGGACCAGACTGGCCACATCATCTGCTGTGGTGGTGGGGCCTCCCTGCCGCTCCAAGCCAGTCTCTGAGGGTTAATTACCCAGAAGGCAGTGACCAGCTGCTGTCCAGCGGCTCCTGGCCCAGCCCAAGTGGAGGATTGGGCCACAGCAGGCTGGCGTGAGAACAAACGAGCAGCCGGCCAGGGCTTGGTTATAAAGATCTGCCCTGAGGCAGAGAGGGAGGCTTCCCGCAAAAGCAGAAGGCCCCCTCCAACAATTGTGTAAGGGGGAAGGCCCCCCTCCAACACGCCTGTAAGGGGTGAGGGCCCCAAATGTTGGAGCAGGCAAAAAGGCTTGGTTAGCCAACTCCAGCAAGTAGTGGGCTGGGGTGAGGGCTTGGCCCAGATGGACTGGTCGAGGTCTAAGCGCTTCCGGGTCTCCATACACAAGCCCCTCCACAAATCTGGGCCTCGGTTTCCCCACCTGTACACGGGGGTAGGATGGGGAGATATAGTATGAGTGTGAAGTTTAATGTACAGCAGGTTCTCAATAAAGTGAACTAAGGCAGACCCCTGGTGAGGCTTTCTGTTTCCAGGGAGGTTTGGGTATATTTTACTACTTGTGTGGACCCCTCTCCCTTCCTTCGACCTTCCCCTTCTCTGGACTGAGATACGTGTACTAGTGTCCCTTGAGGACGGACCAGCATTGCCAGTACAGGAGCTAGATTCTAATCTTATCAGTGAGTTTTCAGGACTTGGTTCACAAAAGGCCCAAGAACCTTCCATAGAGTGAGTGAGTGAAGGACTGAATGAAGGAAGGAAGGCTGCCAAGTGATCAGAATGGTGGAAGAGGAGAGATTAATTGTGTCTACATCAATGTCTACAGAGGCAGGGTGACTCCCAAGAAGCCCTGGGTCCACAGCAAAGCCCTGTCCTCCCCACGGTCCATCCACTGCACCTGATGTCTGGTCACAAAAGGAGCAGATGCAGACACCTGGTTCCAGGTTCCAAGGGCTGCAGAAGATTCTTCCCATTGGTGGTGTGTGTGTGTCTGTGTGTGTGTGTGTGTGTATACTCACAGGCAAGTGTGAAGGCCTGAGGTCAATATTAGAAACCTACCTCCATTACTCTTGCAGTTCACCTGCGTGGTTGCTGATAAATGACATCAAACTGCATGAGAGAGCAAGGGGTTTATTTTCTCTTAAATTCCTGGTTACAGTTCTCAGTCCAGCTTGACAGTAGAGCTCACACCAACACCAGGGCTGAGGGAACTGGCCACACCATCTCTATCTACACAACAGCTGAGAAAGGGACCATCCTTACTTGCTAGACCAGCATGTCTGGAGAAGTCTACAGAAGGATGCCAACTCTCAGCCAGCTCTCTCTATTTTATTCCAGGGCCTAGTCCTACCCACCATGGCTTGGGCCTTCTCCATCAGCTAGACAATCTCCTGCAGGTTTGTTCTGGGCCTAACTCAACCACTAGTTCTCCACAAATGTGCCCAGAGTTCAAACCCTCAACCGTCAAGTGCTCATTATGACAATCTTCTATCATTCTTGAGGCTGGGTCTCTAGCCAAAGCCAGCACTCACTGCTAAGGTTGGTCCGTCTAGCCAGCCGACTCTGGGGATTCCCTGCCTCTGGCTTCCAAGGCTGGATTACAGGGAGGCTCCCGTACCCACCTGGCGTTTTACATGGGATTCGGGAATCTGAACTCTGGCCCTTGACTTGTGCAGCAAGTGCATTAACGACGAACCATCTCCCCTGCCCCTGGCTGCTTTTTTTTTTTTTTTTTTTTTGTGTGTGTGTGTCTGTGGAGGCCTAAGGGTGACTTCAGCAATCACCCTCGATTGCTTCCCCCTCCTATTTGCTTTGCTCTGGAGTTTCTCAGTCTCTACCTTCCGCACTGAAGTGCACGTTGCCACCATTTCTGTCTGGTGTTTTTATGGGGATCCAAAGTCCAAACCCGGGACCTTCTGCTTGCGAGGCAGTCTTAACCCCTGAGCCATCTCTCCAGCCCTGTTTTTGTTTTTTGAAACAGGCTACTCCTGAGTTCAATATGTAGTTGAGGCTGTTCTTGATTTTTTTTTTTAATATTTTATTTATGAGAGAAAGAGAAAACTCTAGTGTAAGTCAGAAGACAACTTTCAGAAGCCAGTTCTCTCCTTCCACCATGTGGGCTTTTGGGGATCAAACTCAGGTCAGTAGGTCTGTGAGCAGGTACCTTACCCAGTGAGCTCTTAAGTTCTTGAGTTTTTAATCTTCCCATTTCTACCTCCTGAGTGTTTGGATTACGCCCATGTGCCACCAGTGCCCCTTTTCCGTTTTGTTTTTCAGTATTCGGAATTGAACCCAGGGCTTGCACATGCTGGGTAGCATTCTGCTCCCAACTCTTTCTTACTATATGTTTGTGTGTGTACAACAGGGTGCATGAACAGCCATTCATATGTGTGTGGATGTAGGTGTACACATGCACTGCATGCATGACGAAATCAAGGTGACCGTGGTCCTCGCCCTCTGTGGGATTCACTACCCACTCACACACCCATTCACTCACTCAGTTACACAGCTGCTGGCTGGGATGACGAAGAAAGGCAGGTTCCAGCCATCCCACCTCCGCCTCTATCCTCCAGAGACTCCGCACCGGACGGGGAGATTGTCAGAAGCAAAGAAACAAAGGAGCTTATATAGGCAAAAGACAAAAAGGGCCAAATGGCCAGCCAATTATGTCAAAGGTTAAGACAACCTTCAGGTTTCACAAGGTCAAGCCCAATGTCAATCAGCACAGAGGGCAGGTAAGCCAATTAGGGGTCTCTGTAATGTGATCAGGGTCACACCCAAGACCCTTGCCCTCAGTGCTATCGGTAGTCCCATGTGTTTGGCCATGCCCTGGGGCAAATCCTGAGCCCTCCATGCGCTTTGAGACAGAATCTCTGCTGGTTTCCATAAGCTTCAGGACAGTCTCCCGTCTGCGCATCCCAGGTCCCCACGAGAGCACTGGGGTCGAAGACACTTGACCTTTGTGTTCAGCTTCTTACAACAGGTTCTGGGGATTTGAACTCAGGTCCTCACACTTGCACATCAAGCACTTTACCCACTGAGCCAACTTCTCAACCCGCTAGCTTTGAACTTTCTTCAGCATGTAACTTACTTTCTTAAACATGTAACCTTGCTGCGAAACATTTCAGCGCTCCCAGAAGGTGTGTGTTTGAAGCTGAAAATCTCTGCCCCGCATCTGCTCCCTGGAGAAAGTCTCTCAGAACTGTCTTTCCTGGGTTCTTGATTCTGCGTTTACTGTCGTACACATTTGGTGTCTTTTTCCAGCTTTTTGTTTTTTCTGAAATGGAATCGTATCGTTCTTCCTGCTTTTTACTTAACTGTGATGGCTTTGGCCCCTTTCCAATGCAATGGAGGAGGATTGCTGAGTGTGGGAGTAAAGGGGGGCACTATGTGAGCGTGAGGGGGGTTGGGGGGTGATATGTGTGTGAGGTGTGTATGTGGTATGTGTATATGTGCATGGTGTGTGTGTGTTTGTGTGTTGTATGTGTAAGATGTGTGTGTATATGTGGTGTGTGTGTGTGGGTGTGTGGTATGTGTATATGTGTAAGGTGTATGGTGGTGTGTGTGTGTGGTATGTGTATATGTGTAAGGTGTGTGGCGTGTGTGTGTGTGGGTGTGTGGTATGTGTATATGTGTAAGGTGTGTGGTGTGTGTGTGTGGTATGTGTATATGTGTAAGGTGTGTGGCGTGTGTGTGTGGTATGTGTATATGTGTAAGGTGTGGTGTGTGTGTTATGTGTATATGTGTATTTGTGTAAGGTGTGTGGCGTGTGTGTGTGTTATTAGGCAGCAGCCAGGAGGAGTCCATGCAAATCACTAGGCACAGGGGAGGATCCCTGTACATTGGTCCCCAACATCAACTCCCAGAGTCCTGTGGCCTTTATTTCTTTCCTTCTTTCTCTCCCTCCCCTTTTCTCCTCTCCTTTTTCTTTTCTTTTTTTCATTTGTTAGTTCTTATTTTCTCTTTTCCTTCCTTTCCCCTTTCTCTCCTCCCTCCCTTTCTCTCTCTCCCTTTCCATTTCTTCCTTTCTTTTTATTTGATAGAGTCTCCCTATGTAGCCCTGCTGGCTTGGAACTTCCGCATGAACCTGAGGGTTCCAGATCTGAGCCGCCTCAGCTCTGACTCGCGCCTCCGAGGCCGAGTCGCACAGCTCGTTCACTGCCAGGCCCAGCCTGGTGCAGAGGGTGCTGGAGTCGGCTGTTCAGCGGGCCGAGTCCGTCCTTCCCAAGACCCCCGCTCCCCATCACTTTCCCTTTGAGTCACTCACCGACACACAATGGCTGAAGGGGGCCCAGTTCAGGAGCCATGGAGCCCCTCTCCTCAGGCAGCAGCACCCCTCCCTGCTGTCACTGGCCTCGGTCTTAATAAGGGGCTGCACCAGCCCACTCCCTCATTTTACGGTTGAGAGGCCTAGTCCAGTTTAATTTTGTCAGCTGCACCAGAAATCCACTGGGAAAGGGGGAATTGTGTTTGGGGGGTGCATGGAGGGCTGTTGCCTTACACTGAGAACTAGTTGTGTGTCAGTACCCAGCTGGCTTAGAGCTTCCTATTCCTGGACATTTTGCTGGCTTGGAAGCCAAAGTCTAGAGAAGGGGCGTAACCCACCCAGGGTCACACAGTGAGTCTACGCTGACACTGCTACTCCAATGTGCAGGACCCCAAATGGGGGGCTTCATCCGACTGTGAACCAAAGTCAATAAGAGACAGAACTGACCTGGACAGAGTTCAGCAGCTGAACATACGCTGACATGTTAGAATATTAGCGGGAAAGTCTTGACCTGCAGACCAGGCTTGGGTATAGAGACTTCTGGTAGGTTCCATGGCCCTGCTCCCGGCCCCCTCTCTGCCAAAGCCCCCAGCCTCC
This sequence comes from Typhlomys cinereus, assembly GCA_023101885.1. NCBI lineage: Eukaryota > Metazoa > Chordata > Mammalia > Rodentia > Platacanthomyidae > Typhlomys > Typhlomys cinereus. Next base: position 733,982 of record JALPQD010000384.1, on the reverse strand, counting down.
TTAGGCTGGGTGGGTCTTTCCACATTAATCACCCCATCTCCGACCCCCATCTGGGCTTGGGCTCCTGGGGTTGGAGTCTAGACAGACAGGAGCATCTACTGAGACCACAGGCAGCCCTGACAAGGGCTGCAGGTTCCCATGGCAACAGCAGCCCCCTCCGCTGGCAGCCACCTGATAAATAAATAATCAGGGATTGGGGGTGGGGAGCTGAGGGCCACGGGAGTGGCAGCTGGGGAGCCTGGGGCTTCACTCCAGAGAGGAGAGGGGTGAATTAAGCTTGAAGTAGGCCAGAGGAGGGTATTGGAGCTGCCAAGTAAGAGAAGAGATGGATGGTGAAAAGTGGTCAGATGGGCGATCTGTCCCACTGGGGAGCCTGCGCCTGGTCATCCCTGGGCATGGGCGTGAGGGGGCAGGAAGGAGACTGTGAAGTTGAGGTGTCTCCTTCCTGCATCTGTGGGCAGACCAGAGCAGCAGCAGCTGCAGATTACGTCCAGACATCAGTTTACGATAAGCACAGACATGGCCCAAGCCTGTAAACCCAGAACGCCGGAGGCTGAGGCAGAAGGATCTCGAATTTGAGACCAGCCTGGGCTACTGACCTAACCCTGTGTTAAAATGAAAGTGGGAAGGGAGCTGAGGGTGTCGCTCAAAACAAGTCCAGCATTAGGGAGACAAAGGCTGGGGGCCACTGCGTGTTCAAGGCTAGCCTGTCACTAATGATGACCTCAAACTCCCAATGCCCCTGCTGCTTTTACCTTCCAAACGATGGGATCATGGCGAGTTTTAATTGTTAAGAGGAAATCTTTTATTGTGGTAGTTCACTTTTTTAAATTATTTTATTTATTTTTGAGAAAGGATGCCCTGTGTATACCCATGTCATGGTAAGTCAGAGAACAATTTTCAGAAGTCAGTTCTTTCCTTCCACCAAGTGGGCTTCCAAGGATCAAAGTGAGGTCACTATGTTTTCATAGTCGCCTTACCCACTAAGGCACCTCACCAGCCCTCGAGTATGTTTTCAGAAACGTTTGCACTGTCCGCTCAGGCTGGCCCTGAGACTTGGAATCCCCCTGCTTATACCGAGTCCTGGAGTTACAGCTGCATCTTGCCATGCCTAGCTAAAAAGGCATCTTTATGTCTCTGTCTTGCCCTAGCCTGGCTTGTCTGGCTGGCTAGGGAGACCTGTACTGTCTGGTTCACACCCACCTCTTCTACAGTTTCCAAGGGGGTGGGCTGCAGAACCCGCACCTGTGACTGACCAGTCCAGATACGCAGAGGAGCCCTAAGTGAATGGGACAGCTGGATGTCGGGTGGACGGTGAAGGGTGGCAGCTGACTGCGGACCTGACTTCGGGTGTAAGGCTGCAGGGAGGATGGCAACACGTGCGGGGCAGCAGCGGTGGGCACCCGACCCAGGAGCTGAGCAGCCAAGACTCTTTCCCACGCACTGCTCATAGAGGGCAGGTGTTGAGCTGCACTTTGGAGACCCACGAGGACCCGGAAGTGAAGGTAGGACCCCGACTGCTGTTTCTGCTGCCCAGAGGGGGCAGGAACGGAGCAGGGGCAGGAGCTGACCCACAGCGGGGCATTGAGCCAGCAGGTCTTTCGGGCCTTGCTGTCACACTAAGAAGCTTTCACCGTTGAGTCTTCCACAGAGTGAGTGCCGCTCACTACCCTTCTGTGCCTGCTCGCTTAAGTGATGTCCATTTCCTCAGTCCGGCTTGCCAGGGAGGGATTGTCTTTTCTTTTTTTTTTTTATGCTTTTTTGTTATTATTCAATTTTTTTTTTTATTCAATAGTGCGTGCGTGTGTGTACAAGTGTGTAGAACCATGGGCAAACCATCATGGACTGCCTCCACCTCCTCCTCGTTTACTCCGCCCCGGGATTCACAGGCTCCGCCCTACCAAGTCCAGAAACGCAGGCTCCCCCCCCAACTTCCGCCTGGCATCTATACGTGGGTCTAGGATCCGAACTCAGGACCTTCTGCCTGCAAGGCAGAGGCTTAACCCCTGAGTCACTTCTCCAGCCCTGTCTTCTCTTTTTATAGTTAAAGCAAGGCATTCGGAGCGGGAGAGGGACTTGCCTGATTAACACAACAGAGCTGGATTTTACACTTGGGTTTAGGCAACTCCAAAATTGTGTGTGTGTGTGTGTGTGTGTGTGTGTGTGTGGTGTGTATTGGGGGGAGGGGGTCTTAGCTTTAACTATCCCACTTTTTTAGTGAGGTCACAAGAATGGAGAGGACTTTGGAGTAGGATCAGGATGGATGTGGGACTATGTCAACCAGATGGGCATATTTGGACAAAATGTTTCCTAGCAACACCATAAGCCAGGTTGATTGTATCCCAGCCTCCTCCAGCGATGGGTATCTTCTGTGACAGGACCAGGACCAGCCAAGTGATGTTGTGGAAGTGGACCCCAGCGTCCCAGCACTGACAGGGAGGGGCAGATTCCAGGGAAAGGACGGAAGTCAGGAAGAATTTCAGGGGTGGGGAGGGGGAGGACTGGCAGAGAGACAGAAGACATGGAGCCTTGGTCAAGGAAGCCTGCGGACTGCCTTCCCCAAGGTTGGCCAACCACAGAAGTCAAAACTGGACCGAGTCGTCCAATGACTGCTGTGTATGGGCGTGAACCCAACACGGCAGGTCACCTGCCCAGAGTCCCCCATTAGAGACACACTCCACACTCTCCACCTGCGCCCCTTGACTCCTGAGCCAGCGCCCGCTGGGAAGCATGGTGCCTCGGTGCCTGGATGAGTCAGGTGGCAGCGAGAAGTCTGTTCTGCCACCTGCTGTGTGACCTTGGCCAAGTCACGAAATTCTCTGAGCTTCAGGTGCTGGTTCCTAGGAACGGCAGAACGAGCTGAGGTCCGCCTTACGGCTGACCGGTGTCCAGCAAAAATGAACTTGGAAAGCTTTTGGCGATCTGAGGAGCCCTAAAGGGGCGTCACCCACAGAAGGTGGATGGGAAGGTGCCAGGGTTGGGTCTGGCACTGCCAGGCTCTTCTCGTGTCTTGCCCGGGCCTGCAGCTTCTTTGGTTTCTGCCCAAGATGTACCATCTGTTGGGTGGCGTCAGCCCATCTCCTCCTCCTGCCCTGCCAGGAAAGAGCCTCTGTGATCTCTGTCTTGACCCAAATCCCTCCCATCTCCATTCCTAGGCCGACCCGCTCCTCTACCCTCTGGTGGTCTGATTGTTTATGAGTTTGTTTCCAGTGCTGGGATCAGAACCAACACTAAGCAAGCGCTTTCCCTCTGGGTTATATTATACTCCCACCCCACCCCCACCCCCAGTTTTGTTTTGTTTTTTAATCACAGGGTCTGCTGAGTTGTCTGAACTGGCCTTCAATTTGCAGTCTTCCTGCCTTATAGTCCCAGGTGCTGAAGGTACAGACGGGTCCCTGTGAATCTGAGACCAGCCTGGGAGACAGACTGAGACCCTGCCTTGAAACAAAGCAAACTCGGGGAAGGAAATGAAAACCAAAACCTGTTCTCCATGACCCCGGGAACCCCACGGGCCAGGACTATGGCCAGTTAGGGATTGTTGGGAGAGGTGCTTGAAGCTCGGGGACTCCCCAGAACTATCCAGGACTGCGACTCACCCCTTTCCGTCCTGTCCTGACCCTTCTTGCCTTCTATTCTAGGCGAGGCCAGGAGCTGGAGTAGCAGTTCCCAACTGGAAGGAGGCCAGGAACCCTCATTCCTGTCCCACTGCCTCCCCCAAAGCCGGCAGACTTAGGTCCCTGTCCCCATGCTTTGACTTCTCCCCTCCCAGCATCCCTTTGGTTCCCAGGTGCTGGGACCCTCTGGGTCTTCTGTTCTAGCTGAGGTCCCCAGTACTGAGGGGGAGCCCCAGTCCTTCTCTCTCTCTCTCTCTCTCTCTCTCTCTCTCTCTCTTTCTCATTCTTCCCCCTTCTCTGGCCTCAGCTTGTCTCTTTCACAGGTGGCCGCACTGCAGCGGCAGATCTTCGACTTCCTGGGCTACCAGTGGGCTCCCATCCTGGCCAACTTCCTGCACATCATGGCCGTCATCCTGGGCATCTTCGGCACTGTGCAGTATCGCTCCCGGTATCTCATCCTGGTACGTTCCTCCCCTCACCCGTACCTGCCCAACCTCCTCTTCCCTTCCACCCTTTGGGGCACCCACGCCCAAATCCTGCTGCCATCAGAGCCGCCCAGCATGTTTTTCTTAGTTTTTGTCCAAAATAAGCAAAGGTACGTCATGTAGTGAATGCCCAGGCTGCCCCGGGTGTGCCATTCGGTTTTGAGTCTCAGCTTTATACTTTCTCCAGCTGAGAAAGTTGAGGCTCAGAGAGGTGGTGAGTCTTCCTGAGGTCACACAGCCAGCATCAGAGCCACCGGTCTGATGGCTCCTGTCCCACTGCCTCCTCCACTCTGCCTCAATAAGCTGCGGGGACAAAAGAGGGACACGCTTCATCCTGATGAGTTTCCCAAAGTGCCAGGAAACTTCAGGAAGGCTGGCAAGGTGACCCTTGAGAGGCTGGGGCAGGATCTTGAGTTCCAGGCTGGCACGGGCTCCGCAGCAAGACCTCCACCTCAGAAAAGAAAGGGGCTGTGGCTCAGTTGGGAGAGTTGTTAGCATGTGTAAAGCCCTGGGTTCAACTCCAGCACTGCACGAAACCCGCATGGTGGAACACACTAATCCCAGCACCTGGGAGATGGGTGCTGGAGGGGCAGAGGTTCAAAGTCAGCCTCGGCCAGTCTGGGGTACGTGATACCCCATCTCAAAACAGAACAGACAAGACACGACAGTGTGGCCTAGGAGCAGTAGTGCGACTCCCTCTCTCCAGCCCCAGAGGTCTGAGGATGTCCCTGGAGTCTTCTTTCCCGGCCCTGAGGGTCACAGTCTCCCAGACTCACTCCTGCTTTCAGTCAGCCTTGCCCGTGTTTCCTGAAGCGGGCGTCTCAAGGGACAAGGCTTCGCACCCTAGATGTACGTCATCTGCGCTTGACGCCTAGTGACACATTTCCAAGGGCCCCGCCTCCCGCAGGCCCCGCCTCCCGCAGGCCCCGCCTCCCACAGGCCCCGCCTCCCACAGGCCCCGCCTCCCACAGGCCCCACCACCTAGAGCAGGCAGCAGAGCCCCAGAGCTGAACGTAGCAGCTCTCGGAGGCCCCAGGCTGCGGCCACTGAGCACACACGATCCCAGCCTCTCTGCCCACCTGCCTAGAGCTCATGGCCCTAGGTAGACTGCTGTCCTTCCAAGAAGTGGGTCACACCCAAGGGGTCCTGCTGGCGGTCTAACGGGGTCCTCCCAGCCAGGTGAAGGGGTGACTGAAGCTGCGCCCACCGCCCTGGGTCACTCAGAAGCGGATACAAAGTAGTTGGGGGAGGAAAATAACGACGTGAGTCTCCGTGGAGCCTAGGTGCTCCCCCCATGACCTTGAACTGCGTACCCCATAACCCCAGCCTTAGATTATTAGACCCACATCACCCAGATTGTAGTCACAGGCCCGTGGGGGACCCTCTGATTCTCCAGCGTCAGGGTATTGGGAATGACTTCCTGGCTATTCCAAAGTTCTTTCCCCCAGTCTAGAAAACCTCAGTCCCCTGCCCCAACCACTGATATGATGCGTCTGCTGTGGTCTTCTGTTTTGTATGTCTAGTACTACGTCATCTAGAATGTTCCTGAAAGTGTTCCCAGGATCAGTGAGATGGATCAGCAGGTAAAGGCACTTGCTGTTTAGGCTTAACAACAAGAATTTCATCCCCAGAACTCACATAAATATGACTGGAAAGAAAGGACTCCAGAAAGTTGTTCTCTGGCTTCTGCAAGCATGCACCATAGCATGCGTACTTCTCTTTCACACACACAAATAAGATTAAAAAAATTTTAAACTGTCCTCAAGAGTCCCAATCTGGGAGTTGCTTAGCAGCTCCTGAACAAACACCAACTCTAGAAAGTCAGAATCAATAAGTGTAGGGGACTATGTCCCTGCCGTTCCAATGGGCTCTTACTATATAGCCCAGGCTGGCCTCTAACTAGAGGCAATCCTCTGCCTCAGCCTCCTGAGTGCTGGGATGGAGGTGTACGCCATCACACACGTGATTCTTAAGAATTATTTATTATTGACTGAAGAACTAAAAATATAATAAATAAAGTTGGTGGGGCGATCTAGCCCCTCATGGCCCTCTAGTGCCATGAGCTCTGTTTTATTTCTCCTTCTCATGGAGGCGCCCTAGCTCCTCATGGCATGAGTTCCAACCTTTCTCTTTTCTAATAAACTCTACCTTAATCCTCAAAAAAAAAAATAAGTAAATAAATAAATAAAGTTGGTATTTTATTGAAAAGCAAAAAAATATATATATTATTATGGTGGGGTTGGAGAGAGAGAAGACATATGAGTTCCACGCACAGCTTTCAGAAGTCGGTTCTCTCCTTCCACCATGCGGGCTCCTGGGATTGAACTCAGGCTGCCAGGTTTGCAAACAGGCACCTTTCCCGTGCTGAACCGCCTCGCTGCCCCACGCCCTTTGTTTTTTAATGTAAGAGGCAAGGCTTGCTGTGTTGCTCAAGTGACCCTTCTGACCTAGCCTCCTAGTAGCTGAGCCTACAGACACACACCCACACCGACATGCCAGTGAACTCCCAGGAGCTATTACAGTATATCTTGAGACACCCCCCCCACCAGTGGGTGTCATTCTGTCAAGGCCTGGGTCGAGGACCCGTCCTCTCTCTCCTAGCTGAGTGATCCAGGAAAGCTCAGCTCTCCTCTGGGCCTCAAGTTAGAGGAAGCATTTCATAAGGTGTCACCAACCCTCCCCTGCAAAGGTCTGCGGGCTCACCAGCTCTGTCTCCATTGACTCGCCCCTCCCCGCTCCCCCAGGCCCCACCCTGAACCCACCTCTGCTTTCCGCAGTATGCAGCCTGGCTGGTGCTGTGGGTTGGCTGGAATGCCTTTATCATCTGCTTCTACCTGGAGGTCGGACAGCTGTCCCAGGTAAGCCTCAGGCCTGGTAGTGTTGAGAGGCACAGCCTGACATCTCCCATCCCTATGCAGCACTGGGGCATCAACACTTCCAAATACTCAAGACAACCCGTGGGGCCCAATGCACCCCCATTTTTGTTTCTGGCCTCCTTGGAAGTCTCAAAAATAAAAGTATTGGAATCTATAAAAACAGTTGGTATAAAGATGGGCCAGGGGTCCCAGCTGACCTCAAGCACAGTAAAAATCAGCAGTATGTGGTTGGCCCAGACAACTACTTTCAGGCCCCATGATACAGAATTTTCAGCGTTAAGGAAGTGAAAATACCACACACTTTGTACTGTGTAGGCACAAAGATTTGGGTCCAGTGCTAATCAATATTTTTTGGAAAGAAGTGTTGGGGAAAATGGAGCAAACCATGTCACAGGGAGATGTCACAGGGAGAGCTACAGAAGAAAGTGGGTCTGTTTTAGCTCAAAGAAGAACAAGCCTGTAGAGACTCTACTTCTATTTTAAGTGAAGGAGGCAAAAGCTTTGGCCTTTGCTTTGACCTGCTCTGTTTGAATCTCCGTTCTAATATTTCCTGACAGTTTGACACCCAGCAAATGGCTTGTCTTCTCTGAGCTTTGATTTCCTCCTCTAGAGAGCAGAGATGGGGCCGGGGAGGTGGCTTGCCATGTAAGTATGAGGACCTGCGTTCAGATCCCTGGCATCCACCTAAAAGTCAGGCTTTGCAGCCTGAACCTGCAGTCCTCATGCAGTGAACTGGAGGCAAGAAGCTAGGGGTTCAGTCACCAGCTAGCCTGGCTGAAATCTGTGAGCTCCCGGAGGGAGTCTGCTGGAGACCTGGCCACTTGAGTTTGATCCTGGGAAACAGAAGCAACCCAGCATCATGTGGTTGAGTATAAAAGTAGATCATGTGTCCACATGCTTGATGCTGACCGAAGGAGTGTGGGCATAGTTGAATACAGGGCATGATCTCTAGGGGGGGAAGGGGGAGGGGGAAGGAGAGAGAAAATCTCAGGTCATTTCTCCGTGTAACAAACAGGACCAGGTTCATACAGGTGGAGATCCAGTGGTCTGTAAAGGAGTATGTATTGGGTATTTCACCAATGACAGAGAGCTAGATCTTGTCCTTGCTAATGTCCCCTCCAGCTCTGAAATTCGGGGCTTCCTGTGAGTTGCCCTCCAACCTCTTTACAGCTCAGAGATAAAAGCATGATGCCTGTATGATCATTTGCTGCCACCTGCTGTTCAAATGTGGAGTTACAGGTGCAGTCTACACTCAACTTCACAAATCAAGGCAGAGGAAGCTGTCAGAGGCCAGGTAGGAAATGGGGTGGATCTACCTGCCCCAGCTCAGTATCCCAGGCCCCTCTGCCCCCAGGACCGGGACTTCATCATGACCTTCAACACATCTCTGCACCGATCATGGTGGATGGAGAACGGACCAGGCTGCCTGGTGACCCCTGTTCTGAACTCCCGTCTGGCCCTGGAGGACCACCATGTCATCTCTGTCACCGGCTGCCTGCTTGATTATCCTTACATTGAAGCCCTCAGCAGCGCCCTGCAGATCTTTCTGGCAGTGAGTCCTGTTCCCTACACACTCTGTACACATATACCCAGAGTTGCAGGCTCCTCACCCCTTTCACCCCTTTATCCCTGGTTCAGAAGGGACAAGTTGGGTGTGGTAGCCTATGTCTACAAAGAAAAAGGTGAACCTGTGGCTTCCAGCCTGCTTCGGTTCTGTCGTGGTCTGTTTCTGTCCTTGACACTTCCCCTTACTTCCTGCCAATCCCCATGAAGGGAATGGGCAGGTTTTGTGAATAGATCTGAGTTCAATCCCCCAAACCCACCTGGTACAGAGAGCTGACTCCCAACAAGTTGTCCTCTGATCTGTGTTATGGCGTGGCTCCTACACATACTTACACAAGTTAAGTTTAAAAATTTAAGGAAAGAAAGCTAGGTGTCCTAGCCAGGCATGATACTGTAATTTCAGCTTGGAAATTGGAGTTGGAAGATAGAAGCAAGAGGATCACAAGTTCAAGGCCAGCCTGGAACTGGAACCCTGTCTCAAAAAAAAAAAAAAACAAAAAACAAAAAAAAACACTCTCAAACCAAAACAAAAATGTAGGGGTCCCTATCCTAGACGCTTTGCACAGAGTGGGAGCTGGGGTTGAGGTCACATAATCTTTTCCATTAACAAACCAGAGCAGGGCTGAAGAGATGGCTCAGGAGATGACTCAGGGGTTAAGACTCTGCCTCACAAGCAGAAGGTCCTGAGTTCAGATCCCAGGTCCCATATAGAAACACCAGACAGCCTGCACTTCTGACCCTGGTGGACAGAGCCTGGGAAATCCCAGAGCGAGGGAAAAAGGAGATAGAAGCAACCCAAGATGATTCCCAAAGTCACCCTTGGTGCTCCAAAGGGACACAGTGTGCACTTTAATACACACACACACACACACACACACACACACACACACACGCACGCAAATAAAGTTTAAAAAAATTTAAAGCCAGTGCAGTACTGCCTAGACTTAACTGGGTTCCAAAAGGTTAATTGCGCGCCTGAAGTCACACTCCCAAAATGAAGGCCGTGGTCTTTCAAGTCTTTCAGGTGCAGGCATTTAACTTGCCTGTTAGATACGGAGTCTGGGAGGCAGGGGGCGGAGGCGGCTCGACCAGCTTCCCTTCCCGTCCTGACTGTCGTCCCCTCTCCCAGCTCTTCGGCTTTGTGTTCGCTTGCTACGTGAGCAAAGTGTTCCTGGAGGAGGAGGACAGCTGTGAGTAAGGCGCCTCCAGGGAAGCGCGCAGCTTGGCGGGATGCCGCGACCGCTCTTTCAGCACCCTGGACAGGGCACCTTGCCGGAGGGCGCCCAGGGTCAGCTAGGGGTCGGTTCCTAAGACAGAAGGGGAAGCAGAGGTAGAGAGGGTCTGCCTACCAGCTCGTTCTGGGTTAGAGCCTATTCATCCAAGTATTCAGTCCTCGGCCCCCGCAACGCCTTTTCCCACACCGGCCCTAACCCTAATGCCAGTCTTACCTCGTCCGCTGGAGCCTTCCTCTGGCTCCATGGCCCCGCCTCCCAGGCCGGGCCTCTGCTGGCCGGGATCCCGAACGAAACGGGCCTCCAGGGTCCACTCCTGGGGATCCATCCTTACGGCCCCGCCCCTGAGTCCAGGTCCCTTCACCCGCTTCCCTGGCTGGGATCCCTGGGGATGGAGGGCCAGGGGAGGGGTCTCCCGCCTTGCGGTTTCCCCAGACTCACTCCCTTCCCACTTCGCAGTTGATTTCATCGGTGGCTTCGACTCCTACGGATACCAGGCGCCGCAGAAGACATCGCATTTACAACTGCAGCCTCTGTACACGTGGGTCCCCACGAGGGGCTGGATGTGACTGGGAGGGACCGGGTGGCTGCTATCCGGGAAAGAAGTGCCCAGAGGAGTGGGAAGGGCAGCCGGATCTCTCCAGCCCTGAGCTTCCCGGCCTGTGTGCGCTCTAACGCTCCTTTGTTTCTCCCAGGTCCGGGTAGTTCCTGCCCCGCTTCCATCCTTGAGCCGCGCCCTTTGGCTGACCGACCCTGCTCGGCGGTGTGATCTCGCGCCAAGGTGGGCAAGGCGCGCCCCCTGGCGATCCACGGAGCGATTGCAACCCCCGCGGCCCCACCTGGATCTGAAGGCGCTGGACTGGGAGACTTGAACTTGGCCTTGACCCTGGCCTTTGGCGGCCGGACTTGAGGGTTGGCACAGAGCGGGGTGGGGGAGGGGGATTCACGGGGTTTGTAAATTTTTTTTTTAATCTCAGCCTTGACAAGTGCCGGGGTCTTTCTCCAGCTCCGTTTTCACTCTCCACCTCTCATCTTGCCCCCAGTGCAGACAAACATCAGGACAGACAGATTCACCCCATGTCACCCCTACCTTCCCACTCACCAGCCCTGGGGGAAGATATTGTGAACTAGGAGCAGGTGTATCGGGGCTCCCATTGTAGCTACGTCACTGACACCTGGTGTGACTTTGGCGAAGTCCTTGCCCTCCCTGGCCTCAGTTTCCCCACCTCAAGTAATTAAATTAATCCCTTAGCAGACGAAGCGTCAGTTTCCTGCACAAGGCTTCAGATGTGGAAACTAAAGCCTGGAGATGTGAAGTGACTTACTAGCAGCTCTGGCGAGGGCAAGATCTGAACACAGTGCACTCTAGTTTCAGACTCCCCAAACCCAGTATCTGGTCTTTGGACTTCCTATCCAAGCCACTGTATAGCTTGGACATTCCAGGACACTCACATGCCACCGGAAGCTCTTGCCAGAAACACTGTTAAAGCAATACACACCTTCATTCGCATCCTGGGAACTGGATGGACAGAACCCGAATCCCTGAATCTAGCCTCACCCACAGACAGACACAGACAGAAGCCTTCCTAGACTCAGCCTTTGCCCACCATTGCCGAATTCAACTTTGGATCTTCCTCCTCCCAGGAAGCAGGGTCACCGCTCATCCTGGTACGAACCTAAGTCAGAGTCTTCCCCAGTGGTCTACCCTCTACTCCAGCAATCCCACCAATTCCTGATGGCTCCAGCCCTCCACCCCCACCCCTCTGGGCTCGGACCCTCGTGTCCAGAAGCAGAGCAGGAGTGCTGAGGAGGCAGAACAAGGGTGCAAGTGGCTGTGGAAGGGTTTGAAAGGCCGGCACCCGCCTTCTTCCTGCCACAGATGCCCTGAGAACCTTGGGCGCAGAGCACCG